>JAYESA010000004.1:86573497-86895997 GCA_036927795.1 Iris macrosiphon | reverse complement strand
GATTCCTAGGACGACCCTTAAGAATCTTATTATGAATTCCAATTCAAATCTTTCCCTTATTTTCGTCCGCTCTCACTTATTGTTATTAAATTTGATTCTTGGTGATCGGTTGTTGAATTTAATTCTTGGTGTTCGTTGTTGAGTTTGATTTTATATCATGATAAATTTTATGGACTAAATTATGGTATCATCTGATGACATATGTTGATGAGGATAGTGAGAAAGGTAAAACGTTTGCTTTGGTTATGGAGCATAGAGTTTATCATAGCCATATTAGTTGGTATGACAGAAACGTAGGGACCTGACCTTAGATGTACATATCTTAGTTATGAAATTTAGAATTTCTCGCAGCTATACTAGTCGGTACAGCGAGGATTCTAGACAACATGATTATAGAGGTGCATACCTTAGTTATGGAATCTATCGTTTATTGCAGCTATGCTTACTGGCGTGGCAAGGATTCTGAGTGTCATGATTTTGGACATACGTGTATGATTATCAGATTGTATCTTAAATTGGTTCTTAAAGTACCATATTAATACTTTTCCACTCCTATTATTATAGGACTTTGTTCCATCATTCTTTAGCTTAGCAGTAGAGATACCTTCAGTTCTTTAGTCCAGTTCCTTATATAGCTTTATTCTATTAGGGTTCCTTGTTAGTGTGATAATTTGTGACTTACAATTAGGTCTATGTTTTGAGTATCAGTATTGGCTGTTGGAAGTGTGGCTTGTGAGTCTGTAAGTAGTTCTTGGTTGGGCATGTGAGCAATAGGCATCAATCTAGAGATAACCTATAGCGTAGTACCTTATAGCAATAGTCCTATGATAGGTATTAGTATAGTTAGTATTGGTACTAATGGTAGAAGAGAGAGTAAATAGTATCAGTGGTGGTTCCAGGAGTTAGTATGAGTCAGCATGCCAGTTCTGGATAGTCATGAATTCATGTAGTTGGGTGATCCATGTAAACAATTAAGTATCAAGAAAATTGTGTTAGAAATCAATGGGGCATGATATTCAATTGGGTGGTTGATAATTGGGTATGCTAAGAGTAAAGAAATGTATATGCATAAAAGGTATTAGTAAGTGTGCCATAGTAGAATGGTACCCATAAGTGTATAGGAGAGTGTGAAAGAATAAGAATATATTGTGCTAAAGTAATAAGACTTGTGTTACAGGTAAAAGTAGAGTATTGATGTAAGTAGATAGGAATGTACCAGTATATGACTAGTGATGGATATATCACCTGATATTGAGGAAATAATAGGTGGGAAAAGTGTCTAGAAATTATGTGCAGGATGCATAGTGGGTGATGAGTGTCAGTGTGGAAGTTCATGAAAGTGGTAGCCAGAGTATTAGGAATTTTAATAGTATGTCATGAGTTGAGAAATATCAAGATTGGTCATGGAAGATATGTAGTGTATCACTTATTAGTGTACCAGTCTGTAAAAGGTTTAAGTGAAGATACATATACATCAATAGAGATGAGGAACCATGTGTCTGCCTTTAAGAGTGAAGTAAAACATGTATATTATAGAAGTTAATAACTAGTGCAAGTGATCATGAGTTCTAGTGAGTGTAATGAGGTGATCTAATAATGAAGCTAGTATCCTAGAACACTAAGGGCATATGTTGTGTAGTTAGGAAGCTAGTATTACTATATTAAGAGTTCTAGTATTTCTATATCAGGGATTAGTTGAGTAATGTGCTAGTAACAGTAAGTACCTTGTGTGATAATATTAGATTAGTGTATCAGTTAATATGGAGAGAAAATTATTTGGAAGTAATAGTATAAGTGATCTAAGCAGTAAAGCGACAATATATATATATATATATATATATATATATATATATAGAAGTAAGTTTAGTAGGTATAGTACTTTGCTAATTTTGAGTATAGAGGTCGTATGTATCAGAGAATAGTACGAGGGTATAAGGATACCAGTGAGATATCATGGTGTTGTAATAGCTAGAAGGTAATTGTGTATGTATTGTGATACTAATGTATAGATAATAACCTTGGGATGATTAATAAATGTTAGAGGATGAGTTCCACCAAGTATCAGATAAAAAGAGATACCCTAGTAACAAGAGTCGTTGTACCTCAAGTATTATGAAGGTTTAGGCACAAGCAATTTAGTACCTAATATAAGGGTGAGACATGAGTAACTTGGTATAAGAATATCATCTAAAATGCATATGAGAGCTGGTGCCTCGTATAGATAGTAACAAGATTTGAGTAAGGTATCCTATTGGGAGTATTTAAGTTGGACAAGGGTGTGCCAATAAAATACATGATTGAAAAAGTATACAAGTATTACTTGCAAGAGAATGATTGAGAAATTTTGGTGATTAAAAGAACTGAAACAGATGAAGAAAGTAGTATTTTAGCGGTATTTTGTATAGTATCTTAGGTAGTATGTGCCAGTGAGTGAAGCATATCCATGACCTAGAACTATAGTATATCACTAGTATTTGGTAACCCTCAGTATTAAAAATATTTTGACTAGGTTAATGATTAGAGAATGCTTAGTGTAAGATGGAATAGGCCACATGTGGCATGGCAGATTACCCCGCACCAGTAGAGGGAGACACCCCAGCAGGACAGAGACTGAAATTCATGATAGTTAGAGACTATATCCAAGTATGATTTTGTAAACCCCCTCGATTTATTCTGTAGATAGTTAGAATGGATTTAGAAAATTTTGGTTTTGGTAGCAGATGTCGAGGTTTAGAGTGGAGATAATTTATCTGGTATTTAATTCATTTAATTAAAACCCTTGGTGCGCCCTATCATTCCTAATTTAATCGGAGCCCAATATCAACCCATAAATTCCAACGGGCTATGGTACTTTCGACTTGACTTGCCAAGTTAGGCACTGTACTTTTTCGTCTTTTAAAATCAGTTTTTGTGTGCTCTAAATTATTTGCGCAACATTCCAAAAATCGTAACCCATATTTAATTCCATGTCGGACACTTGTGTCGTTACCCTAAAATTTGAGATACCAACTTAATCCGTTGAGCCGGACCAACTAAAGGGTCCAAGACTGACTCCAAGCCCCCACCATTTTTGGCCTTTGCGTTATTTCCGAATTTTGACCCCAAGTGCCCCAATTAATTTAAAATTCGCGGGACACTTTATTTCTATTTAAATCGGGGATACCAACTTTATAAATCCCAATTTTAATCCTAATTTAATCCCAATGCCTTTCTCATTAAACTCGTGCCTACCGCACAACACCCTCTCACCATAAAAATTGCTAAACACAATTTTCTCCATATTTTTTGTGTTATTTTATGTGTCCATGCAATTTTTTGAATTTACGGGGCTAAGTTGCAATTATTAAAATTATGTGGCACCACTTTATTGGCCATGAACAATGGAGAGGTCCCAAAATAGGGTCCCATTCTCACCCATGCATTCATCCCTCATGAAGAAAACCCTCTTCTCTTCATGATAAATCACAACCCTTTATTTTGAAAGTCATCAATCACAACCCTCCATCTCCTTCACAAATCCCCTATAAAACATCACCTCATCCCCACCCTCACACATTCCAACCGGCCCTAATCCCAAGGGAAAACTCCTCTCTCTCTCCTCCCTCCTTTATTTTTAATCTACATGCAAACTTCTTCTTCTCCATATATTTTTTTCTTCTTCCATTCTTCTTCTTCTTTATCCTTTCTTCCCTGGGAGCTTACCCCGGCCGACCGTTGCAGCCGACTCCGGCGGCTGACCCCGCCTGCTGCCAGCGGCTGTGCACTGCTTCGTCCTCAGTAGCTCCCCTCGTCCGGCCCGCCTTGCGGTCAGCCCCCCGTGCAACTCCGGCGGTACAATCACCCCCGTTCCGGCCCGTTCTCTCCCGCCTACTGCGGAACGCACGACGGCAGCCCCTCCACAGCAGCCTCCAGCCGAAATGGAAGAGGCCCTCCTCTTCGAACTCCTGACGCAGGTCCTGATACCGATCGCCGCCGTCATTGGGATCGCCTTCTCGCTCGTCCAGTGGCTGCTCGTCTCGAAAGTGAGGCTCACGCCGGAGCCCCCGTCCAGTAGAAGCGGTGGCGCCAGAAAGATCGATGGCTACAGCAACTACCTCATCGAGGAGGAGGACGGCGTCAGCGATCACGGCGTCGTCGCCAAGTGCGCCGAGATCCAGAACGCCATTTTCGAAGGAGCTACCTCCTTCCTTTTCACCGAGTACCAATATGTTGGAATCTTCATGGTGGCTTTTGCTGTCCTTATAATCCTTTTCCTCGGATCGGTGGAGGGATTCAGCACAAAGCCCCAGCCTTGCACCTATAGCAAGGACGAGACCTGCAAGCCAGCTCTTTTCAATGCCCTCTTTAGCACTGTCACGTTCGTGCTAGGAGCAATCACCTCTATAGTTTCTAGCGTTCTTGGGATAAAGATTACAACCTATGCAAATGCCAGGACAACTTTAGAGGCAAGGAGAGGCGTCGGTAAGGCTTTTATTGTCGCATTCTGATCTGGTGCAGTGTTGGGATTCTTGCTAGCTGCAAATGGGCTTCTGGTGTTGTACATTTCTATCAACCTGTTCAAGTTGTACTATGGAGATGATTGGGAAGGATTGTTTGAGGTATATCACTCCCCTCTCTTTGTTAATAGTTATGTTGAATAGTTAGGGTTGATGGTTATATAATTGGTTGGTGTATATCTTAGTGTAATGCCAATGAACTTGTTAATAAAGGGTGATTGAGGTTTAGTGTAGTAGTTAGGGTTTATTTAAATAAGTATAAAAAAAAATTGGATACACAAGGAATTAGGGTTTGAGGATAAATGGAGGTGAGTTTTAGGGATTGTTCTTCGTAAGCTTATAAAATAAATTTAAATGATAGACATTAAGATTTAGGGTTTATCATATTAATTTATGTGCATGTTAATTATTATTGATGAGCAGTAATTTTTGGGTAAAATGATAATGATGGTTGTATAGAGGAAGACCAAATGTTTAATAAGAAATTACTGTCGAGGAATAAGCATACCTGAACTACTGAACCACGTGATGAATATGGTAAGAATGAGGATTGGTCGATGATCGTGTACTGATGACTAGATGATTTGACGTATCGTACCGATAGTCAACTATGGTCAACCCCCTAGTGTCTTGACCCTGTGAGTCGTAGCTGAGACTGAGTTTAGGTGTAGATGTGTGTAGCATCCCTGTCTTTCGTGGAATAGATTATTGATTATTGGTTTGTATCTTATCTCTAGGTACTGCGGGACCTGAGGACTTGGACGTGGTACCGGGACCCCGTCATCAGCAGTCGCACGCAGGCAAGTGTACCTTGCCACCCAGTATTTCAGTTTACAGATATTATTATTCTTTATGTACTCGTGTGCGTATTTATGTAGACGTTCGATACTTCACGTTCGGATCACAATCGGGTGTTGACGTTCATCAAAACATCTTAGAATAAATGGTTAGATGTGTTATAGTACCTCGATGTACGTACTTGAGTACATCGACACCCCAGGACACACTCATACACTGTGATCGTGCCAGATTTCTGTATCCTGATACTGACATCATGACCAGAGACTGGGACGACCTTAGGGTCGCGTCTGTTGAGTTATCTTTCGTGTGTCGAGACTGTAGTTAGAGGTTCAGGTTCAACGCACAATCGTTGACTGCTTGGGAAGGGGAAGACAGTTACTAGACGCTTGGGCTCCTCTGCACGTGCTTATATATATGTAGTATCTATGTAGTGATCCTGTATCTAGTGTAGTGGTTTCACCCGTGTGACTCTTTGCCCGGAGCTGCGGTACGTGCCGTGTGTTTTCGTGTCCGGAGCTACGGTTTTATTTTGGACAGCCCACCCGTCGAACATTGTCTTTAAACTGTGTCACACTAGTTGGTTATGATAGAGTACCCTGTCGTGCACTTGTACTTTCTGTTTACTTGGCATGTTGTATTTCTGTACCTTGTTACGTCCCTCTGAGGACCTGGTTCCCTGCCAGTTTTGCAGCATAGATGATTACGGAGCATTTGGAGTTGCTGTTGGAGACGCATGTCTGGTGAGCATGGTACTAGGTACTCACATCTTATCTACCGGTATTATGGTTATTGTACATTGATTATTTATCTGCTGTTGTAGCCTAGTTTTATAGACTCATACTTTTTCTCGAGTCTATTCGAGTTAATGTGTTATGGGGCGGCCGACTCTAGCACATTTAGCTCTTTCTTGTATACTGATGTACATTGTGGATTGAGATATAGAGGTTTATATTTATGGAATATCTAGATAGTGCCCTTTATATTATAGCTTATACGTATTCGAGTCAGACCAGAGTCTGGTCGAATGCGTAGCTGGCGTGTCACATATTCCTGGTCCTACGTAATTTGGGACTGGGGCGTGACAGATTTCTCTTTTAGAATAATGGTAGGATTGTATGTTATATGACTATTTTAGACTGTGATTGATGGGAGTTTGACCATAGTAAAATTTGTATGAATAGGTTATGATTGGCCAAAGAGAGAGGGGTGAGAGTTTTAATTTCGAGGATAAAATTCTTCTAGGGGGTTAGACTTGTCACTACCATATTTTTTAGAAAAGGGTATTTTAGTCATTTGGTAATTAATTAAATATTGTGCATGTTGAATATTTATTTATTGTTAGCTTGTTAGATTTATTTTTGGACTTGTGTTAGTGGACCTAACTAGTTTAGATTAGATCCATGGACCAACATTTAATCCAAGTTAGAATTGAGCCTAATAATAAGCCCAATCATTAGGAGAAGGATTAATTAAGTTAAACCCATTAGACTAGAACCTTTCCTCCTTAATTAATTTTTTCATGAGAGGTACCAAGGGGTATTTTAGACTTTACATAGTATCTTTAGGGAGGGGACAAGAGAGGCCTATATAAAGGGGGTAAAAACTTTCTCTCTTTATTTTTTTATTCCAAATCTATATCTAGAATTTTCCTTAACCAAATTCCTTCATCCCTACACCAAATTATTTCCCAATTCCTTCCAAAATGGTCATTGGAGGCTATTAGAATAAAGATCTACAAGAAAAAATCAAGGATCTATAAAGAGGAGTAAGGATCTACAAAGAGGAGCAAGGATCTACAAGTTGAAGGCTCATTTTACCCAATTTAGAGGCTACATTGGAAATCCATCTCCCAATAGCTATAATTTAGTTTTTCCTCTTTAATTAGAATCTAAATCTGTGATTTAACCATAAGGAACCATCCCATATGCTAAGGCTACCCGCAGGAATTAAAATTAAGCTCATAGGAGGCCTATAAAGAAAGTAATGTGTATTTTTGTGTCAATTTTGGGGAAATTCTGAGATTGACACATGTTATTTTTGTCAATTGGTCAATTAGACCAAATTGATATATGTTTGATTGTTTGTGGCTAGTATCGTGTCCATAATTAGATATGTGTAGGCCGTATCCTGTCAATTTGGCGATACGGGTTATTTTTAGGGGATTTTCCTCCGACGCGGGGCTTTGTGCATGTCATATTTTGACACAGATACGTAGATGTATAATTGACTCTTCGTATTATTTATTTTTACTATTTTAGAGTTGCTCGTGTCCTTCGGAGTACGTTTGGTTGTGTGGTGGACTCGTATCGCAAGCATATCATAGATCTAGTGTGATACGGGTGCGATGCACTAACATATTTGTTCTTTGAACATCAAATTCATTTGACTTGTTTATATCTATTAGATATGATATATAATATAATTGTTTGGTTATGTATATGTATATATATCTATTATATTATATAGAGATGTAAATATAGCTATATGTATAGGTGTAGTGATATGTGTTTATGTATATCTATATGTATATGTATGTTTAAATATATATATATATATATATATATATATATATATATATATATATATATATATATATATATATATATATATATATATATACGAGAGGATATACCTATATGTGTATATGTGTGTTTGTATATATGTATATTGATATCTCTTATATTTTATCTTTTAAGTATATGTCTATATATGTGTGTGAGTGTATATATATATATATATATATATATATATATATATATATATATATATATACTTATATCCAGTGTTATGTATTTATATATATACTTGTGTTTGTGGGTGAGTGTTGAGAGGGTCGGACTGTGCTCAGCAAACAAAGATATTGCAGTAGCAGCTACTGTCAATGAGGGAGGATGATACAATAGTAGCAGTTCCTCACTGCAGCAAGGTCGGGCACCATTTCAGCTACATGCAGCAGATTTTATGAGCAGTCAGTGCACTGTACAGTTCAGTATGCACATCAACCACCTTGAGCCACTGCACAGCAGCTCGTGAAGTCCTCAACCGAGGGATAGCAGTAGTTGTTTCAACAGCAAGGGTTGAGTAGCATGTTGCTGCATCCACCATTCAGTATAGTATCAGCAGTAAGCAACAACACAGTAACAACAACTTGTGCACAACAACATAGGGAGTCACTGGCAGTGTGCAAACTGAGGCCTGCAGCACAGTGCAGCAAGATCAACATAGAGAGGATGCAGTGTGCATACTAGTGCACAACAACTGCAGTTCAGTCTGTACCAAATCAATAGGGAGCTAGCACAGCAAGAGAGCAAGGCAAGGATATCAGTATCAGCACAGGGAGTTTGCAGGTCAGTTAGCTAGTGGGTTCAGTTTAGTGAGGTTAGTTGTTAGTAGTTGGTTAGTATTTCAGTTTAGAGGTTAGTAGACATAGCTAGTAGTTAAATAGTTAGAAGTTAATGCCTTATTATTTTAATAGTTAGCCTAGTAGCTATATGTAGTTAGTAAGTATTGTATTATTAAGTTAGTATCTATGTATTAGTATATAATATATTTTAGTAGTTAGTTGATTAGCATATAGTTAATATTGGGTATTAGCTATATGAATGAGGTTTTGAATTACCTTGGGATACCAAGGTAATATCAAGGTAATGGGTCGATACTCAAGGTATTGGGTTTGAGTATTGAGATAGGTGTGTAGTAGTGTGATACGTATTGGTGCAAGGCCAAGATATCCTATTGCATTATTTAGGTAAGGTATTATATGTATTTTCTTGTATATATATATATAAATTACTATTTTCATATAAAAACTTCAGTATCTTAGGATATGGTATCTTGTTAGTTTTTTTAGTATCTTAGAATAGCTAGTGTGGCCTAATTGTATAGTATATGGACCCAATATCCTAGAGATAGACTCATACAACCTAAAATTGACCTAGTTTGACTGTTTTGACTTAGAAATAGCTTCATGACCTTGAAGTTGACTAGTTTAAACTTAATTTCATTCCAATACCTTGTATTAATGCAATATTCTATATATACGTCTGTGTGACACCAGTTCGGACACTGTTTTGCATTCATTGCTCTGGACCACAGGCGAGTATATTCTTTGATAGTTTTCATTATTTGATTACCACTATAATTCAAGTATTTAGAAATGTTACTTATGATTCTTGACACGATGGTACATGGATTGGTATTGTTATTGGATCGCCAGTCATGAGATGTTACATTGATTATTAAGATGGTATCGGATATTGTCCTTATTGGTATTGGATAACATTGAATATTGTAGATTAAACATTGGATAAATTGGCTACTAACGTATCATGATTCGATCCATCATATCAGTCAGGGTGAAAAAAATACTAATTAAATATGTGATCAAGAACTATCGGCTAATAGTGTAATCATTGGCTACTAACTAACCATGTAATTCATGTATGATTGAGTTAGCTCCTTAGTGTAATCATTGAATCTCCCAGGCCCATCATATATTTAGTTAGTATCTCAAATAATATAGTATATTATAGTTTTCATATTCAGTTCATTGATTACATGGTTCTATTTCAGACATTATAGTTCATTCCTTCATTCTTGTACGCATTGATTTATATTTCTTTTACTAGTATTGCCTATTCTTTCATTGTTCATGATCATCAGTTATATTCTCATCGTAGATAGCATCCTCTATATTACTGCTTTATAGTTTTTATCAATTAATTGGAACTAATATTGGGTTATACTTCGCTCCTTTCCTGGCTAAAAAATATTTTTCATAGGATCCCGAGGATTGGTGTTCGACATACTATGGACTTCGACCTATTAATGGTGCAGACTTAGACCCACTAGTTCTGGAGTAATTATCGGGAGGTTTATCCGGATCACTAGTCCTTCATAGTTAGTTTTCTTTAGCATTTTGGTACCAGATTTTATTTCGGCATATAGATTAAGATTTGGATATTGTTTCTATTGTTGTTATTATATTTGTTTAGATTTTATAGTTATGTTAGACTTCCTTGATATCTTATCGTGCTATAGAATTATGATTAAGTATTGTGTTAAATTAAGTTTATTACTTTCTTCTTGGAGTTGAGATATTATTGGAGGATTATGCATTATTATGAAATAATTAGTTAGTATAGTTGACCTAGACAGCGTTCTACCACCGATACTGCGGTGTAGGCTGGACGTACCCACGTACTCGTGCCCCTTCACCAGGTGCGAGTCGTGACACAAGTATTTCAGAGTAGTGGCACAGTACGAGCTGCACCATAGATTTAATAGTATCAGGCAATCCAAAAGAATAATGGATGGATATGCAGTAGGGTTTTGCAGGCTGAGCAGGTTTGCTCCAGCTATGATGACGACAAAGCAAGAAAGGGCGATGAGATTCCAGCAAGTTCTTCATCTCGAGATTCAACAACTGGTAGAAAGATATGACTACCAGACATTCAATGTCGTGTTGATAGCTGCTAGGAGACATGAGCTTACCATCTAGAGGTTAGCTTCTGGGACTGGAGGACATAAGAGATCTCATGCCCAGAATATAGATGGAGTACCAGCACCCGACATTCGTATTCATGATTTGGCATGACGGCGACCCGTGGCATCAGATAAGACAATGATAATTTTGCAACAACAACCGAGACAACATCGACAATGCCCTAAGAATCCAATATGATATACCTATTATGGCAAAAGAGGGTACACTCAGAATGTGTGCAGGATGGCAAGTGAAAGATGCTTGAGGTATGGGGGTTCAGACCAGATGATAGCTGCTTGTCCGTAGATGCAAAGGCAAGAAGGACCATACCAACAATTCCCAACGTTGTCAGCTCCAAAAGCAGTTATGTATCAAGAGCAAGCATTAGCTGTACGACCTTTAGCCCAATGTACAATATTGACGCAAGCATACATGTTTCATCAGAGACAACAACAGATGGGTCTGCAGAGGCCACAACAACAGTGTCACCCTTATGATAGAGCCGCCATGACACCAAGACGTAAGCAAACCAAGTTTGGCATATTATAACAGATATTGGCCGAGGGCGGTTAAATCGAGGGTGAGTTTTGTTCTTCTTTCAGACATATCCTTTGGGTTCTGTATATTCGGAGAGTGGAGATGATCTTTCATCTCACTCTACTGCCTTCGTATCTTATGATACATGATGGATGTCATATGTCCCGACTACAAAGGTATGTCCTGGGCAGAATCATGTTCTTGACTAGGTCGTTGGTACCGACTTATCCCGAGACTTGATCACTGTCCATTTTTGGGATTCAACATAGGCCAGCGAGGGCGAGTTCCTATTTTGACTGACTCAGGAGACATATTTATCTGTATGCCATCAGTTTTCTCTTTTTCTTTCTGATTGTGTAGATTGCTTGCGCATTTACTTGTAGTTGATACTGGTTATTTATCTGCATGTCCCGTATGTGCTTGGTTTTTAGTTAGTTGTAGCCCATATGATCTTATAGTGTTTTTGATTTCTAAGTTTCCTGCTTAATTCATGAGTTTTGGATTGGATCATGAGTCTTCTGCTTGGTCTATAAATTTTTTTGCTTGGTGATCAGCTTGACTAGCCTAGCGAATTTTGAGGACATAACTTTTCTAAGGTGGGTAGAGATGTCACACCCATTTTCAGATTTGGTATTCTTGAATTTTTGATATTTAAAATTTTTCTCTGTAGATGTATTCATATTTTATTTTACATATTGGTTCCTGTTAATTATGATATATTTTATTTAATTATATTTACGTTTATTATGAGAGACTACTCGAGACCAATAGTGAATACTTTGGCAATTGCCATAAACCAGTGCTAGGACCCGTATGTACGATGGATATCTGACCCGGTTCACTTTTGGAACCACTAGGCTTATTTTGGATGGTTAGGATTGCATGAGGATTATTCATGACTAGAATACACTTTTTTCCTCTTGTGTATATATACTCTTCTTTCTCTCTCCTCTCTTTCATTTTTAATTTCTTTCCTTTACCTCTTTATTCCTCTTCCTCCTTCTCTCAAGTTCTACCAACTGAAACCCTAAGCCCTAGTCCTAGACTTGGTTCTAGGAAGAGGTTTGTTCGTCCAGCAAGGCAGTACATCTTGCTTAAAGTGGTGAAGCCATAGATTTTCATATTTTTGCATGTATGTAGTAATAAAATTTTGTTTAATGGGAAATATTCTCCTTTATGTTCTCATTAGTTTTAGTTCTTGGAGATTTTGGTTTTGATGAACTATTTTGAGTAGATTTGAGTTTTAAAGTTAGAGTTTTTCTTACGTTCCAAAGTATTCCTTGGGTTTGATCTATTAAAATATGGTATTTTAGAAAAATAATATTTTGGGTTGATGGAGCACTTATTTCGAGCATTTTGGCTTTTGGTTCATTTGATTCGGAGTTTAAATGAAGTTTTTATGAAGAAAACAAAATTTTAAATTTTTGGAGCTTTTTTGCCAGGGCTAAACTTGCTGTCTGGAGAAGACAAAGTGCTCATGCGGCAAGCATCATATGCGGCAGAGAGTGTTATACGGAGTGAGTGCCATGCGGTCTGAGGTTTGTGCCGCATATACCTTCCACCATGTGTCCATCTTATTGTATGAATAACTGATCATTACACAAAGTTTTCTGAAGCTAAGTGCTTGGAAAAGTCCAAAGTAACAGAACTTCTTGTATTTTATATGCTGAACGAATGAAAAATTTGCTAAGTCCAAGAAACATCTATGCGGTAAGCAGAGTATGCGACAAATAGACATATATAGCCTGATCCTATGGGGCCTCTTCTCTTTTAATGCATAACTCTGCTTCGTCTTTGAATATTTTCTATGTGTTTGTCTTTTCCTTCCTATCACTTTATGACTTGTCATATCCATCACTTCAATCACTTTACTGACCTGTATTTAATGACCATCACTCAGCACTTGTTCCAAGAAGTAAACTTTGCCTTGACCCATGCGGCCTGACCCTTATGCGGCATCGACCACTATGCAGCCTTGACCTATGCGACATTGATCCCATGCGCCCCTGGTTCTTATACGACCCTATGTGCATGTTTTATTATTTTGCTTAGTTTGAATATTTTATTAGATTTTATAATTCTATGCGTGTATAAATGATTGTAAATGCATGAGAACTAAGTTGCCATATGTTGTACCTGACTATATGCTTAACCGAACTATGAGTAAAAATAGACTATGCGGCCAAGTGACTATGACTACCTTTGTGCCTGACTTGACCTATGTGTTGCTATGTGCTAGAACTCATGTGATTTACCAATGATTGGTGACTTGACTCGACTATTGGTATCCGTACTGATACACTTACTACGTGCTATGTGTTTCAACGTGCTAAGTGTTCCAATATGATCATGTACCTATATACTACACAACATGTGATATAATACAATTTCTCCAACATGGACATGATAGTTGTAATAAATAAGCGTGGCTAAGACTTGTATTGATTACTGCATCATGCTGGGGTGAATCCAAATTAAACTACAATGGGACATAATGGATTCGTATCCAACGTGCCCGTACTACGGTACGACATGTAAGGGAAATAACATGTGACCATGCAATATGATTTCAGATAACCATAAGGTTAACTAGGCAACTAAAATATGTAGATCATTGGGAGGGACATAATCCTGAGATTGTGCTTAACTAACCACCCTCAATTATATGTAGATTGAAGGCTGGCCCCCATGGATATTATTTAAATTCCTATTAGTGGATGGCAATATCCGATTATTATATTATACTATGTGTTCTATACGATCTTAGTACGGTGGCCTTCCGAGGGACCGGTGCATACTACTATATGCTATGCGACAATTCATGGCTCGGCAAGCCCCTTCTAGAAAATGGCTCGATCTGAGGATTTCAACATTGCATTATTCTGCTGAGATAACTCAGATTCCACATAACAAGTTGTTGGATTGATTGGCCGATTTAAAAGAGTATATGCTGGTAGTCTAAGGACATGAACTACGGTGGTGTAACGGTTCAACCCTTGTCCTTGTTTGGTTGTAGGATTGCGCCAATGTGTCATAATAGGTTATGTACCAAAGCTGCATATTATACTTATATCTTAGCTTATATTTTGATATGTGTGTTCTGGATTATACTGATGTGTTGTATCTTCGTCGTGTTTACAATTGGTGAGTGATACCTATCTCGGCGTAGTACGACATCGCTTGTCCTTGTTTGGTTGTAGAGGTATCATACTGCTTCGATGAAAGGTTATACACTTACAGTAGCGACACAGATTCCTATTTTATGTACTTATTGGTTTTGCTTCATTCATTTGTACTCCTTTATGGTACTTGCCCTCGGGGTTTGACCCCGCTGGTTTTGTTTGGCCTGGTTTAATAGCAGAACCTTAGGATCCTATCTTGTACCTGACCGATGGCGTACATCAGGAGGATGTCCGCCGAGTAACTTGAGTAGGTTTCTTATCCCCTACTATGAGTATCATTTGTATTAACTTCTTAGCATTTAGCCGACGATACTTGTTAGCCGGTTTATCTAGACATTAGTTCCTCTACATGATTGTATATTATTCAGACTGAGGTTGAGTTACAATTATGTACTCTTAACAATGTACTAGTTTATCAATCTGGATAACTAGTTTTATGATCATTCTGATAGAGCGTCAGGAACGCCTAACTGCTTTATCTTACATGTTCATTCTTATTACTTCTTAGTTGATGATTGAGACATAGATGTTCTTGATCCTAGGTGACTGGCTTGTAGTATGCACCCCCTTGTCTCTAGACAACCTTAGCACATAGCGGGTTGCTTCGGTATTCCGCAAAGTGTGGTTGGCTGAGTCATGCTCCCGCTCTCTAGTATTCTAATTCTGGGCGTGAAATATATATATATATATATATATATATATATATATATATATATATATATATATATATATATATATATATATAATGTTTAGAATAGTCGATTGATAAAAAAATTAATGTACCCAAAATCTGTTAATAATTATATTTTATATGCTTTTCTTATATATAATAATCCTAACTAAAATATATTCAAATCATATTTATGATATTTTATTATATTTTAAATTTTAATCTAATTTTTAATAGAAATAATATTTTTTGTATGTGCAACGCACATGAACGTTGACTAGTATATATATAGGAATTTGGTTATATGTTTATATTGTTATAAGAATTTTAAAATTTATGCACGTGAGTTGACTAGTATATATGTAGGAATTTAGATATATCTTTAGATAGTCAGATACTTATAAGGATTTTCAGAATTTTTTTATGTGAGAGATTTACATACAGAGGTAATTAGAATAATTTTTAAAAAAATTATTAATTACCTAAGGATATACATACGACTTAGACGATTTAGTTTGAACCATTTTCAAATCTTTTTATAATATTTATTGTTATTTTTGAATAGTTAAAATAATGTCATCGTCAATCTTAAATAAATGTGGGTTCAACATAATGAATGATTGGATGTTGAAGGCAACAACTAGAACCTTCCCAAACGAGAAGAAAACAATTTAATAATTAAAAAAATTAGGTATTATAATCTAAAGAATTTTGACCAATTTATTTTTGTGATATACCAGTGTGTGAAGAAGACTGAAGGATGTTTGACTTTTAAGAAACCAAGAAAATGAGTTGACTTTCATAAGGACTATTACCTAAAAGAACTAAAGAGAAATGCGCATGTGCTTCTTCCCTAACTTTATTATATCAACGGAACATCTCCACTTGATACTGGCTTCAAAATGTGATTTCTAGGTTTGCCTTTGGCAATCTATATTTTCTCTTGCTCCCACCGCATAATCTATTTGCCCATATGAATGTTATTTGTGTTTGATCATAGTCAAAAGATTTAAAGGGAAGAGCAGTTGAAGTCATTTAATTTAAGCCAAGGCCATAATTTAGAACACATCAATGCCTAAATAAAATCTTTTTATCGCTATTCTGATATTCAAATTGCTATTGTGTTAGTCCTGAGGTTCAATCAAAAGATAGTAGAATGAGTCAAGGAATAGAAGTTCACGTAATCCTTTCGGAATACCCTATATTGGATCCTAAAGTTATAGTCGAGATCATATGTTCACACAAAAGTTCCCTTGTCACGACCATTAACCACCTAATTTTGGGAGAGAGATATTTTTGTTATTTCACTATTGTTTGATCTTATTGATATTATCTAGTTATAATTATATTAGTATTAGTTAGTATGCTAGCTAACTAGAATTAATTAAGTGTTAGTTAGTGTTAATTATGACTTTAGTTAATTAGAATTAATTAGTTAGTATCATGGATAGAATATTTCTTTTCTAGAATTGAATGACACTCTCTAATAACTAATTAGATTTCCTCCAACCAATTTGATTCCATCCATGACAACTCTAGAAGCTAATTAGGGAGTAGAGAGGGGCTTATTGGACATTGGATCAACCCTAACCCCTCCTCATTATAACGATCCCTAATAGGAATGTTTAGCCATCATTAATCATATCAAATCATCACTTCTTCTTCCCCAAGTCACCTATCAACCATTACCAATCCATTCTAAACCCTAATTTTATCTCTACTACAAAATTAACCCAAACTCACTCAAATTCTTCATTCCGTAGAGGCCTAGAGCTTGGAGCACAAGGAGGACCCATTGGAGAGGAGCTAGCAAGAGATTGTGTCCATTCTTTCATTGTGTCTATTGGAGGAGTATTATTGGGATCCAGCTCCCAATATGTACATTTCTATTCCCATATCAATTTCTATGCTAGATTGTCATTTTGAGCCTCTAGGAACCCACTCATGGCTAGGTATAACCCAATAGATGATAAATTATGTAGCAGAGGCCTCTATTTTGGTAGATCTAGGTATTTTTGTAGCCAATTTAGGAAAACTCTGAATTATGCCCACCATGTGTTTGGTTTGTGTCCTCAATAGGACAATTAGTGTCTATTTAGTCGGGTAATAGTGTCCTTCTATCCATAATTGGATACATAGAGGCTGTATCATGATACGCCATGATACACATAGTTAGGATTGGTGTTTTCTATGTTGGTGGTGTCTATGAGTGCTAATTTCTCTATATTTGATTAGATCTATTGTTTATATATGTAATTTGTGTCTTATATTATATATTGTGATGTTTTATTGTGTTTTGGCTTGGTATCATGAGGGTGTCTTGGTTGGGGAGTTTTGAAACTTGGTACCATGGTATTTTGGTCAGGATACTTATGTATCATGAGTTGGTGCACACTAAGTGTTTGATAATTTGGTGTATTAGTGTGAGTTGTTATTAGTTTTTAGTTAGTAGATATGTATTATTCTAGGTATTTGATGATGGAGTGTAGTGTAGGAGAGTGTGCAGTGCACAATAGCACTGTAGTATTTTAGAGACCAGGTTGCTATATTCGGTGTTCAGATCTAGGTGTAATGGTACTTGTGTTCTATACAAGAACACTGGTACACAGTGCATTACTGCAGTAATATGAGGGTAGAGATCTCTGCAGGAGAGGGTGAGTAATGAATGTAAGAGCAGCTGCAGGTTTAGGCTTGTGAGAAGGAATGGACACAAACCTGGCCATGCAAAACCAGTGGGGTTAAATCCCAAATAACAAGTACCACAAGGAAGCACGAGTGATATATCACTATAAGAAAATATAGCATTTACGGCGCAAAATATATGGCACGCTCGAAAGAACATTGTAAACAATACTTTTAATGGTGTACAAATATGTGCGCCATAAAAGAGTTAAATTTTCTCTTTTTATGGCACGTTTGACCTGCAAGCCGCAATTGAAAACGTACTTACGGTCTGCTTTTTAATGCATTGTGGTTGAATACTGATTTACAAAGTACATTTTTGAATTAATTAGTTAGTGTCATGGATAGAATATTCCCTTTCTAGAATAGAATAATACTTTCCACTAACTAATTAGATTATTTCCAACCAATTTGATTCCATTCATGAAAACTCTTGAAGCTAATTAGGGAGTATTCGCCATTAAACAAGTTTGAACAAACTTTTATATTTAATTCATGAAAATAAGTACAAAGAGATCTTATACAGATGATCTAAGTACAAGTTTTTGATTCTGGGGAGTGGAATGATAGAGATCGAGCGCTGCAGTGGCTCCTTTACTCCGTTGACGATCTGACTAGAAAAGAAAAATGCTTCTTCTCTCTCTTGAGCATGTGTGCATGTACCTAGCTGTCTCTGTGTGGGTATATCACCCTGATATTTATAGCCATCGCATTATATAACCATGCGCACACATGTTCCTTAGGCGCATGGATGTTGGGAGCTGCCATGTGTACATCCTTAATAAAGATGTCGTTACAATCGTAAGAGCGAGTCTAGGCCGAGCTACCCCGTGGATATTTTTTTACGATTTACTGTAGCTGAAGATCTGGGAGGTTCTCGCCTTTTGTGTGCGTGACTTGGTCAGCTTGACATGTGACCCTCACTTAGTTGGAGAGAATCTCTTCAGTTGTAACAGAAATATTTTGTCTTAGGAAGAACTACCACATTCATGGAAACTGGGACTCATGTGGCCGGAGATGCATGTGATGCATGGATTCTAAGACGCATGTGGCCCAGATGCATTTGACACATTGTAAACCCCCTCACCTAAAAATAGTTATCTTGTGCGTATTTTGTATTCCTTGTATTTGTTTTAGATTTTTTAAAATCAAATAAAACTCAATAATTTTATTAGGATACTTCACCATGGTTTGGACATTAATAATATAGGATGGCCCCAAAATCTGTATCGTCCTTCATAGAAAGTAGCCTACACAGGAGACACTACTTGTAGAATCTTTTCGTGGCACGGAAATTCGATCCCTTGGTGTTAGTATGACATTAGTATAATGACCATATATTCTGTGTTAAATATTAGATATTTTATATATAATTTATTTGTGGTTATTTTCCAACCCCAACTTCCTACAATTAATATCCCATAATTTTCTGTGTCCAATTAGTAAATTCCCTGTTTGTAGGATGTGCATATTACTTACTATTACCTATTTTGTGGGATAACGATTTAATTATTTACTTAGTTAATTAGATAATATAATTATTTGATTTATTATAACTAGATACATACCTAATTATTAATTACAAAATATTACATAAAATATTTAATAGTGTGGTATTTTGTTAGAACCTTACAAAAAAAATTCTAGAATTTATTTGGTGTGCAAATATTATTTTTGGAATTTTTAACCTCATCTACAAATGTAAATATTTATATGTTAATATATATAGTTATTAATAATAATAATAATAATAATAATAATAATAATAATAATAATAATAATAATAATAGCAATAATAATAATATTGGTAATAGCAATAATAATAATGATAATGATAATGATAAAGATAAAGATAATAATAATAATAGTAATAATAATATAAAAGAAAAAAAACAAATAAAAAAGAAAAAAAAGAAAGAAAAAGAAATAACAATTAAATAAAACCTAATACTAAAATCCATAAACTAATTCCTATTATAAAACATAAACACTAACCTAATCCTATTTATATAACCAATAACCTACCCCCCCCCCTTAGACCACAGCACAACCCCCCCCCCCCTGCCCCCACAATGTCGAATTTTCTCTCTCTCTCTCCCCTCTCCCTGTGTATATATATATACACATAGTAAATAACCCAAACCCTAAACCTAACCCTAGATGTTGACCACAGCCCCGACGACCCCACACAGCCGTTGCCGCCCCAGCGCCGACTGCCGCCGTCCTCGTGCTGTTCGCAGTGGTCCACGGCCCCGCACGCGCGCATGTGCGCAATATCAAGCCTCTCTTCAAGGTACCATATCTTCTTCATCTGTGATTATTTTTGTCAGGGGTTTATTCGTGTACATTCACAACCTAACCCTCTAGGATTTTTATTCAAGCGGGACGAGTTTTCGTTCCCCGGATTGGTCGAAATCGACAGAAAAATGACTGAAAAATTGACCAAAAATAGTCCAGAAACTTCAATCAGAACCCCCATGTTCACACCCAATTTGCCGCCAACCTGTTTATTATTTTCGAAAACTAATTAAAAGGTTTTTCTTCTCCATATAATCGAGAATTTTTCTGTCCTTTTAGTTTTTGTTAATTTTTTCTATGTGTTAAATTATTCGTCCTCCAAAACGACCAAAAAACTTATTTTTAAAATATTAGAAAATTGTGATACGGAGTATGCCCCACCAAACAAGACCGCCTTATCGCGTACCAATTGCATCAAAAGACGCGTATGGAATATCCTGATGTGTGTGCTTTCGCGAAAACTGATTTGGATGTGTGTGCGCGTCGGAATCAACATATATCCGTAAAAAGTTTCCGTATCGCGACTTTTGCAAAATATCATCCCATTTTGTGTACGCTCGTCGGAAAGCGACAAAACTTGTGCCGTTGGATTCGTGGCATCACGCTGGTACTGTGACATAAGTTTTACGCGATTTCGAGATAATTGACCAAGTCGCCTATTTGCAGGCCCCTACGGTTGACTTTAAGAGCGAATTTGTGTTCGGCTCACCGGAATCCAAAATTGGACATACTGTTGAGTTCGTATTAACGTTTAGAATTTATTTGACCTATAATTTATCCCATTTAGAGACCTTTACCTCTGGCATACTTTTCGGTACAAAGTGGCCTACATGTTGACCCACTTTGACCTGAAATGACCGTTTTGCCCCTGTGTCCAAATTGGACGAAAGGGTAGGCTTTTCTGACTATCTCGCTTATTCTAGAAATGTTGGTGATATTTATTTCAGCATCCGAAGATGTTTATTCGGAGACCATAGTTTCTGATTCTGTGTACTTGACACCAGAACGTTTATATTACGCAGCTTTTTTGCCAGGTAAGTATACCTTGCCATTGTACTGTGATTTATATTTCATATGGTGCATATATTTTATTTCTATCATTTAGTTCATATATTTTAACTTCTATATAAACTGTACGTCCAAGAATAACTTGGGTGCAACGATGGTGGTGTCGTATTCTGTTTTATTATATATATGCATGTTGACCTAGTTTTATGAGACCACCATATGATTTGGAGGCATCATTAGGTTTTATTGGCTGTGACACATCTGTTAAATGAGAGTGAGTCTCATGTAGGACACGAACTTGCGTGATAGGCTGGCCTCCTGTACGTATGGGATGTACGATAGGGAATAACTGCTGATAGAATTTACATGGTAGAAGACTTGGCAGTTATTAGAGGTATCATCGTGTCATGGATATGACATACTTAGAGCATGGGGTAGGGAGGACAACAAGTAAGGCGTTTGGACTCCTTTGCACTTTTCTTGTGTAACCCGTACACTCCGCCGGAGATGCGCGATCATGATGACCACTATATATATTATTATTATCAGGCGGCCTCTGGCATTCAAAAGACGACATACTTTTTTGGCCCCTGAATCTCCGGGAGAATCATGCCAATCCCATTTTAACCAGATATCCCACGTATTAGAAAGTTGTTCTCAAAGTGCATTCACATAGATGGTTAGTCGACCCATTGGATATTTATTTTTAGTACTTTATTGGCATTCTTCTATGTATCTTGTTACGTCACTCTGAGGACCTGGTCTCTTTCCAGGTGTAGACGATCATGACTATTTACAGGAGCATTGATCAGGACTTACTGCTTCGTTATCTTTCGAGAAGATCTTCTCTTCGAGCCTCATTGTTCATTAGATGTTCTTATTGTGTTTACTTTTATATTCTAGTTTTGCACTGGATTTGTTTTCACCCGACTATCATTCTTTGATACTTCATATTGAGATTCAGTTATATGGTTGATTGGTTGTTTATTTCTATTGATTCTGTGGATGAGATTTAGATATGCTCTATGACTTGTGACAACTATATACCACTTGTGAATTATTATTCATAATACAGCGTACGTATGTGTTATGGTTTCCATATATTGGAGTTGCTATATAAATACGGCTAGCATGCTTACGTATTCCTAGTCCTATGTATTTTGGGACTGGGGCATGACATGTTTTTAGTGGTGTACCATGCAGGTCGAGAGTATATTGTCTCGGTTACGTTACTGTACCGAGCAAGCCTGCAAATAGGATTATAGTATAGGATCTTATCCACATTTGACTATGACTCACCTTCCTTCCAATCTGTTCTATTTAAATAATTGCATCATGCTTGATTCATGTACTTCCCTAATAGTTTCTTGAGTATAGCCTTCTGCTAGAATATAGAAATCCTTGTTGTTAGGATGATAATTAAGGTAATATTTCTATTAAGAATACAACTTGAATATTGGCACATCACCAAGTTTAGAATACCTAATAAACCCTAGTATCCCTTACCTATAGATTAATTGACCATTATTCCTTGATATATTTATGAAGGACTTGAGAGTAGTACAGACACTACTAGAGTGAGTTAGAAATTTGACAATATTATTTGACCCTAGTATTGAGGGACCAATAGAAATCCAAGGTTAAATATTAGGACTAAACCTAACTTTTATAGTGAGATAGTATTAGGGAACGAAAATTTAGATTCTTGTCTTAATATTAGCAGAACAGTACCTTAGAAAGCCAAGAGGAATAAATAGAATATTTTTTTTGATCATACCTCGAACACAAAGATTAGCATACCACATTTCCTTAAGAAACCATGATATTATCAAGAGTCTTTCATTTTAATTTCATATTTTGTTCCTCCGAAACCTTAGCGCTCGCTATTTGTGCGACGACTAAAATTTTCCTTCATCTTTCAATTCGTGTCACCTAACCCTTCTGATTGTAGGTCAAGTAATTTCTTTTATATTAGGATATACAGTTTGCTATGATTATAGTTGTTACTCTTGAATTTTGAAATTATGTGCTTAGTAGTTAGAACTTGATAGTTTGAGTTACTCATTTATATTATAATTTTATGATTATCATTAGTTTCAAATTATGTAATTTGTACCCATATCTCAATACAGGTTATATCCACTTTCACTTGAGAGCCAGTAACTTTCCATTCTTAATATTAACGCTTTTGTTCTATAAGCACTATGATTAAGACTTAAGATGACCATTACCTATGGAGTTTTATCATGCAATAGGATACCTTAATAAGTACTAAGATCTTTTCCTCGTATACCCTAACAAGAATTTCTACTTTATCCCCACAAGACAGTTACAGTATTAGTTTATTCTTTTAAGTTGGGTAGTATGTCTCATAACCTAGTATCACATAGTCATTTTGACCCATTAATGAAGTATAATTGAATGACACCAACTATAGGCTAGCATAAGAAAATAGTGTTTATCCAGACTGTAGAACTTAGAGGCCCATACCCCCATTTGGTCGACTAGAGACTTAGACAAGGAGTTAGTATGGCAACTGTAGAGGCACAACACCGGACGAGTCTTATCTTCTTGGTGAACTTAAATTATTTTGTACCTTTCCCTCACCATAATCCAGCGTACTTATAATTTTCTGGACTACCTCGACTTATGCTGCTATTATAGCCTAGTTTTGTAAGCTTATTCTTTTATCGAGCTTGTTCATGACATATGTATTATTGGGGGCCCACACTAATACATTGTCTAAATCAGAATCAGTATATTATGGTCTAGCTAACCTTAGTGCGCTTGATTTGCTCTTCGCATGACTACTTTACGTGGATTGAGATATAATTGACTCAGCTTATTAGACGAATATACTTGCCCTCTAGACAAGTCAGAGCATATCACATCGGATACATAACTGTACTGATATGAGCATGCGAATAAGGATTTACCAAAATAAAATTTTAATCCACAACTGCCTTGACAATTTCCTTTTGAATTCTTTAATCGCTTTGAACCCCGTACTTGTATTCTATCACCTCTTTCTTGAATTCTTTATTATTGTTCTCTATCTTCCCCTATTTTGGAAAGATGAACGCTCGTACTTGGTATAAGTCTGATACACGGATAGTACTAGATATACCCATAGGCCAATCACATTACTTGGTGACTATCTTTCGTAATTAAGGGCACATCACATGTGAGAAAATTTGTGTGTTAAAATTTTTGAGGATTGAATAACATAATTAAATAATTTAAGGAAGCCTTTCTTAAATGTATAGCCTTATGTGATAGATGGATAAATTCTAAGTTGGGTAGAAGATTGTATTGTCAACTTGAGGTAATTTTTTTTTATTGTGATCAAGTAAGATTAGATTGAGAGATTAAGTCATTTTAATTTTGAGAATTCTTAGAAGAATGATTAAGATGATGAGGATTTAATAAATTTTAAAATCTTGATATTGCGAACAAAATATTTATAATTGGAGCATATGATTTAAATTTTGAATATTGAAGGTTGAATCATCGATTTAGATTTTGAAGATAAATATATAATTTTAGACTTGAACAATTATTGAATTAGATTTGAAATCTTATAATTTGATGATTTGAATTAAAAGTTGAATTTTGATTGTTGGATCACCCATTTGAAATGTTGATGATGCAAATTGAATTTAAAATTTGAAGAGTACGTAATTCATAAGTTAGAAATAGGAATAATATTTGATTAGAATTATTTCTAGAGGATCATGAAAGTTAGAGATCGTGATGTAAAATTTGATATTGGTTATTTAAATCTTGAAGTTGTTATATGGATTTAACTTAAATTTGGATGTTGATGACTTAAAAATCGAGAAGAGATTACGATTGGTTGAATTTTGATTTAAACAGTGGTTATCTAAATTTTGAAAAAGATTGCGATTGACTTGCCCTATATACGAATGTGAAGGATTTAGCAAATCATGCCTTATTTTTAATTTCGAGGACGAAATTCTTTTAAGTTAGGTAGATTGTAAACTTCCTCACCCAAAAATAGGTATCTTGTGCGTATTTTGTATTCCTTGTATTTGTTTTAGATTTTTTCAAATAAAATAAAACTCAATTTTATTAGGATACTTCACCATGGTTTGGACATTAATAATATAGGATGGCCCCAAAATCTGTTTTGCCCTTCATAGAAAGTAGCCTACACAGGAGACACTACTTGTAGTATCTTTTCGTGGTACGAAAATTTGATCCCTTGGTGTTAGTATGACATTAGTGTAACGACCATATATTCTATGTTAAATATTAGATATTTTATATATAATTTATTTGTGGTTATTTTTTAATCCCAACTTCCTACAATTAACATCCCATAATTCTCCGTGTCAAGTTAGTAAATTCTCTTTTTGTAGGATGTGCATATTATTTACTATTACCTATTTTGTGGGATAACCATTTAATTATTTACTTAGTTAATTAGATAATATAATTATTTAATTATTATAACTAGATAAATACCTAATTATTAATTACAAAATATTACATAAAATATTTAATAGTGTGGTATTTTTTTAGAACCTTACAAAGAAATTTTTTAGAATTTATTTGGTGTGTAAATATTATTTTTGAAATTTTTAACCTCTTCTACAAATGTAAATATTTATATGTTAATATATATTTAGTTATTATTATTATTATTATTATTATTATTATTATTATTATTATTATTATTATTATTATTATTATTATTATTATTACTATTACCAATATTATTATTATTGGTAATAGTAATAATAATAATAATAATAATAATGATAATGATAATAATAATAATAATAATAATAGTACTAATAGTAATAATAATATAAAAGAAAAGAAAACAAATAAAAAGGAAAAAAAAGAAAAAGAAATAACAATTAAATAAAACCTAATACTAAAATCCATAAACTAATTCCTATTATAAAACATAAATACTAACCTAATCCTATTCATATAACCAACAACCTAACCCCCCCCCCCCCCCCCCCGCAGACCATAGCACCCCCACAATCTCGAATTCTCTCTCTCTCCCCTCTCCCTGTGTATATATATACACACATAGTAAACAACCCTAACCCTAACCCTAGATGGCGACCGCAGCCCCGACGACCCCACGCCTGTGTCGCCGCCCCCGCGCCACCGCCGTCGTCCCCGTGCCGTTCGTCGCCTCCCAACGCCCAGCACGCGCGAATGTGCGCAGTATCGAGCCTCTCTTCAAGGTACCATATCTTCTTCATCTGTGATTATTTTTGTGAGCGGTTTGTTCATATACGTTCACACCCTAACCTTCTAGAATTTTCATTCAAGCGGGACGAGTTTTCGTTCCCCGGATTGGTCAAAAAATTGACCGAAAAATGACTGGAAAACTGACCAAAAATAGTCCAGAAACTTTAATCCAAACCCCCATGTTCACACCCAATTAGCCGCCAACTTGTTTATTATTTTAAAAAACTAATTAAAGGGTTTTTCTTCTCCATTTAATCGAGAATTTTTTTGTTCTTTTAGTTTTTGTTAATTTATTCTATGTGATAAATTACTTGTCCTCCAAAATGACCAAAAAATTTTATTTTTAAAATATTAGAAATTATGATACGGAGTGCGCCCCACCAAACGGGACCGTCTCATTGCATACCAATTGAATCAAAAGGCGCGTATGGCATATCCTGACGTGTGAGCTTTCGCAAAAACTGATTTGGATGTGTGTGCGCGTCGGAATCAACATGTATCCGTAAAAAGTTCCAATATCGCGACTTTTGCAAAATATTGCCCCATTTTGTGTACGCTTATCGAAATGCGATAAAACTTGTGCCATTGGATTCGTGGTATCACGCTCGTCCTGTGACCCAAGTTTCACGCAATTCTGAGATAGTTGACCAAGCCGCCTATTTGTGGCCCCCACGGTTGACTTTAAGAGCGAATTTGTATTTGGCTCACCGAAATCCTAAATTGGATATACCGTTGAGTTCGTATTGACATTTAGAATTTGTTTGACCTATAATTTGTCCCATTTAGAGATGTTTACCTCTGGCACACTTTTTGATGCAAAGTGGCCCTCATGTGGACCCACTTTGATCCAAAATTACCGTTTTGTTCTTGTGTCCAAATTGGACGAAAGGGTAGGCTTTTCTGACTATTTTGCTTATTCTGAGAATGTTGGTGATATTTATTTCAGCATCCGGAGACGTTTATTCGGAGGCCATAGTTTCTGCTCCTGTGTACTTGACACCTGGACGTTTATATTACGCAGCTTTCTTGCCAGGCAAGTATACCTTGCCATTGTACTGTGATTTACATTACACATGGTGCATGCATTTTATTTCTATTATTTAGTTTATATATTTTAACTGCTATATAAACTGCACGTCCAAGAATAACTTGGGTGCAACGACGGTGGTATCGTATTTTGTTTTATTATATATATACATGTTGACCTAGTTTTATGAGACCACTATATGATTTGGAAGCATCATTAGGTTTTATTGGCCGTGACACATCTGTTACACGAGAGTGAGTCTCATGTAGGATACGGACTTGCGTGACAGGCTGGCCTCCTGTACGTATGGGACGTGCGATAGGGAATAATTGCTGATAGAATTTGCATGCTAGAAGACTTGGCAGTTATTAGAGGTATCATCGTGTCATGGATATGACATGCTTAGAGCATGGGGTGGGGAGGACAACAAGTAAGGCGTTTGGGCCCCTTTGCACTTTTTTTATGTAACCCGTACGCTCCACCGGAGATGCGCGGTCATGATAACCACTATATATATTATTATTATCAGGTGGCCTCTGGCGTTCAAAAGATGACATGCTTTTTTGGCCCCTGAATCTCCAAGAGAATCATGCCAATCCTATTTTAGCCAGATAGCCCATGTGTTGGAAAGTTGTTCTCAAAGTGCATTCACATAGATGGTTAGGTGACCCATTGGATGTTTATTTTTAGTACTTTATTGGCATGCTTCTATGTATCTTGTTACGTCCCTCTGAGGACCTGGTCCCTTTTTAGGTGTAGACGATCATGACTATTTACAGGAGCATGGATCAGGACTTGCTGCTTCGTTATCTTTCGAGGAGATCTTCTCTTTGAGCCTCATTGTTCATTAGATATTCTTATTGTGTTTACTTTTATATTCTAGTTTGGCACTGGATTTGTTTCCACCCGACTATCATTCTTTGATACTTCATATTGAGATTCAGTTATATAGTTGATTGGTTATTTATTTCTATTAATTCTGTGGATGAGATTTAGTTATGTCCTGTGACTTGTGACAACTATATACCACTTGTGAATTATTGTTCATAATACAACGTACGTATGTGTTATGGTTTCCATATATTAGAATTGTCATATACTTACGGCTGGCATGTATTCCTAGTCCTACGTATTTTGGGACTGGGGCATGACACACATGAAGTCTGAGACACATATGGGAGCTTTATTATCTCTTTAGAGCTGTATCGAGAATCCAAGGCATTTAAAGTGCCTCATGGAAAATAATAGCTTCTTTCATATGGCACTTCACGCCTGTCAAGAGCTTCTATCATTTAGTGTGCTCACGTTTTCCAAGGCATTTAAAGTGCCTTTCGGTCAGAATTTTGTGTCAGATGTGGTCTTGTTGTCAGGATGCCACATTAGATCCATATGCGACCAATGCTTCTTTTGACTATCTGGGACACATGGATGTTGTCTTTCGGGGACATATAGTGACTCTGTAGCCCGGTTTCTCTTGAGCTGACTATGGAGCGCATTGTTGTTTGGACGCATGGATTCATATTTTCTATGCTTCTACAAGATTCCCTTCAAAAAATTTAAACTGATAAGTTTGGAATACTTTGAACAAGATGCATGGATGAGATTACTTGGGCTGCATGGGCGAGCACTTCCAATCTGTTATCTTCATTAAATTTTTGATTTGCTTCGATCTTGGAGTGAATCTCCTAGGATTATGACCCGCATCTTTAAACGGATACCAAACTGACGACTACAAAGGATAGAGCTGCATCGAGAATCCAACCGTCCACTACTATTATTAGATGTCAGCAGCATGCAAAAATTAAAGAGTTTCCATTATCTCTTTAGCGGCTTATAAATAGGGGTTTTGGGGGAAGAGAGAGATCTTTTTGTTTTGCTGAGTTCCACCTTCACCGTTGTCTCCGACTACTTCTTTGCTTCCGGTCATCTTCTCCGACCATCTTCTATGGCTCCTAGAGCTTCATCTTCTTCATTTAAGGCCAAAAGGCTCACGACAAGGGGAAGCATCATGTCTCTTCGTCTAAGGCCAAGGATGAGGCCTCGACTTTCCACCCAAATATTTAAGTGCCCATTAAGGGTAAGGAATTTTAGGGAAGAAGAAATCTTAATGCATAGACCCTATGCATACAGTCTACCGTATGGATTAGAATATGTGCAGACTTTTCCACATGACCCTACTACATACTTTATGCGTGGGTCTTTCTTGGGCCGCATGCACCGATCTTGATTTGACTGCATCGATGTCATCTCATGCGTCCCACTCGGCCGCATGGAAGTCCGGACATGCGCTAGACATAACTTGGTCGGACGGATGTCCTGACATGCGTCTGACATGACTTGGCCACAACTATGTGGTAATATGCATCTCATATAACTCGGCCATATGTATGCTATTACATGCCCCAGTTGTCTTTTGGTGCGCATGCTATCTTGGTGGTTCTAACTATCTTCTTATTCCTAACTTTGTAGTAACTTTACCCGTGGCTCCGTCTGCGGAGGTGCTTGTTAGGCGTGCTCAGGCCACTTTGGGCGTAAGATTTAACCAGGTAGTGGCACATGTCCAGGCCAGATAAATAAGAGTCAGTCTAAGGCAAGGCTGAAGTTCATAGTAGACCAACCTCTATATTTCTTGTTTAGCCAGCTGAACTCTGGGCCGATTGAGGACAAAAATAGTACTTCTTACTTGAAGCCCATCTTCCTATTTGGTGACGCCGTTACTATCTCGGACCCCAAGGTGGTGAAGATTAAGGAGAACTTGGACTTCACTTCTGGCATGGTAAAGATACACATACCTACTATGGAGCACCATTTTCCCTTGTCGACTTTTAACATGGTGTCCTTTACGAGGAAGATGAAGGACTGCCTGACTCCAGACCAAGGGAGCCCTGGTTGGCCGTATTCGTCCCAACTCCAAGATGCAGAGAGAAGTGGCAATTTCCAAGGACTCATTTTCTTATTCTCTTCGAGGATTGGAGCTGGGTACCTTTGCGAGTGAGATGGGACCAAATATCCATTTTTACTCTGCTGATACATTTTTGAACTAGTTGACAGAAAAAATGGTCTTATCCAACGGAAAAAATGAGCTTGCTCAATTGGGTGCGTTGTTCACCTTCGTTGATTTATTTGACCATATGGGTATTAGAGAAGTATAAACAGGTCCTCAAGAGGGCTAACCTCTATAATGTAATACGGGGTTCCTATTATGGCTTGGAGAAGAATTCGATGTTGTTCGTGGCCTTAACTGAGATGTATAACTGCCGCACCGGGACCTTCTTTACTCCTGGCGGAGAGATGGGACTCCTCCTTAATGAAATGTATGATGTCTTATAGTTTCCCTGGGGCGAGGAACCGTACGAAGAGTATAAGCCCAATAGCGATGAATTCGAGGAACTGGAAGAACAACACTTGGGGTTCCTCATAGTGCATAGGGAATTGCTATGTCACCACATCATTTGTCAGCATATTTCCAAGAAGAAGGATAAGAACTCGTAGGGGGCATTACCCCATACCACAGGCTGGATCCGCCACCTCTTTGTACTTGACAATTTGGGTCAGGTCAGTATCCGAAAGCCTCTGTCTCGAAAGGAAGTCAAAGATCTATCATGCAATACTAAAAGAACGGATGCAACTGGTGAGGGGTTTAGGAGCTCTGGCGACTCCTCCAATTATTTTTAACAAGACACTAGTCGTTATCTGACAAGGTCGTACTGGCTGGGTTCTTGATGATATGGCTACAAAATTATGTAGTCCCGGAAGGCTCTAGATCAATTGAAAGGTCTAGCCGCAACCTCATCTTTCCTGCAGTAAAGTTGGTGTTTGGTCATTATCTTACCTTGCTGCCCGCGATGGTCTGCAACATCCATCGTGGGCCTCAAGCTTTCACGAGCAAGGTGCTGCGCATGATAATATTTCCAAGGATTTCAACCAGGTTGAGATATCCTACCATTATCTAATAGACTGGCTATTAATGCATTTTCCATGCCTGACGCATCCCGTACTCAAAGGGACGGCGACGGATGCGGACACTTTTATTTTTTGTATGGTGGGATGGCATGGGCTCATACTGAGGTTCCCGTATGTTGATATGCATTCGCCTATATGACGAATTAGTCCTTCTTTGTATGAGTCCCGAAGTTCACAAAAAAATGAGGTAAATAGGGTTCAGTATAATGGTGGCCCTGACTGTCAGGCCTTATCTCCGAGGCTCTTCTGCTGATTACTCTCCATCCAACCTTCCCACTTGGTGTACTGGAATCAAAACTTTGTATTCTTGGAGCCCTATTTGCCGAGTAGGTTCGCTAGCCAATTCGGATACAGCCAACTCATACTGAGCAATCCAAACCCGAATCTTGGTTTTGAGGGTAGCATTCTTGATGGAGCTCGAGCCTAGGATTACTATTTTGCAACCAATACCTAGGTCCGATTCACACTGCCGGACGCTAGTGTTTCAACAAATATTGTTTATGCATCGACTAACTTTTACATAGTCGTGAATGCGGCATAGCTCATATTTGATCAAGATACTAGCTTCATCGTGGGCACCAAGCTAATGTGCTAATATGGTGGGTCCAAGAAAGGTCTGAGGAGAGGTAAGGGGCTGCCCGCACCCTCACGTGCTGATCCTGAATCAAGGACGGGGGAAGAGAATACTTTCGATAACCTTTTGCCTCTGATGGATTCTCCGATGAAGCGCATGGCTTCCCCGGTGACACTACTAGAATAAGCGGGATTAGCGACATTTTTTAGCGACTCCATGTAAAAACGTCGCTAATTTAGCGACTCCATGTAAAAATGTCGCTAGACGTCACTAATTGGCGATATTTAGCGACGTTTAGTGACTTTTATTCAGTTTTTAAAATATTAGTCGCTATAAGTTCAATTTAGGTCGCTAAACGTCGCTAATATATTTTATTTAGCGACGTTTAGCGACGTTTTTAGCGACGTATATATTTTTGGACATTTAGCGACGTCATTAGCGACGTTTACGACGTCGCTAAATTAGCGACGTAATTATTGGCGTCGCTAAAAACGTCGCTAAATTCTAAATTAGCGACGTCATTATTGGCGTCGCTAAAAACGTCGCTAAATTCTAAATTAGCGAAGTCATTATTGGCGTCGCTAAAACATCACTAAATTTTTTACTTATGGCTGATTCCCCCCATTTCCTTCGATCTCTCCCTCTCCCTCTCCCAAATTTCAAACCCATGAGGAGTCCTTCGTCGTCTAAGAAGAGAAGACTAGGATTGACCACGGTTGCATGGCCGAGTTATAGGAAAAACCTTTCTACCAAGGTTCCTACGCAGGATGTGGGAAAAGAAGATGATGAAGAAGAGGAGGTAGGACCCCTTGCATTGGTGGTTCACCGACCGGATCCCATTCTTAATGTCGAGGCAATATCTCTACATCCTCTTAGCTTTATTACTGTGTCCCCATTTTATGACACTCTTTGCACTTGTTTATCCGAATTTATGCAGAGATCGGAAGAAAGAATGAGGATACTTCCTCCGCAGGCCGCTACGGCGGGGGTTTCTTACAGGGAGGAGGAGACAACGTCATCTTTCTCCGAAATATATATTAGAGAATATGTTTGGGCTTCTTTGGCAGACATCTCAGTTGGAGAGTTCGACAAGGAAGGGGACGCTTCTTTGGCAAACATCTCAGTTGGTGATGTTGACACGAGGCCGAAGCTTCCTTATTTTTGTGGAGGGAGGGGGTAGTAGTCTTCCTGAGGGGTCTCTGGGTCCTCCTACCGTGAAGGCCAATCTTGTCAATTTACCTAGCATCCAGACACTTTTTTCAACGGGGAAGGACTTGGCTGTTGAGAAAGCAACTCATCGTCTTGCAACTACTGTTCTGCCACCTGAATTGTCGATTGTTGTCCCCTCAGTTCCCTAGGTTTCCCAAGTTGATCCATCGTATGTAGTCCCTTCGGTTATGATTCTATTGATGCCTTCTACTGAAGCTGAGGTAGAAGCTTCTTCCAAGGTCATTCTTCAAGGGTTCCACATATTAATGAAGCAAGGGGTTCATAATATGCTAAAGCGAGGGAAATTTTTCACTTGGTCTAAGCATGGTGCTTTGGGTCAGATAGAGATTTTGAAGACCTTTCCAGGTTCTAAGTAGACAACTGACTTGTTATTTTAGAAGTTGACTGAAGTATAACAGCGTTTGAATGAGATATAACAGGCACAACAGGTTGCATAGCTGCGATGTAGGCCGTGGAGCATGAACACCTCTCATACTCCAAAGAACAAGTGAAGGCCTCCTAAGAGAAGACAAAGACGGGTCTAGCAGAAGATCTCAAGGAGCTGGAATACCAACGTACCAAGTTAAGTATTTGTGGGATGGCCTGCCTGACTCGGGAAGACTGTGTATCCCCCGCAACGAATCAGAATAAGGAACATATCACGCAGCTCCAGGCTAATCTTAAGATATTGGAGAGCGACCTGGATGAGGCCCGTCAGGAATGATAGGCCATTAATAGAGAATCTGAAACCGTGGCAAAGTCTTATGCCGTCCTAGAGGGCACATTGAAGAATTTAGAGGACAACCACCAAACTGACTCTCATTTTGAAGATTCGGCTATCCTTGCTAAAGAAGCCGAACAATGGGTGAAGATGCACCTAAGTGGTACCATCACCAAGGTTCTGGGATGGATAGCAGAGATGTGTACTGATACTTAGCATTGTCGGTTTTGTCCTTTATTTCTGTTCTTTTCTTGTATTTTATTAGTTATTCAAATTAGGGCATTAATAGGCCCTCGGTATAGTTTGGTTTCCATTTTTTTTGCGAAAGAAATAAAAACTTCCTTTTTATTACAATTGTGCGAACTTGGATATTGTACTAGAGGTAATATGAATGTAGCACGATATTATAGTTTATTAAGGACATCCCACTGTAGGATTTTGGTGGAACTTATTATTCATGGCGTACTTGGATGCGAATAATAAGTTCAAAATAAAACCCTATCAAAGGTGATATGGACGTGATAGGCTCTATGGTTTTATCACCGCTGGCAAACTTGGGGTTAAGTATGGATAATAAGTTTAGATAGAGATCGATATCATAGGTATGATGGATGTGATGATCGATAGTCAAAACTGAAGAGTTTGCTTAGAGGTAATATGATATGGAAAAAATTCTACTGGGGGTAACGTTAGGTGGTCCCAACGGAGGTGCGTTGGTGGACCTGAAGATTGATCCACTGGGAACTTTGAGAGGATCCATTATCTATTACGTATTTGAGATGCCAAAATACAAATAAAAGAGGATGAATAGGGGGGAATGCAAATGTCGTATATTTTGACTATTCTGCTGGGGATTGGAGGAATACTATTCTAGTTTAGACATAATATTTTAGAGGAACTTGCCATTGATAGGCATCATAAGTAAGTCTCTATTGGATTTTGTAAGCCAGTAAGCGTCATTGGAGTAGACCGTTTCCACAATGAAAGTGTCTTCCCATTTAGCCTAAATATTTTTGGTTGTCTTATGCATCATAACCATAGGCCTTCTAACTGTGAGGACGAGGTCACCCACTTGGAATGTCCTCTCCATGAATTATTTGTTGAAGGCTCTGGAGAGACATTCTTGATACAACTCAATCCGCTATTGAACTAATAGACTTTTCTCGTCAAGTGCTTCCAATTCTTGTAGACATCGACGGTGGTTATCGTCATCTGTCAACTTGTTGGAATGGGCTACCCAGAGTGAGGGGATTTGGTCCTCTAGAGGGAGGACGACTTTACTCCTGTAGAGTAGGTAGAACAGTATGCTGTCTGTTAGTGTCCAGACCGTTATTCGGTATACAAAAGACATTCACCTAGCTTCTCTTTCCAGTAGCGCTTGTTAGAAGACACGAATTTCTTGAGTAGCATAATGAATGTCTTGTTGAATGCCTCCGCCAACCCATTTGCTGCTGAGTTATTGGCGGTCGAAGCGACATTCTGGATTTAATTTTTGTCGCAAAATTGGTAGAAAGCATGACTTACAAACTGTGCACCATTATCGTGGATAATTCTTTGAGGTAATCCAAAGTAATAAATGACATGATATTTGACGAAACAGGTCACGTTTGATGTCTTTACTTCAGCGAATGGAATGACTTTCACCTATTTTGAGATGTAGTATGTGATAGCCAGGTTGAACCGGTATCCCTTAGACGAAGGCAAAGTGATTGGTCTAATGATATCCATTCTCCATGCTTTAAACAGCCAAGATGCTACCGTTGGGTGCAAGAATTCTGAGGGCTAGTGGATAAAGTCTGCGTGGATCTGACAAATCTTGAATTTTCGAGCATAATTGACGGCATCCGCTACCATTGTCAGCCAATAATAGCCTATACATTGGAGACGATCTTGTAGCTTAGGACCGGGTTGGTGGGCACCGTAAATGCCATCGTGGGCTTCATGAAGAGCCTACATGAATTCTACATCCGATAAGCATCGTAATAGAATCCCATCATATGAACAGCGATACAATATTTTGGTAGTCGTATCTTAGTAGAACCGGAGGGAGCATCGTCTGATAGAAATGGCTTCCTTCGGATCTTCGGGGAGAATCCCATAGACTGTGAAGTCTATGAAAGGGAGTCTCCAGTCTTGGGTGTTGATATCTATCTCCACCGAATATCTCAGACACGTACAAAGGTTGTTTTTCTGGAAGACCTATTCTTTACCAACAACCGTGATTAATAAAAACGTTCCTATGGGAACCGTTAGTGAGGCTGCAAGACCAGCCAGGGTGTCGGCCTTAATATTTTGTAGCTGGTGCACATGCTCTATGAAGAACCATTCGAAAGTGGACTTTAAAATAAGTGCGGCCTGATGGTAGGGAATCAAGTCCTCATACCAGACTTCGTATTCATCCGGATCTGACTGACTATCAACTTGGAGTCACTGTTGGCCTCTAAGTAGTCCACTCCTACTTGTTTGGCGAGTTGGAACCCAATGACAAGGGCGTTACACTCTACTACGTTATTTGAATAGGGATCCGTGAGTGAGTAAACACGGTGGATAACCAGATCGTCAGGAGAGATTAGCACTATTCCGACACCTACGACAATATCACCCTTGGGTACCGTTCTTGAATCATCTTCGAAGAACATTCTCCAAACAGCTTCTACTAATGTGATTTTGGAGTCCAGTACTTCTTTCATGACCCGCACCCAAAATAAGGGCACAAGTAGTGAACAACACCCAACCTATGCCACCACATCAGCAGTAAAATATTGTCTTGGTCAAGATAACTATCTACACATCTCACATAATATATATAAGGTACTTGTCATGTCAACTCAACTCCAATTGGATGAATAATATTATGTGCGATAAATGATAATCAATACCCAATCAGCATTTAAAGCTAGAGAAGGATATGGCACGATATGGAATAGAAGAAAAAGAATACAAGTCACAATATAATTTCAAGTCCAAGTCCAACATCTAATTGCAATCACAATAGTCTCAAATAATAATACATGCCATAAAGTCTAGCTAAGATCATATACAAAATCATAAATGAATAATCTAAGTCTCTCTAGTTGGTGGTACTATCTCAAAAGGCTCTTCGGGTGCAGGCTCAACTACCTCGCCATCCTGTGGCCCGTAGTACGTACGACACCAGTCCTCTAATAAATTATTTAAAATATATATCCAGTCAGGATTGGAGCAAAATACAATCCAATAGCAGTTCCAATAATTGATAAAAACTATGAAACAGTAATAGTATAGAAAATAAATGATGCAAGTAACTGAAATAGCCTATATCACGAGAAAGAAAATCAAGGTAAGTAATGGAATAAACTGAGAGCAATATGTTAAGGAACATCACTGTAATGAATTAGAAATAAAAAAATAAAATAATAGCTTGTGCCTTAAAATATTAGCAAAATATATTATCGACCTGGGCCTAACATGGGCTATATAAATAAATGGGAGCAAGCGTGACCACACGTGAGTTGCATGATCTGCTAGCTATCACGGGCTACACAATATCACAGGCTATAAGATATGATCACATATTTACTAATATTTCTCCATCCTTTGACTAGTACACGGATCCAAATTATGACACGTTATAATACGTATATCATGATGTACGGTCTATAATATTATGCACTATTATTACGATCTATATAATCACCGAGATATCACGTAATTACTAAGTAATCACGAAGCACGACATAGTGATCACTGACTTATCACGATAATAAGATCTCATGACAAGGATCCACGTATACCAATCCGTATAAACATCGTGTCAGGAATCAAATATCTCAATACTAAATACATGGAACATAGAGACTGTCAAATAAGAAAACTATCAGAGAATGTACTCGCCTCTGGTCCAGAGCATATGATGTCACTCGGTGTCCGGGCTGGTGTTACACACACCTAAATATGAATGGCATATCAATTTGGGTGTAATGTGTCACGCCCCAGTCCCAAAATACGTAGGACCAGGAATACGTGTGTCACGCCCCAGTCCCAAAATACGTAGGACCAGGAATACGTGACACGCCAGCTACGCATTCGACCAGACTCTGGTCTGACTCGGATACGTATAAGCTGTAATATAAAGGGCACTATCTAGATATTCTATAAATGTAAACCTCTATGTCTCAATCCACAATGTACAACAGTAAACAAGAAAGAGCTATATGTGCTAAGGTCGGTCGCCCAATAACACACTAACTCGAATAGACTCGAGAAGAAGTATGAGTCTACAAAACTAGGCTACAACAGCAGAGGAATGATCAATGTAAAATAACCATAATGCCGGTAGATATAATGTGAGTACCTGGTACCATGCTCGCAAGATATGCCACTCCATCAGTATCTCCAAGTGCTCCGAAATCGTCTATGCTGCAAAACTGGCAGGAAACCAGGTCCTCAGAGGGACGTAACAAGGTACAGAAATATAGCATGCCAAGTAAACAGAAAGTACAAGTGCACGACAGGGTACTCTATCATAACCAACTAGTGTGACTCAGTTTAAAGACAATGTTCGACGCGTAGGCTGTCCAAAATAAAACCGCAGCTCCGAACACAGAGACACACGGGTCGTACCGCAGCTCCGAGCACAGAGACACACGGGAGTTACTACTACACTATCAAACAGGATCACAACAGGTACATATATAAGCGCGTGCAGAGTAGCCCAAACGTCTAGTAACTGTCTTCCCCTTCCCAAGCGGTCAGCGATAGTGCGCTGAACCTGAACCTCTATCTAACAGTCTCGACACACGGAAGTAACTCAACAGACGCGACCCAAGGTCGTCCCAGTCTCTGGTCATGATGTCAGTATCAGGATACAGGAATCTGGCACGATCACAGTGTATGAGTGTGTCCTGGGGTATCGATAAAATCAGGTACGCATATCGAGATACTACGAATCATCCAACAATCTTCCTAGGATGCTAAGACGTACGTCTTCACCCGGTTGTGAACCGGACGCGAAGTACCGAACGTCAACATAACTACGTGCACAATGTACATACGAAACAATAAATATCTGTAAACTGAAATACAGGGTGGCAAGGTACACTTGCCTGCGTGCGGTTGCTGATGACGGGGATCTGGTACCGCGTCCAAGTCCTCAGGTCCCGCAGTACCTAGTGAAGAGATACAAACCAATAATTAATAATCTATTCTACGACAGGCAGGGTTGCGTCACACATCAACACCTAAACTCAGTCTCTAACTCAAATAGTTACTACCAATTTCACAGTCCTCAATCTCTGATCCTTGATCCGAATAATACCTATCTCAAAATCAATCGCCTGTACAATATCTTCAGACCCAACCCTCAATCTCTAATGTTCATCATGATGTTTCTCAGTAGTTCAAGTCGTGATCATCCTCAGATTTTTCCCTGGTTTTTTTACCGACGTTAATATGCACGTATAAATATATCATCCTCGAATAAATTAAATATTAATCAATTAAACCCTTGATTATACAATCCATTGATTTAATACTTGAATGTCGCTTTCCCATAACCTAGCTACTACTCACTTAAATTCATCATCAAATATTAGCTCTACAAATAACTGCTGTTTTGTTATCACCTTATCATTTTACTACCATTTAACCTGCTCCTCAATTAACCGTCAATTGCTTGGAACATTCATATCAGACCCTAAAACTTGATACAGACATAAACCCTCATTTATCCATATCCTCAAGTCATTTAAATCCACATTCCATTATTCATCACTAGCCTTACCAAATGTAACCCTTAATCACATAGTTCAAGTATTATGCTACGCTAATCATTTATCGCATCATTACTTAAATACCAGAAATATATTTAAACCTCATTAATCACAACCTCAAGCCATGTTCACATATATGACCTAAAACCTTAGTTAGCATTTCCCATATATAAACATCAACACCAAATAATTATTAATCTTCAATACTTAACCCTAATCACATATTAAATACTTCCCTTACTATCCATATATATCATGCTATATAACTTCCACCCTAGCTAGCATTTCACCCCTCCTTATATAATTAAAACCTTGTTAACAAATGATAATAATTTCTGGAATTTAAAAGATAAGAGAGGGGAAAGAGTGAACCTCAACGAGGTCGTCGTCACCGGAGTACGGCCGGTGGAGGGTGGCCGTGGGGTGGTAGTGATGGTGGTGATGGTGGTAGTGGTGATGATGATGGTGGTAGTGAAGAAGGAGGTGAGGAAGTGGGGAGTTGGCCGGAGTAAATCGGACGGGGAGGAGGGGAAGGATCTGGCCGGACGAGGACGCACAGCGGGGAGGATCTGCGCCGGCGGGAAGGTCGGTTGGACTCGCCGGAGTCGAGCTGCACAGTTGACGGAGAGCAGCGGGGTCGGCTGCCCTGTCGTCGAAGTCGGAGTGCAGGATGCGGCGGACGACGGAGAGTAGCGGGATCGGCTGCACTGTTGGAGGCGGGGTCAGCCGTCGGACAATGCCGCTGGCTGCACGACCGGAGTCGGGGAGAAAAGAAAGGCGGTCGGGGCTGAGTGTAGTCGGAGCGGAGTCTGAGTTGTTCGCTGGCCAACATTTCTCCAAATCTTTGCTTCATGGATGCCTCATCTAGAGAATCCCTCGGAAGTGGCATTTTAAGTCGTTCTTCATACATCTTTGTTGCTAAGGCATTTGCAGTTCCGGTGCTCTGATGCATTTGAGGATCATTGCCTACAAGACCATTGGAAGAACCATTTAGAAGGTGGGATCCTTCCCTACGCTGCTGCTTCTGCAGTGGTTGTTGTGGTGTTGGTTCTTCTCGGGCCTTAGTTAGTTGAGTCTCTATATATGATGCAGCAATATCAGAATGCTTCTCATTCTTCCTTGAAATGAAAATATCCCAAAGACTTACCACCATTAGAAGAGGAACCCGCCAAGGGCATTGATGGCTACAGGATCTGAAGACACCTTGCCTTCAGTTTGAAATGCTTTTGCAGAGGCCTGCAGATTCCTCTTTACTAAATAGTCGTAAATGTAAACATCCAGCATCTTATCAGCTTCCCAGTTGGTTTGTGGAATGATTCTTCTTCCTCCTCAAAACGAACTACCAGTTACTTACTATCCTGGGCTGAAATGAACTATGAGCACCACTGTACGATGAAGAAGAAGAAGAAGAAGAAGAAGAAGAAGAAGAATGGAGGGATAAAAATATATGGAGGAGTGGGGCTCGAATTCCTAGGTGGAGGAAGGAGGAGAGAGAGGGATTTTCTTAGGATTAGGGCCGGTGGGGTGTGTTGAGGGTGGGGGAAATGTTACTTTATAGGGGAGTGTGGGTTTGAATGAGTGGTTGTGATCATTTCATGAAAAAAAATGGGTGGATAGGATTTAATATGGATAGGATGTGGGGTTTCTTCATGAGGGAATGAGGGAGAATTGAGATTGGGACCCCATTTTAGGACCCTACAATTTATATGACCAATGAGGTGTTGCCAACAATTCAATAATTGCAAATAAGCCCCCGTAAATTCGGGAATTTGCATGGACACATGAAATGACGTAAAAATTGAGGAGAAAATTATATTTAAAAATTGTCATGGTGAGGGGGCGTTGCGCGTTAGGCGCGGGTCTAATTAGAAAGGCATTGGGATTTATTTAGTATTAAAATAGAATTTACAAAGTTGGTAAATCCTGATTTAGATAAAGATAACGCGTCCCGCGAATTTAATTTAATTGGGGCCCGCGGGGTCAAAATCTGGAAAACGGCGCAAAGGCCAAAAATGGTGGGGGCTTGGAGTCGGTCTTGGACCCTTTAGTTGGTCCGACTCAACGGGTTAAGTTGGTACCCCAAAATCGAGGGTAACGACAAAGGTGTCCGACACGGAAATTAAAATACGGGTTACGATTTTCGGAATGTTGCGCAATTAATTTAGAGCACACGAAAGTTGATTTTAACAGTCAGAAAAGTCCAGTGCCTAATTTGATGAGTTGAGTCGAGTGTACAATATTTGTACGGAATTTATGGGCTGAAAATGGACTCCGAATAATTAGACAAAGATAGGGTGTGCCAATGTTTTAATTAATTGGATTAAAATTCCAGGTAAATATCCTTTACTCTAAACCTCAATATCTTCTATCAAACGTATTCCTGGTCCACTCTAACTATCTACAGAATAAATTAAGGGGGTTTACATAATGAAAGAGAAAATAAATTATAATACAATATTACATGCTCTTCTAGGCCATTTCTAGGTTCACACTAGGGTATTAGGTCTAACTAAGGTATTACTTAGGTTATTACCTATCTATGGGTTAATACCTTAACTGTTACTAACATACTTCTATAGTTAACCGATAACTAGTTATACATTAACTTAGTATATAGACTAATTATTTCACCACTACCATATCTCAAATTAGTACACATCTGAATACTAAATTAAGACACTAAGAACTGATATCTAACTAAGTAATACTTATATATATAACTGATACTTACTGCTACTGAATATAAACTATAATACGCTAACAGTCATGATAACCCAACTTACTATCTGATATAATATAACATAACCAATTAACCCCTCTATTGCTGCTGACTTCACTAATAATATTAAGTACACTAACTGACAACTACTCTTAGCTAAAACTTGACACACTTAAGGATACTAACTGTTAACAATATTAACTGATACACTAACTTAGTCTACTATCTGCCATTCTAGTACTATTACTGATCCATCTGTAGCTACTGCTACTGCAGTCTTACATATCTAGGTATGACCCATACACATGTTACCTAATCCAGTCATGACCTCCCCCTTCAATATCATATCTGAACAGAACTACTATCAGTCATATACTAAACTAATTGGTAATTACACCTTTTACTATAGATGTTCAGTTCCCAGGTAATCCTATCATTTAGTAGCCAACTACTCCCATAATATTCACCAACTATAACTCATTACCTGTGCACCACATGCACAGGCTTAAGCTCCCCCTTACAATCATTACCTTGATTCACAGCAACATATCTATACCACCATCAACACAATCTCATAATCACTATTATGGACATCTCCTTTTTACTAACTGAGAATACCAAATCCAAGAGCATTAGCTCCAGCTACTACTACCTCACTACTCAATAAAGCTCAAGTAATCGAGCACCAACCAAGGCCTAGCACATGGATCAAATACCCCAAATACAATTTCAACTACTCCTCTACTGATCCTAATATGCAAACTCAACTGATACTCCTATGTATCAGTTTAGACTGATACATCCAAATATCTCCCCAAACCTACATCACTGCATCACTCGAGCAACAATACTGAACACCATGCACACAGAACACCAGTTTGTGCACACTATGCACTCATAGTCTTATACCAACACTGCAGTTACTTGCCTCACAAATACATACACACCTAAACACAAATGTCTCATTGATGCCAACACTCTGCACAAGTGCCCCCCTACACTGCCAATTGCCATACTCTAGTACTGATGGGATAGTCACGAGTGAGCCACCTCCCCATCTGAGCAATAATTGATCATAATTATACATCCTACTGATACCCAAGTATCAGTTACATATGATACTTAGTTCATCAGTGAATGAGATCCTTCTCCTAATGACTCTCATCCATATGCAAATGGAACACATACACCAAGCTCTGTCAAACCACATATCCAGTAGCCACAACACATAATGAAACCATGCACACACTTTATCAACCACCACTCACACACTAACACAATACTATATAAATATAATATATGAATACAGTCACATATTCACAATAGAGAATTTTATTAAACACTTAGAGTGTCAAAATAGGATGTCCATGATACACAACCAATTGGAATTTCAAAATCCCAATTCCTCCATAATAAATACCCATACACAACAATTATACTAATATATAAGTAAAGTAAATTGCTACAAAAGAATTTAAAGAGGAATTGTATAAATCACACAAAATAGAGCCCCATTTTATATGGTGTCATACTGTATCGTTATACGGCCTACTCGTGTCAAATTGTGGAAACGTAACTAGTATCCCAATCCTGATCAATGTCCAAATTGACTAAATTAGTCTCATGACACATACTTGATTTGTCAAACTCGTAATTCTCCCAAAATACATACAAAAATCTATGTAGAAGCCACATTTCTTAATTAATTAGCCTAGAACTTGTTTCGATAGGTAGTCATATGCCATATGAGGGATCGGTCAAACACATGATTTAGAAGCTAGGGATAAGCTGAATTCAGAATTTTACCTATTAGGAGATAGATTTCCAATAAAAGGCACAATGGACATAATCTGGGCATAAACTCCTTACCATAAGCTCATTCTTCTTGTGCTCCTTGCTTCTCCAAGCTCCAAAGCTTCTTGAGGAATAAAAATGAGAGAGAAATAAAAATAAATTGGGAGAGATTAATGGGGGAATGAAGGAATTGAAGATCTAGAATTTGAGGATCTAAAATAAAAATGTAAAATAAAGAGGAGGGAGAGAGGAGAGGCTTATATGTGGCCGGCCCTCCTCTACCCCTTCTTCAAGTCACATCAAATGACTATCCTTTCCTATTTGTTAGATATGAATATGATTAAGGAAGGGCTAATTTAAAAGGTCTCTACTAATTCAATTTAAGTCAAAACCTCCTAATTTAATTAGTGGAAATGGGTTTATTGGTCTTGGTCCATATTAGGCTCAATCAATTATCATGGCAAGTCTAATTGGGTTCACAAGTATCAAATCCAACTAATAGGCTAGCCCACTAACTAATAAATAAATAGCACAACCACAAATAGTAATTATTAGCACAATATGAATAAATATTAATATCTAAAAATAATTATATACAAATTGATTAAATTACCCTCATTTAAAAAAGTGAGGGTGACAAGTCTACCCTCCTTAGAAAAAATTTGTCCTCAAAATTTAAGGAAGGAACTAGCTACAACAAGCAATCACAACAAGCAACAAGAAATTATTATACCTCACGGCTCAAACAAATAAGGGTATCGCTCGTGCATCTCGGCTTTCCTCTCTTAGATAGACTCTCTCGGAGAGTGATGGCGCCACGCGACGCTTACCAAGCAAATATTCTGGTTCTGCAGTACCTTCTTCATGTGATCCAAAATCTCTACTGGCTATTCTGGATAACTGAGAGTCAGACCCACCTGGATCTCTGAGTGATCTAATACATGGATAGGATCTGCCATGTACCATCTTAGCTACGACACGTAGAATACGTTGTGCACTCCCTATAGTACATACGAGAAGTGTCACGACCCGCACCCGATTTAGGGCACGAGTGCGTGGGTACGTCCAGCCTACGCCACAGCATCGACGGTAGAACGCTGTCTAGGTCAAGTACTATCTAAATAATCTCACACTAGTATCCAACTCCATAAGGAGACATGGATAACACTAAATAAAATGAACAACATACTCAATCACAACTACAGCACGATAAGAATTTGAAGAAATAAAAGAATACAGCACAAGTCTAACGACAACATAATCATACCTGCAATTATTAACTTCCAATCTCCAAGAGTGTCGGAACCAGTCTACTAAGGTCACAGTCTGGAAAAATATTTTCCAGTCAGGAAGGAGCAAAGTACATCTCTAAATAGCAGTTCTATATAAATGACATAAACAATGTAGCAGTTCTAGATGAAAATATACCAGATGCATGTATAGGTACGAGAAATGTACAATGAAAGAAATACTGGAAATACTGTAAGTAACTGCAGGAAAAGAAACAATATGTCCATAAGCAAGGAACCTATGACTAAGTGTGTGAGTACTAGCTTTAATATGTGATCGGCTTGGGAACTTGATCAGGCTGGTTACATGTGATTAGCTATGGTTCATATAAAGTCAGGCTAACCGTTGGTTAGCTATGATGCATGTAGAGATCAGGCTAATCACACGTAACAGCTATGGAGCATGTAAATGGTCAGGCCGCACCCGACGTGAGATGTGGGGTGAGCTATGGTGCATATAAAGTTGGGTATGATCACATATCTACACTAAAGTACTCCCCAAACCCCCGACTGGTATAGTAGATCCAATCATGGTACGCTATGGCACGGGATTCCCTAGGAAGGTAGCAAATCTCCCCGGGAATCAGTGTCTGTACCTGCACAAGATATCAAGGAAACAAGTCTTGTACAAGCTACACCATGGATAAGGAATAACATCTCATGACGAGATCCGTGTATACCAATCCGTGTAACCAATGTGTCAAGAACATGGATATTTACACTAGATACAGTGAACATAGGAGATATCATAAATTAGAAACTAATCAGAGAATGTACTCGCCTTGGGTCCTTAGCTGGTAATTATTGATGTCCTGTTCCAGAGTATCCCCTGGGTAAACCAACAGTCCTATAAACATAACACAAGCAAAACCACATTTTCATCAGATGCTACACTAACACAGTCAAAATACTGGTCTCTGGGCCATGTCAGGCAGGGCACTAGTCAACTAGGGTCATCTAGTATATTCACCAATTAAACGTAGTATTATTAACGATCAAATATAATACATATATACATTTATATACACCAAAATAAAAATATACTCATACCCTATATGTACACAAGTATATATATAATATATCAAATATACGTTTTTATACCAAAATACGTTTTTATTAAACATATACCCATACAAAATATATATACACATATATATATTTGTACCAAAATAATAATTATACTATATACAGGTAATTATACCAATTAAATATATATATAACATTAATTACGAAAACATACATTGACATAAATTATATGAATACCTGTTAAATTAATACCCATATATATTTAATACTTATTTATACTAAAATACATTTTGATATACATATATAGAAAAATAGAGGAATACGCAAGATATATATAAAATATATACACTAAATAGAAATACACTATATACATTAACATATATATATACTAAGAAATATTTATGCTAAAATACATTTTAGTACTTGTATACACACACACAAATACGCAATTACACAATTACATTAAATACCTACATACATACTTATACAATTAATTATTAATAAAATAAATAATATACATATCTTTAACATTACTAATTTATACACATAATAAATAACTAAATTATAAACAATAAACTTAATATATATATATATTACTAAACTTATTATATGAAATTAATAAACTAATTATATGAAATTAATAACTAATTATATTTATTTACTAAATTAATTACAATAATTACTAAACTAATTATAATAATAATTAACTACTGATTTATAATTAACTAACTTGATTAATAATTAATTTCTGATTAATAAATAATTACCTGATTAGTAAATAATTAACTGATTAGTAATTAATTAACTAATCTAATTATATAATTAAACTAATTAAATACTAATTAATTAATCTAATTACTTAACCTTATTAACAGACAGAAGCAAAGTGGAGAGGGAAAGAGAAGGGCTCACGGAAGGGGGTTTTCCCGTCGAGGTCGCGGTGGGGGCTCCGTCGGGCAGGGCGTCGGCGCGGGGCTCCGTCGGACGGTCGGCGCTCTGTTCGAGGCGATCGGCGGAGTTCGACGATGCGGCGGCTGTCGATCGACGGTTCTGAGGAGGTCCGAGGCGGTCTCCGAGCTCGACGCGGCGGTCGACGACTCGACGAGGGCTCTACGCGGGTGAGGCGGCGGCTTCGACAGATCTGAGGCGGCGGCGGATCTTCTGCGGCGGCGGCGTCGACTGGCTCGAGGAGGCGGCGCTCTGAAACGACGGCGGGTGTTCGTCTCGGGCGGCGGAAGCTCTACTCAGCGGCGGTGAGGGGATCCGCGGCGGTCGAGATCTGGGTGGCCACCGGCGCTCGTCGGAGTTAGGTTAGGGTTAGGTTTCTCTGGATGTGTCGGGGTCGTGTCCGGGGCTGGACACGGCGGTTGACGACTGTGGGGGGACGTGTCAGGGGCTGGACACAGGAATCTGATGTAGTACTGTACAGGGGTGGATGTGTCCAGATGGTGTCGGACACAAAATTGGTTGTAATGTTGTAACTGGACACAGAAAATGAATGGATACGATAGGACACCCGGGGTCGGACCCGAGGCCAACACGGCTGACACGGTAATGATGGACACACGGACATGAGCACACAAAATGGTGATGGCTTGTTGGCTTGTGGGAAAAAGTGTGGGGGCTAGCTAATAATTTGGAGATTAGGGTTTCTTGGGAATGGTGATGAGGGACTTAAATAGGGAGAGAGAGTTGTAGGCTAAAAGGTGAGGATTGGCCCAATAATGAATGGCCAGGATTAAGTATAAAGGGCTTTTCATATGGGAAGAATGAGGGTGTGTAGGGGAGACAGTAAACTGGTAAAGTTAATAGAAAAGTATTAAAATTTAAGAAAATGTTTCAAGAGACTTTCAAAGGCTAACTGATTAAATTAGCTACTAATTAAACTCATTTTGCAAAACCCTAGAAAATATGTAATTTATTTATTTACTATTCCAAAAATGGATATGAAATTTTATTATGAAAATAACTAGTCCTATAATAATTTCATCAAATAAATAATTTATGATTTCAAGCCAATAAACATTTGAAACTAGAAAAATATATATATTATTATTTATTTATTTATTTTGTAATACATCGACATTTAGGAAAAATGATTTTTATAAAAGATTTTAAATAACCTTCTACAATCAAACATTGTTTAAAATCAAATAAAATTTCAAGGAGAAAATATTTTATAAACTTGATATTTTAAAATAATTTAAAATCTAAATATTTCGAGAATTTGGAAATCGGAGGTTACAAGTCTACCCACCTTAAAAAAATTTCGTCCTCGAAATTTAAGATCCTCAATAATTGCATTTACACATTGTATTGTTTCTATCAAAATTTAAATTTCAAACCAAATAATCATGAAGTAATTCCATATTGCTATTTCACAACCTTTCAAAAATTTATAACATCATATTCCTGAAAATCTTCAAGTTTTAAAATCAAATTCAAATTTTTATCATAATCTCCTCCAAAATTTTTTGTTCGTATCTAATTACTCAAGGATTTTAATATCCAATCCTCCAATTGAATTCCAATCAATGTATATTTATAACATTTAAAAAAATCTGTATCCCAAATTTAAATTTTTAAACACTAATCCATCATTCATCTTACTCCTCTAACCCAAATTCAATTGATGCTTATTCAAATATAAATCCTCCTCCCGAGAATTGAATTTGACACTATTCCATTAACGATTTATTTCCTGATTTTCTTTTCTTTTTCTTTTTTTCTTTTTTTTTTTTTCAAATACTCAACGATGCGATACTTTCAGAATCTTCAATGCAACATCCATAATATAAACTATAAAATTTCTATCTTGCAATCAAATAGAAAAATAATAATCTCTCAAATTTTCTCAAATTTTTATTAATCACTTTAATAATATCAAGATTTTCCTAAAATTAATAAATCCTCAATTTTGTCCTGTAAATTTCTTAATTCTCTATTTAAGTTAATGTTTGTCCTCGAATTTCAATCATACCTCTATTTTCATAAAATCAAGGATCCATCAACTCCGTTATAACAACCCCTAAATTCTTTATTTAATTTAATGCTCATCCACAACTTTAATCCTCTTGTCTCTTTTTTTTTTTGTCAGTCATAACCTCGTCACAGATCTTTGCTATGGTCAAACCCTAATGATCATGGTTTAAGAAAATTTTTACCTTCAGCCATGCAATTTAAGAAAATATATAGGTCATGTATCTTTTGTCATGGTATTTCAGTCTCTGTTAGGGTGTACTACTAGTTATATTCTAACAAAAAAAATCATGCATGTGAACCACAGTACTAGGAAAATCAATCAATCAATCGAAAGTCGGAAAAAGGAACATTAGGAGGGAAAGAAAGAACCTGCTAACATATTACTTGTAGTATCTACTATCTCTAACAAACACTTAACTCTAGCACATTCACTAACAAATTCCTATTCATGTACACTGGTACCCATATCAACTAATCATTAATCTACAAAATCCATGAATATATCCATATGGCACACACCTGTTTATTAATACCAAACCTGATACCAAGAACCTCTAATATTGCCATGGTTCAATAATGCATCCAAGTTGATCCCTCTATCTCTTTAGTACCATACCCTCTGTCAGTTCCCGTTCCTACTACAATTGTTCATACTAGTCGTTCTTATCACCCAATACGTCAAGCGCAGCACCATACTAAATACTGCTCTTTCCAATACAACTTTAGATGGACACCCAAGTCAGTCTGTGGTGCCATCTCAATCCGGCTCAAGTTATCAGATCCTTACACATGTATATCATCTTCTCATATATTAATATTCATATTTCTCATCCACCATAAATTTAATTCTCAAAATACTCATCAAGGTTTAACTTCTCGATCCACTTAAAAATAAATGCATATGCCTCCTCAAAGTCAGATACTCAACATCGAATAAAAAATTTTAATCACTTCTAAAATCTTTGTAGCCTTGACCATTTTTATTGAATCAATATTTGAAATCCTCAAAAAATTTAATGACATAATCTCAACCCCTTAATTATTCTAAAAATAAAATTTTATTTCCACCTTTTAATTTATAATTCCACAAGTGTACATATCAGTGCTCACGGTCTCTGATACTCAAGGTGCACTCAATACCTCTATTGTCTACAACTGTGTACTAAATTTGTACTACCCGAATCACTTGTACTATTACCTCCAATGATCAAAGTTATCATCAACTGTGTTTTCTTTCATGATTTCAATTTATGTCAATTGGTATATCATCTAATTATCAACACACAGAGTGCTTACTGTTATTAACGTCATCCTTGACTAATCCTCGATATAGAATCATTAGCACTCTTGGTATTATATCACTAGCTTCATTAATGGATCATTCATCAAGCTCATTATAACTCATGATTACATGTATCTACTATAACACTCATGTTTCTTTACTCTCATGGGCATGTATATGGTTCCTCATCTCGATGGTTGTATAGGTATTTCCTTTTAACCTTTCATAGCCTGTTACACTAATCTGTGATACGCTTCACCATCTTCATTACCTATTCCGATATTCCTCTACTCATGACACCTCATTATATCTCCTCATGCATATAAATTTCTTTACCTTTAACACACCCGATATCAATTATCAGATTGAACGTCATGCTCCATTAATTCTTAACATAATTTCTTGGATACTTAAATGTTCACGTAGATTATCCAATTGCATAATCATGATTATCCAGGACGGGTATGTTGGCTCTGATACTAACTCTTGAACTATCACTGATACTCTATACTCTCCTTCTACTCACAGTCTCTAATGACCTTATCCTAGAACCATTGTTACAAGGTACTATGCTATGGGTTAATTCTAGATCAAGGCCTACTGCTCACATGTCCAACTAGGAAACACTTATAACTCACTAACAACACTCGACCAATACTAACACAAGACACAAACAAAATTACAAGTCACTAATTATCATACTTAACAAGGAACCCTCAAGGAATAGAAGCTCAAAAGGAATTGGATTGAGGACAGAAGGTATCTTTACTGCTAGTAAAGAAAAGAAGCGATGGAACAAAGTCCTGGAATAACAGAAATAGATAAGTCTTGAGATGATATTTTAAGAACCAATTTAAGATACAACCTGATAATCATACACGTCTGTCAGAAATCATGACACACAGAATCCTCGCCACGCCAGTAAGCATAGATGCGATAAACGACAGGTTTCGTAACTAAGATATGCAACTCTATAATCACGTCATCTAGAATCTTCGCCACGCCAACCGGTATGGCTGCGAAAGACTCTAAGCTTCATAACTATAGTATGTACATCCAAGTCAGGTTCTTACGTTCTCGTCACCACAGCTAATATGGCTGCGATAAACTCTAGGGTCCATAACCAAAGTAGACGTTTTACCTTTCTCACTATCCTCATCAATATATGTCATCAGATGATACCATAAATTCTAGTCCATAAAATTCATCTCAATTTGAAATCAACTCAACAACGATACCAGGAATTAAAGTTAACAACTGGTCAACAAGAATCAAACTTAACAATGATACCAAGAATTTAATTTAATAACTGATCAATAAGGATCAAGTTCAATAACAACAAGCGAGAGCAGACGGGAACAAGGGGGAAAGGATTTTAAATTGGAATTTATAATGAGATTCTCAAGGGTCGTCCCAGGAATCTCTCAAATAATTTATGATTGAGTATCCTCTCTCATCCTAGTATCCTATGTCCTATATCCTATAGCAGGTACGTAGTAGTACAACGATGACGTCGCACTACTACGATATCGCACAACTAGCGAAGTCAGACCTGCATGGGCCACCACTAAAAACGTGTCACGACCCGCACCCGATTTAGGGGCACGAGTGCATGGGTACGTCCAGCCTACGCCGCAGCATCGGCGGTAGAACGCTGTCTAGGTCAAGTACTATCTAAATAATCTCACACTAGTATCCAACTCCATAAGGAGACACGGATAACACTAAATAAAATGAATAACATACTCAATCACAACTACAGCACGATAAGAATTTGAAGAAATAAAAGAATACAGCACAAGTCTAACGACAACATAATCATACCTGCAATCATTAACTTCCAATCTCCAAGAGTGTCGGAACCAGTCTACTAAGGTCACAGTCTGGAAAAATATTTTCCAGTCAGAAAGGAGCAAAGTACATCTCTAAATAGCAGTTCTATATAAATGACATAAACTATGTAGCAGTTCTAGATGGAAATATACCAGATGCATGTATAGGTACGAGAAATGTACAATGAAAGAAATACTGGAAATACTGTAAGTAACTGCAGGAAAAGAAACAATATGTCCATGAGCAAGGAACCTATGACTAAGTGTGTGAGTACTAGCTTTAATATGTGATCGGCTTGGGAACTTGATCAGGCTGGTTACATGTGATTAGCTATGGTTCATATAAAGTCAGGCTAACCGTTGGTTAGCTATGATGCATGTAGAGATCAGGCTAATCACACGTAACAGCTATGGAGCATGTAAATGGTCAGGCCACACCCGACGTGAGATGTGGGGTGAGCTATGGTGCATATAAAGTTGGGTATGATCACATATCTACACTAAAGTACTCTCCAAACCCCCGACTGGTATAGTAGATCCAATCATGGTACGCTATGGCACGGGATTCCCTAGGAAGGTAGCAAATCTCCCCGGGAATCAGTGTCTGTACCTGCACAAGATATCAAGGAAACAAGTCTTGTACAAGCTACACCATGGATAAGGAATAATATCTCATGACGAGATCCGTGTATACCAATCCGTGTAACCAATGTGTCAAGAACATGGATATTTACACTAGATACAGTGAACATAGGAGATATCATAAATTAGAAACTAATCAGAGAATGTACTCGCCTTGGGTCCTTAGCTGGTAATTATTGATGTCCTGTTCCAGAGTATCCCCTGGGTAAACCAACAGTCCTATAAACATAACACAAGCAAAACCATATTTTCATCAGATGCTACACTAACACAGTCAAAATACTGGTCTCTGGGCCATGTCAGGCAGGGCACTAGTCAACTAGGGTCATCTAGTATATTCACCAATTAAACGTAGTATTATTAACGATCAAATATAATACATATATACATTTATATACACCAAAATAAAAATATACTCATACCCTATATGTACACAAGTATATATATAATATATCAAATATACGTTTTTATACCAAAATATGTTTTTATTAAACATATACCCATACAAAATATATATACACATATATATATTTGTACCAAAATAATAATTATACTATATACAGGTAATTATACCAATTAAATATATATATAACATTAATTACGAAAACATACATTGACATAAATTATATGAATACCTGTTAAATTAATACCCATATATATTTAATACTTATTTATACTAAAATACATTTTGATATACATATATAGAAAAATAGAGGAATACGCAAGATATATATAAAATATATACACTAAATAGAAATACACTATATACATTAACATATATATATACTAAGAAATATTTATGCTAAAATACATTTTAGTACTTGTATACACACACACAAATACGCAATTACACAATTACATTAAATACCTACATACATACTTATACAATTAATTATTAATAAAATAAATAATATACATATCTTTAACATTACTAATTTATACACATAATAAATAACTAAATTATAAACAATAAACTTAATATATATATATATTACTAAACTTATTATATGAAATTAATAAACTAATTATATGAAATTAATAACTAATTATATTTATTTACTAAATTAATTACAATAATTACTAAACTAATTATAATAATAATTAACTACTGATTTATAATTAACTAACTTGATTAATAATTAATTTCTGATTAATAAATAATTACCTGATTAGTAAATAATTAACTGATTAGTAATTAATTAACTAATCTAATTATATATTTAAACTAATTAAATACTAATTAATTAATCTAATTACTTAACCTTATTAACAGACAGAAGCAAAGGGGAGAGGGAAAGAGAAGGGCTCACGGAAGGGGGTTTTCCCGTCGAGGTCGCGGTGGGGGCTCCGTCGGGCAGGGCGTCGGCGCGGGGCTCCGTCGGACGGTCGACGCTCTGTTCGAGGCGATCGGCGGAGTTCGACGACGCGGCGGCTGTCGATCGACTGTTCTGAGGAGGTCCGAGGCGGTCTCCGAGCTCGACGCGGCGGTCGACGACTCGACGAGGGCTCTACGCGGGTGAGGCGGCGGCTTCGACAGATCTGAGGCGGCGGCGGATCTTCTGCGGCGGCGGCGTCGACTGGCTCGAGGAGGCGGCGCTCTGAAACGACGGCGGGTGTTCGTCTCGGGCGGCGGAAGCTCTACTCAGCGGCGGTGAGGGGATCCGCGGCGGTCGAGATCTGGGCGGCCACCGGCGCTCGTCGTAGTTAGGTTAGGGTTAGGTTTCTCTGGATGTGTCGGGGTCGTGTCCGGGGCTGGACACGGCGGTTGACGACTGTGGGAGGACGTGTCAGGGGCTGGACACAGGAATCTGATATAGTACTGTACAGGGGTGGATGTGTCCAAATGGTGTCGGACACAAAATCGGTTGTAATGTTGTAACTGGACACAGAAAATGAATGGATACGATAGGACACCCGGGGTCGGACCCGAGGCCAACACGGCTGACACGGTAATGATGGACACACGGACACGAGCACACAAAATGGTGATGGCTTGTTGGCTTGTGGGAAAAAGTGTGGGGGCTAGCTAATAATTTGGAGATTAGGGTTTCTTGGGAATGGTGATGAGGGACTTAAATAGGGAGAGAGAGTTGTGGGCTAAAAGGTGAGGATTGGCCCAATAATGAATGGCCAGGATTAAGTATAAAGGGCTTTTCATGTGGGAAGAATGAGGGTGTGTAGGGGAGACAGTAAACTGGTAAAGTTAATAGAAAAGTATTAAAATTTAAGAAAATGTTTCAAGAGACTTTCAAAGGCTAACTGATTAAATTAGCTACTAATTAAACTCATTTTGCAAAACCCTAGAAAATATGTAATTTGTTTATTTACTATTCCAAAAATGGATATGAAATTTTATTATGAAAACAACTAGTCCTATAATAATTTTATCAAATAAATAATTTATGATTTCAAGCCAATAAACATTTGAAACTAGAAAAATATATATATTATTATTTATTTATTTATTTTGTAATACATCGACATTTAGGAAAAATGATTTTTATAAAAGATTTTAAATAACCTTCTACAATCAAACATTGTTTAAAATCAAATAAAATTTCAAGGAGAAAATATTTTATAAACTTGATATTTTAAAATAATTTAAAATCTAAATATTTCGGGAATTTGGAAATCGGAGGTTACAAGTCTACCCACCTTAAAAAAATTTCGTCCTCGAAATTTAAGATCCTCAATAATTGCATTTACACATTGTATTGTTTCTATCAAAATTTAAATTTCAAACCAAATAATCATAAAGTAATTCCATATTGCTATTTCACAACCTTTCAAAAATTTATAACATCATATTCCTGAAAATCTTCAAGTTTTAAAATCAAATTCAAATTTTTATCATAATCTCCTCCAAAAATTTTTGTTCGTATCTAATTACTCAAGGATTTTAATATCCAATCCTCCAATTGAATTCCAATCAATGTATATTTATAACATTTAAAAAAATCTGTATCCCAAATTTAAATTTTTAAACACTAATCCATCATTCATCTTACTCCTCTAACCCAAATTCAATTGATGCTTATTCAAATATAAATCCTCCTCCCGAGAATTGAATTTGACACTATTCCATTAACGATTTATTTCCTGATTTTCTTTTCTTTTTCTTTTTTTCTTTTTTTTTTTTTCAAATACTCAACGATGCGATACTTTCAGAATCTTCAATGCAACATCCATAACATAAACTATAAAATTTCTATCTTGCAATCAAATAGAAAAATGATAATCTCTCAAATTTTCTCAAATTTTTATTAATCACTTTAATAATATCAAGATTTTCCTAAAATTAATAAATCCTCAATTTTGTCCTGTAAATTTCTTAATTCTCTATTTAAGTTAATGTTTGTCCTCGAATTTCAATCATACCTCTATTTTCATAAAATCAATGATCCATCAACTCCGTTATAACAACCCCTAAATTCTTTATTTAATTTAATGCTCATCCACAACTTTAATCCTCTTGTCTCTCTTTTTTTTTGTCAGTCATAACCTCGTCACAGATCTTTGCTATGGTCAAACCCTAATGATCATGGTTTAAGAAAATTTTTACCTTCAGCCATGCAATTTAAGAAAATATATAGGTCATGTATCTTTTGTCATGGTATTTCAGTCTCTGTTAGGGTGTACTACTAGTTATATTCTAACAAGAAAAATCATGCATGTGAACCACAGTACTAGGAAAATCAATCAATCAATCGAAAGTCGGAAAAAGGAACATTAGGAGGGAAAGAAAGAACCTGCTACATATTACTTATAGTATCTACTATCTCTAACAAACACTTAACTCTAGCACATTCACTAACAAATTCCTATTCATGTACACTGGTACCCATATCAACTAATCATTAATCTACAAAATCCATGAATATATCCATATGGCACACACCTGTTTATTAATACCAAACCTGATACCAAGAACCTCTAATATTGCCATGGTTCAATAATGCATCCAAGTTGATCCCTCTATCTCTTTAGTACCATACCCTCTGTCAGTTCCCGTTCCTACTATAATTGTTCATACTAGTCGTTCTTATCACCCAATACGTCAAGCGCAGCACCATACTAAATACTGCTCTTTCCAATACAACTTTAGATGGATACCCAAGTCAGTCTGTGGTGCCATCTCAATCCGGCTCAAGTTATCAGATCCTTACACATATATATCATCTTCTCATATATTAATATTCATATTTCTTATCCACCATAAATTTAATTCTCAAAATACTCATCAAGGTTTAACTTCTCGATCCACTTAAAAATAAATGCATATGCCTCCTCAAAGTCAGATACTCAACATCGAATAAAAAATTTTAATCACTTCTAAAATCTTTGTAGCCTTGACCATTTTTATTGAATCAATATTTGAAATCCTCAAAAAATTTAATGACATAATCTCAACCCCTTAATTATTCTAAAAATAAAATTTTATTTCCACCTTTTAATTTATAATTCCACAAGTGTACATATCAGTGCTCACGGTCTCTGATACTCAAGGTGCACTCAATACCTCTATTGTCTACAACTGTGTACTAAATTTGTACTACCCGAATCACTTGTACTATTACCTCCAATGATCAAAGTTATCATCAACTGTGTTTTCTTTCATGATTTCAATTTATGTCAATTGGTATATCATCTAATTATCAACACACAGAGTGCTTACTGTTATTAACGTCATCCTTGACTAATCCTCGATATAGAATCATTAGCACTCTTGGTATTATATCACTAGCTTCATTAATGGATCATTCATCAAGCTCATTATAACTCATGATTACATGTATCTACTATAACACTCATGTTTCTTTACTCTCATGGGCATGTATATGGTTCCTCATCTCGATGGTTGTATAGGTATTTCCTTTTAACCTTTCATAGCCTGTTACACTAATCTGTGATACGCTTCACCATCTTCATTACCTATTCCGATATTCCTCTACTCATGACACCTCATTATATCTCCTCATGCATATAAATTTCTTTACCTTTAACACACCCGATATCAATTATCAGATTGAACGTCATGCTCCATTAATTCTTAACATAATTTCTTGGATACTTAAATGTTCACGTAGATTATCCAATTGCATAATCATGATTATCCAGGACGGGTATGTTGGCTCTGATACTAACTCTTGAACTATCCCTGATACTCTATACTCTCCTTCTACTCACAGTCTCTAATGACCTTATCCTAGAACCATTGTTACAAGGTACTATGCTATGGGTTAATTCTAGATCAAGGCCTACTGCTCACATGTCCAACTAGGAAACACTTATAACTCACTAACAACACTCGACCAATACTAACACAAGACACAAACAAAATTACAAGTCACTAATTATCATACTTAACAAGGAACCCTCAAGGAATAGAAGCTCAAAAGGAATTGGATTGAGGACAGAAGGTATCTTTACTGCTAGTAAAGAAAAGAAGCGATGGAACAAAGTCCTGGAATAACAGAAATAGATAAGTCTTGAGATGATATTTTAAGAACCAATTTAAGATACAACCTGATAATCATACACGTCTGTCAGAAATCATGACACACAGAATCCTCGCCACGCCAGTAAGCATAGATGCGATAAACGACAGGTTTCGTAACTAAGATATGCAACTCTATAATCACGTCATCTAGAATCTTCGCCACGCCAACCGGTATGGCTGCGAAAGACTCTAAGCTTCATAACTATAGTATGTACATCCAAGTCAGGTTCTTACGTTCTCGTCACCACAGCTAATATGGCTGCGATAAACTCTAGGGTCCATAACCAAAGTAGACGTTTTACCTTTCTCACTATCCTCATCAATATATGTCATCAGATGATACCATAAATTCTAGTCCATAAAATTCATCTCAATTTGAAATCAACTCAACAACGATACCAGGAATTAAAGTTAACAACTGGTCAACAAGAATCAAACTTAACAATGATACCAAGAATTTAATTTAATAACTGATCAATAAGGATCAAGTTCAATAACAACAAGCGAGAGCAGACGGGAACAAGGGGGAAAGGATTTTAAATTGGAATTTATAATGAGATTCTCAAGGGTCGTCCCAGGAATCTCTCAAATAATTTATGATTGAGTATCCTCTCTCATCCTAGTATCCTATGTCCTATATCCTATAGCAGGTACGTAGTAGTACAACGATGACGTCGCACTACTACGATATCGCACAACTAGCGAAGTCAGACCTGCATGGGCCACCACTAAAAACGTGTCACGACCCGCACCCGATTTAGGGGCACGAGTGCATGGGTACGTCCAGCCTACGCCGCAGCATCGGCGGTAGAACGCTGTCTAGGTCAAGTACTATCTAAATAATCTCACACTAGTATCCAACTCCATAAGGAGACACGGATAACACTAAATAAAATGAATAACATACTCAATCACAACTACAGCACGATAAGAATTTGAAGAAATAAAAGAATACAGCACAAGTCTAACGACAACATAATCATACCTGCAATCATTAACTTCCAATCTCCAAGAGTGTCGGAACCAGTCTACTAAGGTCACAGTCTGGAAAAATATTTTCCAGTCAGGAAGGAGCAAAGTACATCTCTAAATAGCAGTTCTATATAAATGACATAAACTATGTAGCAGTTCTAGATGGAAATATACCAGATGCATGTATAGGTATGAGAAATGTACAATGAAAGAAATACTGGAAATACTGTAAGTAACTGCAGGAAAAGAAACAATATGTCCATGAGCAAGGAACCTATGACTAAGTGTGTGAGTACTAGCTTTAATATGTGATCGGCTTGGGAACTTGATCAGGCTGGTTACATGTGATTAGCTATGGTTCATATAAAGTCAGGCTAACCGTTGGTTAGCTATGATGCATGTAGAGATCAGGCTAATCACACGTAACAGCTATGGAGCATGTAAATGGTCAGGCCGCACCCGACGTGAGATGTGGGGTGAGCTATGGTGCATATAAAGTTGGGTATGATCACATATCTACACTAAAGTACTCCCCAAACCCCCGACTGGTATAGTAGATCCAATCATGGTACGCTATGGCACGGGATTCCCTAGGAAGGTAGCAAATCTCCCCGGGAATCAGTGTCTGTACCTGCACAAGATATCAAGGAAACAAGTCTTGTACAAGCTACACCATGGATAAAGAATAACATCTCATGACGAGATCCGTGTATACCAATCCGTGTAACCAATGTGTCAAGAACATGGATATTTACACTAGATACAGTGAACATAGGAGATATCATAAATTAGAAACTAATCAGAGAATGTACTCGCCTTGGGTCCTTAGCTGGTAATTATTGATGTCCTGTTCCAGAGTATCCCCTGGGTAAACCAACAGTCCTATAAATATAACACAAGCAAAACCACATTTTCATCAGATGCTACACTAACACAGTCAAAATACTGGTCTCTGGGCCATGTCAGGCAGGGCACTAGTCAACTAGGGTCATCTAGTATATTCACCAATTAAACGTAGTATTATTAACGATCAAATATAATACATATATACATTTATATACACCAAAATAAAAATATACTCATACCCTATATGTACACAAGTATATATATAATATATCAAATATACGTTTTTATACCAAAATATATTTTTATTAAACATATACCCATACAAAATATATATACACATATATATATTTGTACCAAAATAATAATTATACTATATACAGGTAATTATACCAATTAAATATATATATAACATTAATTACGAAAACATACATTGACATAAATTATATGAATACCTGTTAAATTAATACCCATATATATTTAATACTTATTTATACTAAAATACATTTTGATATACATATATAGAAAAATAGAGGAATACGCAAGATATATATAAAATATATACACTAAATAGAAATACACTATATACATTAACATATATATATACTAAGAAATATTTATGCTAAAATACATTTTAGTACTTGTATACACACACACAAATACGCAATTACACAATTATATTAAATACCTACATACATACTTATACAATTAATTATTAATAAAATAAATAATATACATATCTTTAACATTACTAATTTATACACATAATAAATAACTAAATTATAAACAATAAACTTAATATATATATATATTACTAAACTTATTATATGAAATTAATAAACTAATTATATGAAATTAATAACTAATTATATTTATTTACTAAATTAATTACAATAATTACTAAACTAATTATAATAATAATTAACTACTGATTTATAATTAACTAACTTGATTAATAATTAATTTCTGATTAATAAATAATTACCTGATTAGTAAATAATTAACTGATTAGTAATTAATTAACTAATCTAATTATATAATTAAACTAATTAAATACTAATTAATTAATCTAATTACTTAACCTTATTAACAGACAGAAGCAAAGGGGAGAGGGAAAGAGAAGGGCTCACGGAAGGGGGTTTTCCCGTCGAGGTCGCGGTGGGGGCTCCGTCGGGCAGGGCGTCGGCGCGGGGCTCCGTCGGACGGTCGACGCTCTGTTCGAGGCGATCGGCGGAGTTCGACGACGCGGCGGCTGTCGATCGACTGTTCTGAGGAGGTCCGAGGCGGTCTCCGAGCTCGACGCGGCGGTCGACGACTCGACGAGGGCTCTACGCGGGTGAGGCGGCGGCTTCGACAGATCTGAGGCGGCGGCGGATCTTCTGCGGCGGCGGCGTCGACTGGCTCGAGGAGGCGGCGCTCTGAAACGACGGCGGGTGTTCGTCTCGGGCGGCGGAAGCTCTACTCAGCGGCGGTGAGGGGATCCGCGGCGGTCGAGATCTGGGCGGCCACCGGCGCTCGTCGTAGTTAGGTTAGGGTTAGGTTTCTCTGGATGTGTCGGGGTCGTGTCCGGGGCTGGACACGGCGGTTGACGACTGTGGGAGGACGTGTCAGGGGCTGGACACAGGAATCTGATATAGTACTGTACAGGGGTGGATGTGTCCAAATGGTGTCGGACACAAAATTGGTTGTAATGTTGTAACTGGACACAGAAAATGAATGGATATGATAGGACATCCGGGGTCGGACCCGAGGCCAACACGACTGACACGGTAATGATGGACACACGGACACGAGCACACAAAATGGTGATGGCTTGTTGGCTTGTGGGAAAAAGTGTGGGGGCTAGCTAATAATTTGGAGATTAGGGTTTCTTGGGAATGGTGATGAGGGACTTAAATAGGGAGAGAGAGTTGTGGGCTAAAAGGTGAGGATTGGCCCAATAATGAATGGCCAGGATTAAGTATAAAGGGCTTTTCATGTGGGAAGAATGAGGGTGTGTAGGGGAGACAGTAAACTGGTAAAGTTAATAGAAAAGTATTAAAATTTAAGAAAATGTTTCAAGAGACTTTCAAAGGCTAACTGATTAAATTAGCTACTAATTAAACTCATTTTGCAAAACCCTAGAAAATATGTAATTTGTTTATTTACTATTCCAAAAATGGATATGAAATTTTATTATGAAAACAACTAGTCCTATAATAATTTCATCAAATAAATAATTTATGATTTCAAGCCAATAAACATTTGAAACTAGAAAAATATATATATTATTATTTATTTATTTATTTTGTAATACATCGACATTTAGGAAAAATGATTTTTATAAAAGATTTTAAATAACCTTCTACAATCAAATATTGTTTAAAATCAAATAAAATTTCAAGGAGAAAATATTTTATAAACTTGATATTTTAAAATAATTTAAAATCTAAATATTTCGGGAATTTGGAAATCGGAGGTTACAAAAAGTCTAGTCTGTAGGCCACTATATCGACCCTCTCAAGAATACAGAAGGGTCCGATGTACCGTAGACTAAGCTTCCCGCCTCCACCATAGTGAACAGTGCCCCGTGTTAAAGAAATTCTCAGGAACACCAGATCACCAACCTAACACAAAATATAGCCTTAGCACTCCAAACAAAATAAAGCAATCACAAGCAATACAAACAAAAATCTATACCTCAAACTCCAACGGTCACCGGTGACTATCGGCCCAATGCCGTTGTTTGTCCTGCACCACCCGAAATCTATCTCTAATGAGCTTTACCTTCCCAGATGTATCCACAATTATCTCCGGTCCCAAGGCTCTCTCACCAACATCATCCAGGATAATGGGGTATGATATCTCCGTTCATACAATGCCTCAAATTATGATATCTCGATACTGGCCTGGTAGTTATTGTTATAAGTAAACTCTACCAGTGAAGATGATCCTCCCAAGAGCCTCCAAAATCAAAAATACAGGTATGAAGCATATCCTCAAGAGTTTAAATAGTCCTCTCCGACTGCCCATTTGTTTGAGGGTGATATGCGATACTAAACTTGTGTTGGGTGCCAAAGCTAGACTGCAAACTCCTCTAGAAGTGGGATGTGAAGCGACTATCCCGATCCGAGATGATGCTCACAGGAACTCCATGTAATCTAACTATCTGCCGTACATACATCTCCATGAGATTCTTCGTAGACGTACCCACTTTAAATGACAAGAAGTGGGCCAATTTGGTCAACCTGTCTACGATAACCCAAATCACGTATTTACCGCTTGGAGAATACGAAAGCCTTGATACAAAATTAATCATCACGTGCTCCCACTTCCACTCTAGAATGGGTAAAGGCTGAAGCAAACCATCTGATCTCTGTCTCTTCGCTTTTACTTGCTTACATATTAGACATCTTGATACGAAGCTCGTTACCGCCCGCTTCATACCAAACCACCAAACGTGGTCTCTCATGTCTCTATACATCTTGTTGGCACCTGGATGAATAGAGTACTCAGATTGATCCGCATCTTGAAGAACCTTCTCGCACAAAGCTCTCGGCACACACAATAGGGTACCGTGCCGCAATAATCCATCCTCTACAATACTGAAGTCCTCGGCCAATCCCATCTGGACCTGCGCTCTGATGCTCCTCAAAGACTCATCCTCGAATTAGGCGGCTCTAATCTAGTCCATCAACTTCGACTATACCTGAAGTCCCCACATCTGTACCACAACTCTAAGAACTAGCATCTCAATGCCCAAGCTATCAAGATCGACCAATAAATGTCTGCCCTTGTCAATTACATAGCCACTGGATACCTGCTCAAGGCATAAGCAACTACTTTGGCCTTCCCTGGATGGTACTACAAAAAATATCGAAGTCCTTCATCAACTCCAACCATCACCGCTGCCTCATGTTGAGCTCTTTCTATGTAAACACATACTTCAAGTTTTTATGGTCTGTAAAGATCTTCATGTGCTCTCTGTACAAGTAGTGTTTCTACATCTTTAGAGCAAAGATGAATGCTACCAACTCTAAGTCATGGATAGGGTAATTCTTCTCATGCGAACGTAATTGCCTGGATGCATAGGCAATCATCTTTCCGTTCTGCTGCAACACACAACCCAAACCCTTATCTGAAGCATCATTATAAATGGTAAATCCTCTTGTCCCCGATGGCAACGTTAACACTGGAGCTGTAGTCAACCTCTTCTTGAGCTCCTCAAAGGCGGCATGACACTCCACTGTCTAGACGAACTCTACGTCCTTCCTGGTCAGCCTAGTCATCGGCTCTGCAATCCTGGAGAAATCCTGAACAAACCTCCAATAATAACCTGTTAGTCCCAAAAAGCTCCTGATATATGCCACTAAACTCAGGGTAGACCACGAATCAACTGTTGATATCTTCTTCGGCTCTACTAAGATCCCGTCTCCTGTAATCACATGTCCAAGAATTCAACCTTATCAAGGAAGAACTCATATGTTGACAGCTTGCCATAAAGCTTCTCATTCCTGAGGGTCTCTAGAACTATCCTCAGGTGCTCCTCGTGCTCCTCCGAGGTCTTCGAATATATTAATATATAATTAATGAAAACCACAACAACTGATCCAGGTACTGATGAAACACCTTATTCTTCAGGTTCATAAATATCGTCGGGGCATTGGTCAACCCAAATGGCATCACCAAGAACTCAAACTGCCCATACTGATTCCTGAAAGCTTTCTTCAAAATATCTTCTGTCTTCACTTTCATCTGGTGGTACTCCGACCTCAAGTCTATCTTTGAGAATACCTTCACTCCACTCAACTTATCAAATAAATCATAAATTTACGACAACAGATATTTGTTTTTGATAGTGAGATTGTTGAGAGCCCAGTAGTCGATACACATATGTACCGACCCATCCTTCTTCGGTACAAATAATACCAAAGTACCCCACGGTAGTGAACTGGATCCGATGAAGCCTTTGTTCTACAACTCATCTACTTGCTTCTTCAACTCTGCCAGTTCACTGTTGTTAACTCTATAGATGTATTATGACATCGACTTTGCGCTTGGCACCAAATCTATAGAGAACTCAATATCTCGGTCTGGTGGCAACCCCGATAACTCCTCTGGAGATACGTCCATATACTTTACAATCAACGGATGTGGCGACTTCTGCTCTTCTACTATAGCCCTACAAAAGTCTCCCTCGTTCTGCTCTGCTGCTCCTCTGACGAATTCAAACTCTAACTTTTCTGGCATATGAAACAAAACTTTGCCACCACAATAATTAATACTAACATGGTGCCTACTCAACCAATCCATCCCGAGTACTATGCCGCAGCTCGGAAGTGGCATTATGAGTAGACACACGCTCAACTCTCGACCTACCAGAGAAACTCTCCAATCTTTACAAACATCACTGATCAGGATAATGTCACCCTCGGTCATGATTTTGAATGTCCTTGCCAACGATTCAGTCTCAAGATGATGCTTCAAAGCAAAAGATACAAATACGAAACTATGTAAAGTACCAGAATTGTCACGCCCTAGTCCCAAAATATGTAGGACTAGGAATACATAAACATGCCAGTCATATGTACATGTCAACTCTAATATATAAAATATATACATATATGTACGTTGTTTTATGAATAATAACTTACAAGTGGTATCTAACTTCATAAGTCACTGGCAATACTAATCTCATCCACAAAACCAAATAGAAATATATAACCAAATATGGCAATATACCAAGTAAAAAATAGTTGAGAAGAACTAATAGTTTGGTGGAGACAAATCAACTACAAAGCTAGAATATGAAAGACAACAAAATAAGTACATCATCTACTGATCAAGAAGCTCGAAGGGAAGACCTCCTCGAAAGAAAGAAGTAGTAAGTCCTGATCCTTGCTCCTAGACATAGTCATGATCTTCTATACCTGGAAAGGATGCCAGGTCCTCAGAGGGACATAAAAAGTACACAAAAAATTGACATGCATGCAAGTAAAGCAGTAAACAATAAATAGGGTAACTAAACCACGTATGTGGTATGCACTCGAGACATCTCTAATGGCGCATGAGGGAGAAAAAATAGAAGAACAGTCGTCCCACCAGGCATTTCGTAGAACTCGGGGGTTACACAGTTGCACCATTTTCACAGTATAGTAAAAAACAAAAATCCTACATGCTCCCTAGCAGATTCTCCCCTCCCAATGAACTATCCGAACCGTATACGCGGGGCAGACATAATGCAATAACATCAAATAATGTCTAGAAAACTAAACCAATACTAGCTACTAACAAAAGACTCAAACTCTCGTACCGATGATCAGTCGACACGCTAGTCCATGCACTTTCTCACTCAGAAAGTGAACTTATTTGAAATAGTGTCAGGTCAGATGATACCACGTATCTTTACAACATAATAGGTAAGTCAACTACTTCTAAGATGCGTGCACACAACTAAACTAATAAAAACTAGGCATAACGTAAACTGAATAATACAATCAAGTAAGGTGTACTTGCCTTCCAAGCCAAGCTGCGAGCACAACAAATCTGGTCCAAAGCTATGCACAAAAATATCTCGAACACCTACCAATTAATTATTACACTAATTAGACTCTAATCTTCTACTTAATTTAAGTTATTATCTAGTTAATACTCCTATGTTGGTTGCACATGCAAGTAACTCCACACCAAAATATTACTAACCATTAATATTGCCAAAAACTATCTTTAAAACATTAATTATTAAAACTATTAATTCTGGGATTTTATTATAAAATAGGGTTTTAGTGATAGGGTCATCTCTAATAAATTCTATGAGTCCAAAACTAAGTAGAAACCAAAACTAAGTAGAAACCAAAACTAGGTCACAACGGGTTGCCTACTAGTAATAAAAACTCAATTTTTAACAAATAATTAAATCAAGAATAAATACTCATAAATCAGAATTAAAATATAATAATATAATTTTTTAATTCTAAATAAGGGTTTTTGGACGGGATTTAAGTCTAACTTTGACGGGGTCATATTTTGTCAAAACTAGGTCAATTTGCTACATAAACTATCTAGAATTCTAATTTTTATAAATATAAATATAATCTAAATAAATATGGTAAACTCAGTAGTAAATACAATAAATACTAATTTTCTTATCCATACCAAAAATAATTAGAATTTTACCATCTACAAGTTGATCCTATTAGGATTGGCAACCACACTTGCTAGTATGCATGCAAAAGGGGTGGTACATCGATGTTGTGATAATATAAATCATCAAATAATATAATTTTAAAATAATTTCAAAATATATAATTTCTAAAAAAATAATACTTGATCAAATTTTTTTTAGATTTTTCTATCTATGAACAAGTCGTAACAAGGTCCAAGGGTCTCCAACATGCATACATCAAAACTAGGTCAAAACTACCCATAAAATATGCTAAAACTCAAATTTAATGAAAACTAATAAATCTGTAATTTATTATAAAAACTAAATATATTCCCTATTAATAACATCTATAAAAAGATTTAAAGAGAATTTTGAAGGAGGTTTCATGCATGCACAAAAGTTTTGGGTTGAACCTCAAAATTAGGTTTAATGGGTTGCATGAGTTCTTCAAAATAAAATAATAGAGTTTATATCATCATCACACACACACACTCTCTCTCTCTCTCTCTCTCTCTCTCTATATATATATATATATATATATATATATATATATATATATATATATAAATCAAGAAGAGATTGAAGAAGGAAGGAGAGAATGATTAAAGAAACTTACTAGAAGAAGAATGAAGGAGATGCTAGGATTTTTGGATAGAGGAGGTGGTGTGGTATCCACGTGAAGAGGGGTGGTCGGCCTTGGTAATTGAGATGGCGGCTAGGGTGATGGAGGAATGAGCGAAAGTTAGGATTTTGTAGAGGAGATTTTAGGTTAGGATTTTTAGAAGGAGAGATTAGAAGAAGATTTTATATATATATATATATATATATATATATATATATATATATATATATATATATATATATATATATATATATATATAGAGAGAGAGAGAGAGAGAGGGGGTCATATTAGGGAGTATGTGCGGGTTTGAGGGGCCGTAGGTTTTGGGAAGAGGGGTAGGATTATGATTGGGTAGTTAGTTTGTTATGATGTTTCCTAATTAGGTTGTTAGTTATTAAAAGTCAACAACTAACCAAATAATTAATTTATGACAAAGATTTGATTTTATTCTATTGGATTAAAATAGTAATAAATAAATAAATCCTATAAAAGAGGAAAGTGGCCTAATTTGGCATGAAGGAATTATGGGTTGCTTATTGTATGAAGTTTGGATGCAAAATAACCATAAATAAATTATATATATAGAAATATCTAAATATTAAATAAAATAAACTATGGTTGTTACACTAGTGCCATACTAATATTGAATGGTCAAAATTTGTGTCACATGAAGATCCTACAAGTAGTATCTCCGTATAGGCTACTTTGTACGAAGGGCGATGTAGATTTTGGGGTCGTTCTATATCATTAATATCCAAACTACGGTAAAGTATCCAAATAAAATAATTATATTTTAATTAATTTTCAAATTATATAAAATAAATGTAATAAATATAAAATACACACAAAATACCTATTTTGGTTGAGGGATTTTATAATCTATCCAACTTACAAGAATTTTATCCTCAAAATTAAAAAATAAAGCACAATTTGTTAAATTCTCCAAATTCGTATCTAAGTCGAGTCACCCGCAATCTTCTCAAAAATTTAAATAACAAAATCTATTCAAATCCATCGTAATCTCTTCAAAATTAAAATAACCACTGTTTAAATCAAAATTTAACCTATCGTAATCCCTTCTCAATTTTTAAATAATCAACATCCATATTTAAGTCAAATCTGCCTTCTCAATTTTTAAATAATCAACATCCATATTTAAGTCAAATCTATATGACATCTTCAAGATTTAAATAACCCACAAAAAAATTTAATTCACGATTTTTAACTATCATAATCTCCTTTAGATTTTAAATAATAAATAATTCTAATTAAATCTTATTCCTAATTTCAACATAAGAATTTTGTACTCTTCAAATTTTAAATTCAATTTCCATACTCAATATTTCAAATAGATGATCCCACAATCAAAATTTAACTTTTAATTCAAATCATCAAATTATAAAATTTTGAATTCAATCCATCAATGTTCTTGTTTAGAATTCTATTTTATCCTCAAAATTTAAATTATTGATTCAATCTCTAAAATTTAAATTTAAATCATGTGCTCAAATTATAAATATTTGGTCCGTAATATCAAAATTTTAAAATTTATTCTATAAGCCATTCTTATCTTTAAAGTTAAATCCTCATTATCATAATCATGAAAAAAAAATCTCAAAATTAATTGACTTAAATCTCTGATTCTTATCTTACTTGATCACGATCTAAGATTTTTACCTTTATATAAAATTTGGCTTAAGTTGACAATGCAATTTCTATCCAACTTTCAATTTACCAATCTTTCATAATCACAAGGCTATAATTTTTTTTCCTCAATCATTCAATAGTGCTTAATAATCATTAAAATCTTAACTCAAAACATCTCTTATGTGTAGTCACAAAGTAATATGATTGGCCTATGGAGTATATCTAGTAGTATTCGTGTATCAAACTTATATCAAACACGAGCGTTCGTCTTTCTAAAATTGGGGCAGACGAAAAACAACAATAAAGAATTTAAGGAGAAGGTGATAGAATATAAGTACGGAGTTCAAAGAAATTAAAGAATTCAAGAGGGAGTTGTCAAGGCAGTTGTGGGTTAAAATCTTATTTTTGGTAAATTTTTATTCGTATGCTCATAACAATATAGTTATGTAACCGATATAATATGCTCTGACCTGTCTAGAGGTCAAGTATATTTGTCTAACAAGCTAAGTCAACTATATCTCAATCAACGTAAAGTAGTCATGCGATGAGCGAACCAAACGTACTAAGGTTAGATAGACCATAATACACTGATTCTGATTTAGACAATGTATTAGTGTGACCCCCTACTAACACATATGTCAGAAACAAGCTCGATAAAAGGATAATCTTGCAAAACTAGGCTGTAATAGCAGCATGAGTCATGATAGTCCAAATAATATAAGTACGTGGGATTATGTGGAGTGAAAGTACAAATAGTTCAAGTTCATCAAGAATCTTAGACTCGTCCGATGTTTGTGCCTCTACAGTTGCCATGATAACTTTGTCTAAGCCTCTGGTTGACCAAATTGGGGTATGGGCTTCTAAAGCTCTACAGTCTGGATAAACACTATATTCTTATGCTAGCATATAGTTGATGTCATTCAATTACACTTCATTAATGGGTCAAAAGGACTATATGATACTAGGTTGTGAGGTATGCTACCCAACTTACGAGAATCAACTAATACTGTAACTTCCTTAAGGGAATTCAATAAAATAATCTTGTTCTTGTAAATAAAGTAGAAACTCTTATTAGGGTATACAAGAAAAAGATTTTGGTACTTATTAGGGTATCCTATTGCATTATAAAACTCCATAGATAATGGTCATCTTAAGTCTTAATCATGGTGCTTATAGAACAAAAGTATTAATATTAAGAATGGAGAAGTTACTGGATCTCAGTAAAAGATGATTTAACCTGTATTGAGATATGTGGAACATATTACTTGATTTAAAACTAAAGGATAATCATAAAATCATAATCTAAATGAACAACTTAAACCTACTGCAATAATTCTTGCAAAGAAGAATGCCCATGTTGTGGCAATTCCACCCAGAAGGTAATGGGTTACTCCTAGTATCAAGTTCTAACTACTAAGAACAAAAATTTAAAAATACAAGATTAGCAGACTATAATCCTACCAAATTATATATCCTAACATAAAATAAATCACTTTGCCTACCATTATAAGGGTAATGTGGCACGATTTGAAAGATAAAGATTTTTTTTTCTTTTTATCGCATAAATAGCGAGCGTTAAGGTTTTGGAGAAACAAGATATGAAAGTAAATAGAGAGACTCTTGATAATATCATGATTTCCTAAGGAAATGTGGTATGATAATCTCTATATTCGAGGTATGATCAAGAGAATGGTTCTAAACATTCAATATATTTTAATTGGTAAAGAGCTATGATAATTGATCTATGATGGAGGGAGGGATTAACATAAGATAGGAAAGTATATAGATAGTTGGATGAGATGCACGATCGGTGACTCATGGAGACTCAAGAATGACTCAATGATGATCATAGATTTTAGGGGATCTACAAAGTTGAAGGTAGGGTACCCTTGCTTTTACTAAGGTATTGGTTCATTCATCTTAGTTTCCCAAGGTACTGCTCTGCTAATATCAAGACAAGAATCTAAAATTATAGTCCTCTTATATTGTCTCACTATGACAGTTAGCTTTAGTCCTAATACTCAACCTTGGATTTCTATTAGTTCCTCAATACTAAGGTCAAACAATATGGTCAAATTTCTAACTAACCCTAGTAGTGTCTATACTACTCTCAAGTCATCTCTAAATATATCAAGGGATAATGGTCAATCAATTTACAGGTATTGGATACTAGGGTTCATTAGGAATATTAAACTTTTGGGAGCTGCCAATATTCTAATTTGTTTTTCTTAGTAGGTATGCTATCATAATTATTTTCTAACAACAAGGATTCCTATATTCTGGCATGAGGCTATACTCAAGAAACTATTAAGAAAGTATATTAAATAAGAAGAGGTGAGTAAATAAGGATACCGATGTCAAGAGAATTAAGCGAGTATAATTTTAAAGGTCCAGAAAGGTAGGTGAGTTGAAGAATTCGGAACAGAAATAAAAAGAAAAGTCAAATATGTGGATGAGATCCTATACTTTAATTCTATTTGCAGGCTTGCTCAGTACAGTAACGTAACCGAGATAATATACTCTCGACCAGCATGGGCCTCTACTAAAAATATGTCACGTCCCAATCCTAAAATATGTAGGACTATGAATACGTAATCATGCCAGCCGTATGTACATGAAAACACCAATATATGGAAACCAAACACATACGTACGTTGTATTATGAATAATAATTCATAAATAGTATATAACTTAACAAGTCACAGGCAATACTAATCTCATCCACAAAACCAAATAGAAATATATAACCAAATATAGCAATGTACCAAGTAGGAAACAGTCGAGAAGAACTAATAGTTGGGTGGAGACAAATCCACTACCAAACTAGAATATGAAAGACAACAAAATAAGTACATCATATAGTGATCAAGAAGTTCAAATGGAAGATCTCCTCGAAAGAGAAAGAAGTAGCAAGTCTTGATCCGTTCTCCTATAAATAGTCATGATCTTCTATACCCTGAAAGGGTGCCAGGTCCCCAGAGGGACATAATAAGTACATAAGAAATTGACATGCATGAAAGTAAAGTAGTAAACAATAAATATGATATCTAAACCACCTATATGGTATGCACTTGAGACATCTCTAATGGTGCATGAGGGAGGAGACATATAAGAACAATCATTCCACCAGGCATTCCGTAGAACTCGGGGGGTTACACAGTTGCACCATTTTTACAGTATAGTAAGAAACATAAATCTCATATGCTCACTAGCAGATTTTTCCTTCCCAATGAACTATCTGAACCATATATACGGTGCAAACATAATGCAATAACATCAAATAATATCTAGAAAACTAAACCAATACCAACTACTACCACAAGCCTCGAACTCTCGTACCAATGATTAGTCGACATGCTAGTCCAACTCACTCAGACAGTGAATGTGTTTGAAACAGTATCAAGTCAGAAGATACCACGTAACTTTATAATATATCAGGTAAGTCAACTAATTCTAAGATGTGTGCACACAACTAAACAAATAAAAACTAGGCATAATATGAACTGAATAATACAATCAAGTAAGTTGTACTTGCCTTCCAAGCCAAACTGCGAGCACAACAAATCTGCTCCGGAGCTATCCACAGAAACTTCTCGAACACCTACCAATTAATTATTATACTAATTAGACTCTAATCTTCTAGTTAAATTAAGTTATTATCTAGTTAATACTCTTACGTTGGTTGCACATGCAAGTAGCTCCACACCAAAACATTACTAACCATTAATATTGCCAAAAACTATTTTTAAATCATTAAAACTATTAATTATAAAATTTTATTATAAAATAGGGTTTTTAGTGATAGGTCATCTCCTATAAATTTTTTGAGTCCAAAACTAAGTAGAAACCAAATCTAGGTCACAACGGGTTGCCTACTAGTCACCAAAAATTAATTTTTCACAAATAATTAAATCTAGAATAAATACTCATAAATCAGAATTAAATTATAATAATATAATTTTTAAATGCTAAATAAGAACTATTTATGCAACTATAAGCCGGTAAAGGAGGATGCTACACCTTCAACTGCCATATCTGCTGCTCCAGTAGTATCTGAAGAAGGTTCATCTCAGCCTCCCATGATAGACAAACAAAGACATAAGGAGACTCGCTTCGATAAATCTCTTAAGAAGGATTCTGTACCAGGGTTGGTTAAATACTACAAATTTGATATATTGGCACAGATTGCAAAAATCCAGAAAGGTTGTCACTCTTCGAGCTCCTCTGTTTCCCTAAAGAGACTCGGGATGTCCTGAGTGAGGCCCTCCAACACGCCAACACCTACCTGACCTAATTCAAGAAGCTAGTTGAGGACCCCGTTGCATGTCCCTATTGCTACAGTGTAATGGAGAGAATCCCCAATATAACATTCTTTCAACAAGATATGCTACTGAAGAATAATAGGTATGATAGACCTCTGTACAACACGGGGTACATCGGTGTTATTAAGGTGGATCAGATGTATGTAGACCCTGGTTTATCCCTCAATATCATCCCACGAAGTGTAAGACCCATCTCACTATTCTAGTATTATTGTATTTTTATCTAATATATGTGTGTTATAAGTGTATATTGCGCACTTCCCGTATAATTTATGGATTTTCTAGCTGCTTTCATGTAATTTCTAGAATTGTGAATAGTGATAGTCACCCTTTGATATATATATATATATATATATATATATATATATATATATATATATATATATATATATATATATATAGCCTTTTCTTTTTTTTATCCTTCTTCTCCCTCTCCTATCCTTGGCCGAACCCTTGTCCTAGCCGTGAGCTTGCCTTGGATAGTAGTGGTTGTCGTTTAGTAGTGGGTTTAGGCAAGTACACCTTGCTAATGTGGAAGAACTTGCTATATTGCACTTATTTAGTTTCCTTGCATTTTTATTGTTCTATATTGTTATCTATGAGTTTCTCTACATGTTTCATTCTTAGTATTTTCGGTTTTGATGCCTTGGTTGGAGTAGATCTAAGTTCCCAATTTATAGCTTCCATGAGTTTACTTGATTTTGATCTCTTAAAACTTGATATTTTCCAAAACTAGTGGTTCCATATTGAGGAGCACTTGATTTCATGCGGTTTTGAGCTTTACTTTGCTGGATTCGGACTTAAAATGAGGATTTCATGGAGAATAAAAAAAATTTAGACTTGGAGCTTTTCCATGGCAGACTTGCTATTTTTTTGGACGATGGGACTTCATACGCCCAGCACCAATGAGGCAGAGAGTGACATGCGGCACGAAACTCTTTGTTGCATATCCTTGCAGCATGTGCCTAAATTATTGGACGCAAGACTGAATCCACACTTGAGTTTTTGAAATAAAGTGCTTGAAAAAGCTAAGTGGCTGAAACCTTTTGTGTTGACTCATTAGACGCATAAAGGTATCCATGCAGCCAAGTCTCATGCACATCTTTCTTGATTGAGCGCATGATAAATCGACCTTGGTATGACTTTTCCTGATTTTGTCTTTTCCCTCTGACTCCCTATCTTGACCAATCACATCGGTTACAACCAAAGCACCGAGAGGTCCATCAACTGCCATATGCCACAGTGGACCAAGGGTGATGGGTCATGTATCCCCCAAGTATGAAGCATAAGGGAACCATGTTCCCTTTAAAGACATGACACACCCGCTCAACCGCTCTCCATGCTTCTACGTTCAAAGTATTTTAAATTTATTCTTAAAAATTTGAAAATTTTGAAGGGGGTCTTGTAGAAGCATAAAAAGTACGCCTCCAAAGAATGCTAGATCTAAAGCAAAGGTGGCGCACTTCATCACAAAACAGCTTTTTAAAGTTTCAGAAGTATGGCGTATTTTCTTGCAGAAGCAGAACAAATGCACACTTTTGTGCCATTCAGCCAACTCTATACAGACAGGCGTACAAAATTCCATGACTTTCCTACACATTTAATGCAATGAACCTGACAGCTGACAGACATAGAAAATGAATAGATCAGAGTCATTTAATGCAGGAGATCTCTGGCACGCAAACCCAAGTTATCTTTTAGTGGCCAAAGTGCCAAGCTCTACCAGAGTGCGCCGAAGTGTTAAGCCTACCAGAGTGCGCCGAAGTGCCAAATATTATCGGAGTATGCCAGTATGACTACTATCTTCAAACATCATCTGAGTACGCCAGCATGGCTACTGTCTTCGAACATTATCAGAGTATGCCAGTATGACTACTGTCTCCAAACTTTATCAAAGTGCGCCCGTGTCGTTGAACTCCTTCAATTATATGCCTATGATCCTAATAAACACTGAGCGATTATGACTACGAGTCTTTTATGTCACGTTTCTTGTGAAACATGCACAAATAATTGTCCCTATGACCTATACTTTTCTCATATAGGGAAGCCACATGTCAAGCAGGAAGTACGTTGTGCACCAACTAATCAGAACATGTGATATTATTTGTTCAAATGTTTGCACACAAAAGCAAATATGGTACATATTGCTCGTTTATATACGCACACCCCTATAACCGTTCCTGAGTGCTATAAATACATGATTAGTACGTCCTTTACATGCACATGGACAGAGAGAGATAGACAGAAGCTCTACGTGCCAGTGCTACCAAAGCTTTTTTGTTGCCGAGTTCTCCAATTGTCCGAGTTCAAGTTCTAGCATTTCTTCCTTTTTGTCGTGTGGTCCAAGAATCAAAGTGATTGACTAAAGATCATATCTTCATAGATATACTTCCCTAAAATTATTATACTTTAGATTCTTGTATATGATTTATTGTACTCTTCTTTCTTTAATAGCTTATAACACAAAAGTTCGTTCAACTTTTTTGTTTATGGCAAACAACAGTTCCAAATTTGAAAGCTACAATTACATATTTTAATATGAAATAGTATGGCGCATATATACTACATAATTCATACAAAATAATGCACATGAGCTTACTATATTTTTTATGGCTACTTGGGTATAAATAGGCTCTTCTTCGGATGTCGCATAATCCAAAACTTCAATCGTCAGCCTCTTAATCATAATTTTTGCAAGAGTATAGTAATCGACCCAAAGGATGGGTATGTATATTTGATACATGAATAATCAATATAATAAATTACTTAATTTCCACTAAATTGGAATTACAAATTAAACCAAAATAAATTAATACCTCATTATAAGTTTGTAAACATTCTATTTAATCCTCAAAATATTCTGTACTTCTTCCATATCTTATGCAGAGCTGTATCAGAGGCCAAAAATGTTTCTCTTCAAACACATAAAATAATACATTACAAATGACAAACACACGAGAAAAAATTATTAATGCAAATTATTAAACCATAAAATTCTCACTTGTTGTTATCCTTGATGGTAAATACCATACTGTAGGTTTATTCTCAGTTCTTTTACTTTTATCCTCGGTGAGAAGCGTACAGACCAAACAAATAATCTGAGCATTTCTTATTAAAACAACACTAATGGCATCGAAGAAAAAATATAACTCTACATATCTGACTTTCCAATTTATTTCCTGGAGAAATGGACCTCATGATATCAGCCCGGATAAGATTTGGCAACTTGATATTATTTTTTGTCACGATCCGCACCTAGATGTTTGGGCACTAGTACGTGGCAACGTCTAGCCTACACCACAACAATGGCGTAGAATGTTGTCTAGGTCAACAATAATATCTATCAATCTCACACAATAATATATATAACCTATCAATAATATCTCAACTCCATAAGGAGGACAAGATGATAATCAAATAATACTCAATCATAATAATCTATAAAAAAAAAAATGGCACGATATGATATAAAGCAGGAAAATTTCAAAGTCACAAGGCTAGAAAATAACACGTTATGATATAAAGAAGAAAATGGCTACAACAGTATCCTAAGTCTAAAAGTCTAGAAATACCAACATAAAGTCTAAATAGCAAATAATAACTCAAATAGTTTATGTAGTTGGAGACAAATCCAGTACAAATATAGAAATACTAGGTAAGTCTGGCAATAACAAGTTGAGCTTCATCAACAGCTGGTACTGGCTCCTCCTGTACTACTGATACAACCTCAGCCAACTCTCCATCATGTGACCATAATGCGTAGGACATCAGTCTTCTAAATATTTATCTAAAAAAATATATTCAGTCAGGATTGAACGAGTACAATCCAATAACAGTTTCAAATTAATTGATAATGACTATAAATAGTAATAATGAATACAATACAAGATAAGATAAGAAAAGCAATGAACAAATATCATAGCATGACAGTAAAGTGAGACATATAATCTAGAGCAAAATGGCATAATCAGCACACAATAAAATGGAATATAGAGAAGAAATATAACTATACTAAGTGTTTTCAAATGCTAGTTAGATATGTGATCGACTTGGGTTAATAGTTGTCTACTTTCATGAAGTAACACAATCATACGTAAGTATATGATTGGTTGTTATCTATAGAGTAACACAATCATACATAAAGTATATGATTGACTGTTGTCTATGGAGTAACATAATCAAAAGTAAAGTGTATGATCGGTTGTTGTCTACATTATACAATACTTTAATCATTGTTCAAGGTTCTTGATCACATATCTAGATAGTACTTTTCTGCCCCGACTAGTACATGGATCAAAATCACCACACATTTTGATACGATAGTCACTATGTACGGTCTGTAATATCATGCACGCTAATCACAGTCTATATATATAATCACAATGGAATAATAAAGTGATCATTGAGAGAAAAAATCTCATGACGGGGATCCAAGGTGTACCATCATGTCAGGAATCAGGTACAACACTACTAAATACTTGTATTATAGTAATTATCAAATAATAGAAACTATCAAAGAATGTACTCGTCTGAAATCTAGTGTTGAATATCAACGGTATCCGTAACAGTGTCGCTAAAACCTAAATATAAAATTCTATGTCAAAAAGTTATTTTGGAATCATAAATATTCTTAAATAAGTCTATTCTAGGTTTTATAGGTCATGTCTAGGTTATTAGAGTCTAACTATGTTATTACCTTATTTTTGGGTTTCAATTGGGTTACTAGTTGGGTCCATGGTGTGATACTTGCCAATACTAGGTCCATACTAGGTTTCTAGGTCAATTCTAGGTCAATACCTACTTGGTTGGCCTATCACTAAGTTATTTCTAGGTATTCTCTATCATACCTTACAAGTATAGTATCTAGACAGGTATCTATTGGTGTCATAATACTTGCACTAGTTTCCTACTCTAATATCTATTTATATCATTAATACCTAACTGATATATAACTTATATCTTCGGCATAGATATAAAGTCTATATCTATCTCTATACTTTATATCCTTAGTATATCTATATATTTACCTCTAACTTACATCTAATTTGCAATATGCCAAACTAACATATAATTATATATACACCCCTATATATCCATATATATCTAAGGTACCAACCTCTACTTTATATATGCATCCATATATACATACCTAATCTAATACTCTTATCACCTGTACTGATACCCATCTTGACACCTAGAAACACTCGCATTGACTGACACCCTTAAGGCTACTATTGTCATACCCCAGTCCTAAAATACCGAGGGACTTAGTCACATGGCAATGGCCAGCAGCACACACCGATGGGCAAACCCAATTTAATGGACCCATCAGGGTGTACTTAAGCTGTAAAACAACAGTAAGGGTCTATGATACTAATCTCATCCACAGAAATAAATACAATCAATATGAAATATAAATTAATATCAAGTCTCAATAAAACATATCTCGGGGAACAACCCGATAATAAGTCTGATACAGCAGTCAATAGACAAGAAATAAAGAGTATAACAATAGCAAAGACTGAGTATAGAATAAGCAGATACCCAGGAGAAATCCTCGGTGATCACCTCATCCTCGGGTTCTGGTACTGCTCCAATGTATGCTCATGCCCCGTACACCTCGGGGTAGATCTCCTCTGCTAAACCTGTGGACATAATCCGGATTTCAGGTCCTCAAGGGACATAGCAAGGTACAAGAATAACTCAAGTCAAATAAATGCAGTATATAAATAAAATGTATCAATAGGGCAAACTAAGTAACCAACTAAGTGATATATAAATGAGAGCATTAGTCATACTCAGGCTAAAACTACCATAGGCTCTGTGTCGGATAAACCCATAGCAGCATTTATCTCGAAGGGCCAGAACTTGTGCCAAAGCTCTGTGTCAGAGTCTAAGACACCTCCAGAAAACTACATATATATAATATAATCAGCCTTTAATATGGTAATACTCTTCCCACCCAATGTAATCACACGTCTCATGTCCATGACACGCAAGATCATGACCTCTAACTGATGCAGTGAGTCATAATGATAGCTAAGCATATGTATAAAGTCTTTGCCACACATCCTGTATCCAATACAGAATCACCAAGAATATCTCAGGAAGATTCTATCTCATGAACAGTGTCAAGTATCCTGTGGTATGACGTACTTGATAATGTAAGTACGAAGATATATAGGGTCACGATATTAATCTCTAGGTGATGTTACACAACTCCGCGTACGGCGTTGACACCCGAATCTTGTTCGGATGTTAAGTAATGTCACACGGTCCTAGGTTAAACAGATACATCATGTAAATGAATTAAGAGAATATTATGTAGCAAGTACTGCAAGATTGGCAAGGTACACTTGCTTGGGATTTGAATACCAATAGTCGCTCTGGTATCAGCGGGATCTTCAAGTACTGCTCCGATTGCTAAAATAAATATTACCATCATATTCAGAAGATATCAAATAGCTAGAATTATCTGTCCATAGTCCAATTTGAACACAGGGGCAAAATTAACAGTTTCTGGTCAAAGCGGGGTCCACATGTGGCCCACTTCGCACCAAAAAATGTGCCAGAAACAAAGTTCTCCAAATTTGTCAAACTTAGTGTCTATAAGTCTAGAACGATGATACGAACCCAACTGAATATCCAAAACTGGATTCCGATGAGCCGATCACAAAATCCTCCGTCAAGTGGAGCCGTAGGGCCCACGATACGGGATTTTGTCAACGTTCTCAGAATTGAACCAAACTTGGGTCACAGGACCAGCGTATTGCTACGAGTACGATGGCGCAAGTTTTATTTTGAAACGATGAGCACACACGAAGCTACAACGAGTTTCAGAACAGGGCCGATACGGGGTGTTGTCGATGGATACGCGTTGATTCCGGTGTGCACGCACATCTAAATCAACTTCCGTAAAATCCTACACGTCCGTATTTGTCACTACCATAATTCCAAATAAGGGCATTTGTGTAATTTCACTATTTTTTAATAATTATGTGTTTAATTTATCTGCTGAGTTTTAAAACTATTCATATGTGTTAGCGATAATTGGTTTTAGGTCAAACCCTAGAACCCATTAGGACAAACCCTAATGGCTAAACCCTAAATTGAAAACCCAGTTCTAGAGAAACCCTAGAATTCAAACTTTAGGTTTAGACCTCAAACCCTAGAAGGACTAAACCTGAGTTATTTGGGCTCTACATGACCTGACCTGGGGGTTTAACCTAAAACTGTGCATTAGAAACCCTAACCTAGTTTTAATATAAAAGGGAACCCTCTTTTCTTCATGTAGAAAGAAGAAACCCTAGCCTCCATCAAGAAAGCCATCTCCCTCACCCCAAATTCAGAATCTAGCCCTAGAGATCCCATTCTCCTCCTCCAAAGCAAGGAAAGCAAGGAACTTGGGTCAAAAAGCCTTGGGGAAGAAGAACTTCCATTGGAGGAACCATCTCAATAGGTAAAATCCGATTTTTCTCCCTTTAATTCCTGTTTTCTGTTGATTATTGCCCTCTAGGAACCCCCTTGCTGTGTAGATCTCGATTTCTAGGGTTCTACATGGAGATTTAGGAGAAATTAGGGTTTAAGTGTCCCAACATTTGGTTTCCCTAATTTTTCGTGAACCCTAACCCTAGGTATTTGTATGTAGACTGATTTCATCTCGTGTATGTAGGTTTGAACTCGATTTAGGGGTTTTGATTTGAGGATTGATGGGTTTGTATGTAAATTCGTTTCTGCACTTCTTGTGCTTGATAATATGATTAGTAGGGTGTTTAGCTTTTAGATCTATTTTAATCTTGCTTTGTTTTGATGTATATACATATATAGATGTGCATACGTTGGAGATGTGTTGTTGTTTTGATTTAAATCTGTACAATCGAGTGCATTGGGAAGGTTACTAGCAGTCGAGTTTTGAACTGTGCTGTATGCACTGAGGGGATTCCTATGTACAGTCGGGCATGGAGGAATGTGCAGTCAAGTTCTTGGGTGAACTGTGCATGGCTGTGCTGTATCAGAAAACTACATGTGTGTGTCCCTGTTTTTGAGAGTGAATTATCTAGGTTCAATATGGGTTTTTGGCTGTGAGTAGGTAGATGGGTTAGACATTTCCTGTGCAGTTGGGTTTGTGTGAGAACTCAATGTGTATGTGAGGGATTTTCCTTGTGTATGGACTGTGGGTAGGTTGTGGCTGTGAGAGTCCAGTGTCATGTGTACCAGTTAGGTGAGAGTAGATTTGTGTGTGAGTGAGAGTAGGGTGTCAAGTTAAATGTGTACCTGTGTCAGTGAGAGCCAATGTGACTGTGTATAGGTGTGAGGGAGAGATAATTCCCAGGTTTAATGAGAATTCTGATATGTGTGTGAATGTCTGAGTTTTAGTGTATCAATAATCAGTTTCCCAGTGTCTCAGTGTGTCTAGGTGTGTGAGTGTATTCACTGTGTTCAGTGAATACGTGTGCCTGAGAGTGTATTCTAGTATCTGTGTGAGCTAAGAGTGAACACCAAGTGTGTGTCAATGTATACCAATATCAGTGTGTCTCAGTATTCCAGTATGTGTGCATTCAACACCTGTGTATTGTGCAGTGAGTGTAACTAGTGAGTGTGTGACCTGTGTATCAGTGAGTAGTGTGTGTGTGTGTGTCTCAGTGCAGGCCAGTGTCAGTGCAGCCCTATGTGAGAATACCTGAATGTGTATCAGTTAGAACTTGGTGTAGATCAGTGGGAGGGTGTATTGTGAGTGATAACTTAAGTACCAATGACAGTGAGTGAGTACATTTGTATGAACTGGGTGTCTTGTATCAGTAACTGAGACTGTGAGAGAGTCTCAATATCAGTGTGAGTTTGCCTGTGTGTGAGGACCCAGGTGTGTGTATGATGTCAGTGAAGAGTTCATATACATGTGTCTGTGAGTATCAGATATCAGTGAGTGTTCCTATGTGGAATTCAGTGTAGCTAGTGTGTGTGAGTGAACCTAGAAATCCTGTGTGTAGCTGGGCAAAACTATAGTGTGTGTGTAGGTGTAACCTATGTGCCAGTATCCAGTGTGTGCACTCTGAGTGATACTGTGAGTTCAGTGTGTGTGAGTTAGGACCTGTGTGAATTTTAGGGTATCAATACCTGTGTGATAGTGTGTGTTAGTGTGTGGCAGTGTGTGTTCCAGAAATCAGGGAGAGTGCACTGTGTTATGAAGGGGGGATCTGTGCAGTGAGCATCTTCTGCATTCTGCTTTTCAGTGGAGTTCTGCATTTCAGTTATGTATCAGTTAGAGTACAGTGAGTAAAGTGAGTTGAGTTGAGTATTGGTTTGGGTATGAGGATAGGTTGAGATACCAAGGTAAGAAGCTATTTGTTTCCTAAATAGTAGATACTTATATACCTTAAGTTGAACTATTAACTAGGAGTAGTGTCATGTGTATGCATTATATGGGTAGGTATAAATGATGCAGTGTATACAGTATTGGTAAGTATGGAGATCTCTACAAGTATTATATATATATATATTAGCAGTAGTTAATATAGTTGGCATAGACAGCTCACCAAAGACCTAGAAATGACCCTAGACCTAGCATAGAATTAGGTATGCATGTAAGTTTTTTTTTTAAAAAAAACACTTTTTGATATGGATATTTGATATTTTTAGGTGGCTGTGATTTCATCTTGGACATCGATCCTCATTCATTGCTCAGGACCACAGGTGAGTACATTCTCTGACAGTTTTCATTGTTGATTACTTCTATAAATTATAGTGTATTACATACTTGATTTTGACACTATGGATACACGGGTTAGCACCCTAGATCCCCATCATGAGGAGTCGTGATTGGAATCCATCGTGCTAGCTGGGGGATGGGGAACTATTAGTAGATTATGTGATCATATCCAAATCCTTTACATGCATCATAGCTCACCCCACTTCTCACGTTGGGTGCGGCCTGACCATCTTACATGCATCATAGCTGTTATATATGATTAACCTGACCACTACATGCATCATAGCTAACCATATGGTTAGCCTGACCTACAAGAATCATAGTTAATCATATATAACCAGCCTGATCAAGTCCCAAGCCGATCACATAATAAACTAATATTTCAAACACTTAGCTAGATGTCTATTTATTCAGATTCACCTGTTCCAGCATTCACTATTTATTGTCTAGCATTCACTATTTATTGTTCATTGCTAGATGCTCTATTGCCTATTTCCATTTTCTCCAGTACTTTACATTTTCAGCATTAATTTCCATCTTGTATTTCTTACACTGTTTATAGATTTTGTCAATTTAATGAAACTGCTGTTAGTGCTTGTGCTTCGCTCCAATCCTGACTGGATAACATTTTTCAGAGGACCTGGAGGATCTTTGCCCCACTCATTACGGCCCAGGATTAGAGGGTGATTTCACTCCAGAAATCCCAGAGGAGTTACCTAGCCTAGAGGAGAATATACCTGGAAATTCTTAGATTATTTTTCTGCATTTATTGTTTTAGACTGAGACTGAGTTGTATTTATTATTTTGTGATTTTGTGAGGTCATTTAGACCAGGATTTGAGTTGGATTATTGTGGTTGTTTTTATTAGAACTCTTTTCTATTTCCATCGTGCCATTATTTCTTATAGCTTGTGATTGAGTATATTATAGAACTGTGGATCTTATCATTGTCCTCCGTACGGAGTTGAGACTATTGGCAGGATATATTATATGTTGAGACCTAGACAGCGTTCTACCGCCGATGTTGCGGCGTAGGCTGGACGTACCCACGACTCATGCCCAAATTCTGGGTGCGGGTCGTGACACGTTTTAGTGGTGGCCCATGCAGGTCCTGCTTCGCAAGTTGTGCGATGTCGTGGTAGTGCGACAACTTAGTTGTACTACTACGAGCCTGTTTTAGGAATAAGAATTAGGCCGAGGATATGCTCAATCACAATTAGGAATTTCCGATTCTTATAATACTACTCTTAATGATTTTCCTTTAGAAATTTACTGTCCTTCCTTGATGATATCGTATCTATTGCTTTAATTGATTCTTTCGATCTGTCTTCAGGATGTCGTCGAGGAGGTCCCAGAGACTTGGAGCAACAGATTCAGAGAGGTCTGCTACCTCTCGCCCTGCCGGACAGACATCCGCAGCACCTCCTACATCTCCAGTATATGTGGGAGTGTCTGCAGCATTCGGGGGTCCTCCACCAACTGTTCAGAGGGTCCCCACAGCCACGACGGGGCCTCCACCACCACCACCAGTTCAGCATCCAGGAGGTGTGCCCGTCGATGGGGCACAGATGTTCGCCTTGATTCAGGGCATGGTCGATGCCCAGAGGACGTCAGCAGAGGCCCAGAGAGTGCAGGCTGAGGCACATCAGGCCCAAACAGAGATGATGAGGGTGAACATGGAGAATGCTCACCAAGTGGCCCTCCAGGCTGTGGAGAGGGTCACTCAGCAGCAGCAACGTCCTGATCAGCACCATCTGAGGCCGGGCACTATTGTGGACTTCAAGAGGATGATGCCTCGGGAGTTCAAGGGAACAGAAGGGATACTCTACGCCGATGATTGGGTAGAGGACATCGAGAGGAACTTACGCTTGGCACAGCTTCCAGAGGCCCTCCAGATCGAGGCTGCTGGCAGCCAGATGTTCGATATTGCCTTAACGTGGTTTCGCACGGAGCCGAGACTTTTGCGCAGGGGACTCACTTGGGAGGATTTCAAGGAGCTCTTCAAGGAGAAGTTCTTTCCTGATGTTGCCCTGGGAGCTTTGGAGAGTCAGTTCCATGACTTAGCCCAGGGGAGCTCGTCCGTCGATGAGTATGCCGCGGAGTTTTCCCGCCTGAGCCGCTTCGCGCCGTCGATGACTAGAGATCCGGGGGACAGGGCCCAGAAATTCAGAAAGGGGCTGACAAGGGAGATCAAGTCTCGCACGTCGGGACGTCGCACAGCTACCTACGAGGGCATATTGATGGATGCCCAAGTAGCCGAGGACGACTTGGGCCTCAGGCCCAAGAGGGGACGCGATGGTTCCGGAGGAGCAAACAGTAGTACGGGACCGGGCAAGCATCCACACTTTCAGCAGCAACAGCAGAGACCCTTTCAGCAGAAGCATCAAGCACCAGCCCGAGGGCAGGTCCAACAGCAGCAACAGAGACAGAACCAGCCCGCCATCCAGTGTACGTACTGCGGGAAGATGGGACATACTAGAGATATCTGCAAGAAGAGATTGGGCTCATGTCTATCCTGCGGATCGACGATACACCAGCTGAAGGATTGTCCTACGATTCGTTCAGGTCAGGGTGGAGCAGTCGCCCAGAGAGGACCAGACAGGGTACCTACCGTACCAGGAGGCCAACAACAGAGGGGACCACTTCCACCACAACATCAAAAGTTTGCCCAGCACCAGCAGCAGAGAGGTGTACCCCAGGGGCGAGCGTACGCCATGGCAGTCGAGGAGATCGAGCCAGCAGAAGACTTGATCACAGGTTCGGTTCTTCTCGATTGTATTCCCGTATTTACCTTATTCGACTCTGGTGCTTCCCATAGTTTTGTGTCTGTATCTTATACACTTTGACATCATTTAGACACAGAACCATTAGCTAGGACTTGCAAGATCACGACTGGTGGAGGTATTATCCTAGTCCGTGATCACTGCAAGGACCGGAGAGTGTCAGTAGGAGGCCGAGAGTTGAGCGTGAGCTTACTTGTCATGCCACTTCCGGGGTACGATATCGTGCTCGGAATGGACTGGTTGAGTAGGCATCATGCTACTATAGATTATTATAGAGGCAGAGTATTATTTAGACCACCAGGAGAGCCGGAGTTTGAGGTCATCAGAGGAGCAGCGGAACAGAGCAGGAGCACATTTTGCGGAGCCAGGGCGGAAGAAGAGGAGTTGCCACATCCTCTGATAGCGGAGTTCCTGGATGTATTTCCAGAAGAGTTGCCAGGCTTACCGCCAGACAGGGATGTTGAATTCTCTATAGACTTAGTTCCAGGAGCGGAGCCCATTTCACAACATGTCTATAGAGTTAACAATAGCGAGCTGGCAGAACTAAAGAAGCAAGTTGAGGAGCTGCAGGACAAAGGTTTTATTAAATCCAGTTCATCACCATGGGGAGCTCCGGTATTGTTCGTACCGAAGAAGGACGGTACGGTGCGCATGTGCATTGATTATAGAGCTTTGAACAATATCACTATCAAGAACAAGTACCCACTGCCGAGGATAGATAATCTTTTCGATCAGTTGAGCGGGGCGAGGGTGTTTTCAAAGATAGATCTGAGGTCAGGCTATCACCAGGTGAAGGTGAAGAAAGAAGACACGCCAAAGACAGCTTTTCGGACCAGATACGGCCAGTTTGAGTTCATGGTGATGCCATTTGGTTTAACCAATGCACCGGCAGTATTCATGAACCTGATGAACAAGGTGTTCCACCAGTACCTTGACAAGTTCGTGGTGGTGTTCATCGACGATATTCTTGTGTATTCCAAGACCCCGGAGGAGCATGAAGAGCACCTGAGGTTGGTCTTAGAGACTCTCAGGAGGGAGAAGCTGTACGGAAAACTCTCTAAGTGTGAATTCTTCCTTGACAAGGTCGAATTTCTTGGGCATGTGGTATCGGGTGACGGAATCTCGGTAAACCCAAAGAAGATCGAGGCAGTGGAGTCGTGGGCTACCCCCAGTTCGGTAGCTGAGATCAGGAGTTTTCTCGGGCTAGCAGGATACTACAGGAGGTTTGTACAAGACTTCTCCAGAATTACAGCGCCAATGACCAGATTGACTAGGAAGGATGTGGATTTTGTCTGGACGGAGGAGTGCCAGGCTGCATTTGATGAACTGAAGAAGAGGTTGACAACAGCTCCAGTTTTGACATTGCCAGCAGGGACAGGTGGTTTCACCATCTACAGTGATGCTTCAGGGAAGGGTCTGGGATGTGTTCTTCAGCAGCACGGGAAGGTAATTGTCTATGCTTCCAGGCAGTAACACCCTCATGAAAAGAACTACCCCACCCACGATTTGGAGTTAGCAGCAGTTATCTTCGCTCTAAAGCTATGGAAACATTACCTGTACGGAGAGCGTGTGGAGATCTTTACAGACCACAAGAGCTTGAAGTACGTATTCACACAGAAGGAGCTGAACATGAGGCAGAGGAGGTGGTTAGAGTTGATGAAGGACTTTGACATCTCATTGCAGTACCACCCAGGGAAGGCCAACGTAGTCGCCGATGCCTTGAGCAGGTATCCGATGGCTATGTACTTGACGACAGATAGATATTTGTTGGCTGATTTGGAGAGCTTGGAGATTGAGGTGTTAGTTCCCGGTACAGAGATTCAGATGTGGGGATTGCAGATACAGTCCGAGCTGATGGACAGGATCAGAGCGGCACAATATGATGATGAGGCCTTGAGGAGTATCAGAGCACATGTTCAGGCAGGATTGTCGGATGACTTTACTATCGCAGAGGATGGCTTCTTACGACACGGCACGAGAATGTGTGTGCCGAGCGGGGAGTTACGCAAGGAGGTTTTGCAGGAGGCACACCGCTCTCAGTACTCGATGCATCCCGGTGCCAACAAGATGTATCGAGACTTGAGGGAGCACGTATGGTGGTATGGAATGAAGCGCGAGGTAGCACACTTCGTATCTCGGTGTCTAGTGTGCCAGCAGGTAAAGGCAGACCGGCAGAGGCCAGGTGGTTTGCTTCAACCTTTACCGATCCCAGAGTGGAAATGGGAGCACGTGACCATGGATTTTGTTTCAGGGCTTCCACGTTCTCCAGGAGGGAAGGATGCGATTTGGGTCATCGTGGACAGGTTGACCAAATCAGCCCATTTCTTACCTTTCAAGGTGGGCACGTCGACAGAGAGGCTAGCAGAGATGTACGTGCGTCAGATCGTTAGACTTTATGGAGCTCCTGTAAGCATCGTCTCGGATCAGGATAGTCGTTTCACTTCCCACTTCTGGAGGAGTCTGCAGGCTAGCTTGGGCACTCAGCTCAAGTTCAGTACCGCATACCACCCCCAGACAGACGGGCAGTCTGAACGGACTATTCAGACTCTAGAGGATATGCTACGTACTTGTGTTCAAGATTTCGGAGGTTCTTGGGAGAATCATCTGCACCTGGTAGAGTTTGCTTTCAATAACAGCTATCAGGCCAGCATCGAGATGTTACCATTTGAGGCTCTTTATGGAAGGAGGTGTCGTACACCGTTATCTTGGGACGACGTTGGAGAGAGAGCCTTTCTAGGACCAGAAATGGTCGTGGATGCAGCAGAAAAGGTAAAACTCATCAGAGACAGACTGCGAGTGGCGCAGGACAGACAGCGGCATTGGGCCGACAGCCACCGTAGACCCCTTGAGTTTCAGGTATAGATTGTTAATTTTCTGGTTTGTGTTGTTGTTTAGACTGCGTGTTGAGACTGTTTTGTTTTAGGTTGGCGATCTAGTATTCCTACGGATTTCTCCGACGCGTGGCACGATTCGTTTTGGTGGAGGCGGGAAGCTTAGCCCACGTTACATCGGATCCTTCGGTATTCTTGCGAGGGTAGGTACAGTGGCATATAGACTTGACTTGCCGCCTGCATTAGAGGGAGTGCATGATGTGTTCCACGTGTCGCAGTTGAGACGGTACGTGGCAGACCCTAGTCACGTACTTGATCACTCGGAGATTGAGGTTGGTCCGACGCTCAACTACCCTGAGCAGCCCGTAGAGATCTTGGACCGCAGAGAGAAGGTGTTGCGGAACCAAACCATTCCCTTGGTTCGTGTTGCATGGAGACATCACTCTCCAGGGGAGTCGACCTGGGAGAGAGAGGATGAAATGCGCGAGCAATACCCGTATCTCTTCTAGACTCGAGGTATATTTCCTTTTTGATTTCATTCTTGTTCTAGTTCAGTCCAATTTCGAGGACGAAATTTCTTTTAGGAGGGTAGACTTGTCACTACCACAATTCCAAATAAGGGCATTTGTGTAATTTCACTATTTTTGAATAATTATGTGTTTAATTTATCTGCTGAGTTTTAAAACTATTTATATGTGTTAGCGATAATTGGTTTTAGGTCAAACCCTAGAACCCATTAGGACAAACCCTAATGGCTAAACCCTAAATTGAAAACCCAGTTCTAGAGAAACCCTAGAATTCAAACTTTAGGTTTGGACCTCAAACCCTAGAAGGACTAAACCTGAGTTATTTGGGCTCTACATGACCTGACCTGGGGGTTTAACCTAAAACTGTGCATTAGAAACCCTAACCTAGTTTTAATATAAAAGGGAACCCTCTTTTCTTCATGTAGAAAGAAGAAACCCTAGCCTCCATCAAGAAAGCCATCTCCCTCACCCCAAATTCGGAATCTAGCCCTAGAGATCCCATTCTCCTCCTCCAAAGCAAGAAAAGCAAGGAACTTGGGTCAAAAAGCCTTGGGGAAGAAGAACTTCCATTGGAGGAACCATCTCAATAGGTAAAATCCAATTTTTCTCCCTTTAATTCCTGTTTTCTGTTGATTATTGCCCTCTAGGAACCCCCTTGCTGTGTAGATCTCAATTTCTAGGGTTCTACATGGAGATTTAGGAGAAATTAGGGTTTAAGTGTCCCAATATTTGGTTTCCCCAATTTTTCGTGAACCCTAACCCTAGGTATTTGTATGTAGACTGATTTCATCTCGTATATGTAGGTTTGAACTCGATTTAGGGGTTTTGATTTGAGGATTGATGGGTTTGTATGTAAATTCATTTCTGCACTTCTTGTGCTTGATGATATGATTAGTAGGGTGTTTAGCTTTTAGATCTATTTTAATCTTGCTTTGTTTTGATGTATATACATATATAGATGTGCATACATTGGAGATGTGTTGTTGTTTTGATTTAAATCTGTACAATCGAGTGCATTGGGAAGGTTACTAGCAGTCGAGTTTTGAACTGTGTTGTATGCACTGAGGGGATTCCTATGTACAGTCGGGCATGGAGGAATGTGCAGTCAAGTTCTTGGGTGAACTGTGCATGGCTGTGCTGTGTCAGAAAACTACATGTGTGTGTCCTTGTTTTTGAGAGTGAATTATCTAGGTTCAATATGGGTTTTTGGCTGTGAGTAGGTAGATGGGTTAGACATTTCCTGTGCAGTTGGGTTTGTGTGAGAACTCAATGTGTATATGAGGGATTTTCCTTGTGTATGGACTGTGGGTAGGTTGTGGCTGTGAGAGTCCAGTGTCATGTGTACCAGTTAGGTGAGAGTAGATTTGTGTGTGAGTGAGAGTAGGGTGTCAAGTTAAATGTGTACCTGTGTCAGTGAGAGCCAATGTGACTGTGTATAGGTGTGAGGGAGAGATAATTCCCAGGTTTAATGAGAATTCTGATATGTGTGTGAATGTCTGAGTTTTAGTGTATCAATAATCAGTTTCCCAGTGTCTCAGTGTGTCTAGGTGTGTGAGTGTATTCACTGTGTTCAGTGAATACGTGTGCCTGAGAGTGTATCCTAGTATCTGTGTGAGCTAAGAGTGAACACCAAGTGTGTGTCAATGTATACCAATATCAGTGTGTCTCAGTATTCCAGTATGTATGCATTCAACACCTGTGTATTGTGCAGTGAGTGTAACTAGTGAGTGTGTGACCTGTGTATCAGTGAGTAGTGTGTGTGTGTGTGTCTCAGTGCAGGCCAGTGTCAGTGCAGCCCTATGTGAGAATACCTGAATGTGTATCAGTTAGAACTTGGTGTAGATCAGTGGGAGGGTGTATTGTGACTGATAACTTAAGTACCAATGACAGTGAGTGAGTACATTTGTATGAACTGGGTGTCTTGTATCAGTAACTGAGACTGTGAGAGAGTCTCAATATCAGTGTGAGTTTGCCTGTGTGTGAGGACCCAGGTGTGTGTATGATGTCAGTGAAGAGTTCATATACATGTGTCTGTGAGTATCAGATATCAGTGAGTGTTCCTATGTGGAATTTAGTGTAGCTAGTGTGTGTGAGTGAACCTAGAAATCCTGTGTGTAGCTGGGCAAAACTATAGTGTGTGTGTAGGTGTAACCTATGTGCCAGTATCCAGTGTGTGCACTCTGAGTGATACTGTGAGTTCAGTGTGTGTGAGTTAGGACCTGTGTGAATTTCAGGGTATCAATACCTGTGTGATAGTGTGTGTTAGTGTGTGGCAGTGTGTGTTCCAGAAATCAGGGAGAGTGCACTGTGTTATGAAGGGGGGATCTGTGCAGTGAGCATCTTCTGCATTCTGCTTTTCAGTGGAGTTCTGCATTTCAGTTATGTATCAGTTAGAGTACAGTGAGTAAAGTGAGTTGAGTTGAGTATTGGTTTGGGTATGAGGATAGGTTGAGATACCAAGGTAAGAAGCTATTTGTTTCCTAAATAGTAGATACTTATATACCTTAAGTTGAACTATTAACTAGGAGTAGTGTCATGTGTATGCATTATATGGGTAGGTATAAATGATGCAGTGTATACAGTGTTGGTAAGTATGGCGATCTCTACAAGTATTATATATATATATATTAGCAGTAGTTAATATAGTTGGCATAGACAGCTCACCAAAGACCTAGAAATGACCCTAGACCTAGCATAGAATTAGGTATGCAGGTAAGTTTTTTTTTTTTTTTAAAAAAAAACACTTTTTGATATGGATATTTGATATTTTTAGGTGGCTGTGATTTCATCTTGGACATCGATCCTCATTCATTGCTCAGGACCACAGGCGAGTACATTCTCTGACAGTTTTCATTGTTGATTACTTCTATAAATTGTAGTGTATTACATACTTGATTCCGACACTATGGATACACGGGTTAGCACCCTAGATCCCCATCATGAGGAGTCATGATTGGAATCCATCGTGCTAGCTGGGGGATGGGGAACTATTAGTAGATTATGTGATCATATCCAAATCCTTTACATGCATCATAGCTCACCCCACTTCTCACGTTGGGTGCGGCCTGACCATCTTACATGCATCATAGCTGTTATATATGATTAACCTGACCACTACATGCATCATAGCTAACCATATGGTTAGCCTGACCTACAAGAATCATAGTTAATCATATATAACCAGCCTGATCAAGTCCCAAGCCGATCACATAATAAACTAATATTTCAAACACTTAGCTAGATGTCTATTTATTCAGATTCACCTATTCCAACATTCACTATTTATTGTCTAGCATTCACTATTTATTGTTCATTGCTAGATGCTCTATTGCCTATTTCCATTTTCTCCAGTACTTTACATTTCCAGCATTAATTTCCATCTTGTATTTCTTACACTGTTTATAGATTTTGTCAATTTAATGAAACTGCTGTTAGTGCTTGTGCTTCGCTCCAATCCTGACTGGATAATATTTTTCAGAGGACCTGGAGGATCTTTGCCCCACTCATTACGGCCCAGGATTAGAGGGTGATTTCACTCCAGAAATCCCAAAGGAGTTGCCTAGCCTAGAGGAGAATATACCTGGAAATTCTTAGATTATTTTTCTGCATTTATTGTTTTAGACTTAGACTGAGTTGTATTTATTATTTTGTGATTTTGTGAGGTCATTTAGACCAGGATTTGAGTTGGATTATTGTGGTTGTTTTTATTAGAACTCTTTTCTATTTCCATCGTGCCATTATTTCTTATAGCTTGTGATTGAGTATAATATAGAACTGTGGATCTTATCATTGTCCTCCGTACGGAGTTGAGACTATTGGCAGGATATATTATATGTTGAGACCTAGACAGCGTTCTACCGCCGATGCTGCGGCGTAGGCTGGACGTACCCACGACTCATGCCCAAATTTCGAGTGCGGGTCGTGACAGTATTGACGGTGCGCACCTTTTGGTAAAGTTTGCACATGACCAAGTTACCTTGTTTAGCGTGGCACATACAGTTTCGAGAAAATCAGAATTTTAAATAACCGATATTTTGGTCTTTTTTACCCTCGAATAACATGTAATTTACAGCTCAATAAATTGAACTAAAATAGGGTTTTAAAATTTGGTTAGTTGGTCTAAATAACTGTTTAGGTCGATTTTGAAAATATTTAGCAGGTTGATCGCAAAACGGTCGTGAACTAGGGGTGTTCGGGACAAATTCTAAATTTTCAGAAATTAAAAATATTTTTATGTTTTTGCGTCGCTGTTTACGACCGACACAGGACACGCTACCCCTGGCTAATGGCACGGAGTTCGAGAGGGTCACGCAGGGAATGGGTTGTAACAGTTTATTCTGAAAACAATGCGACGAAGAGAGGACAAGACTTACAGGAACATAAAATCGGAATCTTCTATTCTTCGCGTACGTGGACGATACGGCGGAGCTCGGCCGGTCGGAGGCGGCACTGCACTCGTTGGCAGAGGGTAGGTCTGCTGTGCTCGACTGTGATGGCTGCTCGTCGGTGATGGCGGTGGAGAATGATGGGGGGCGGCGGAGGCGGTGGTCGGGTGGCCGAAAAGGCGATGGCCGTGGTAGATGATGATGGTGGTGGTGGTGGAGAGGAGTTCGGCTAGGGGTTTTATAGGGGTTGTCGACGGTTTAGAGAGATGGATGGTCGATCGGTGGGGGAGTCAACGGGTCAGAACGGTCATTAGGGAGGCGAGCGGTCGACGGCAGTAGGAAATGGCCGACGACGGAGCGCTGAACAGTCGGGGTCGCAGCGGTTACAGAAGATTTGCGAGTGGGTCGGGTTAGCGGGTACGAGTCGGGTTTAGATCTGACCCAATCCAATAGGGTTGGGTCAGTTTGGTTCAAGATTTGGTTTATTTAGTTGGGTTCAGTTCGGTTCAACTGAGTTTAATTAAAATCTTAGTTTTTAGGTTTTTAAAAATAGTTCTGGGCCCAATAAATTCCAGAAAAATTACAGTATGTCTAATATTTTATTTTATACCTAAAAATATTATTTTCATAATATTTTAATATTGAATAAAATCACACAATTTATTTAATACCAGAAAACATTTATTTTAATTAGTTAAAAATTACAGAAAATTCCCGAAAATTTATTTTTAAATTTTGAAAAATTCTGGGTGTTTATAATCTACCCTCCTTAAGAGGATTGTGTCCTAGCAATCAAAGAATAATGAAACATAACCGGTCAGAAGAGATGATACTGTTGCAAAATATGTTCAAAATACGATACAATCAAAAAATCATGACCAAAGAGAAATCGAAGAATGGGGGTTAAGCAAAACACATAGGGAAGGAATAAAATATTTTCCTAGAAAATGAAAGTTAGGTAATTCAAGGGTAAAGAAATCTAGTTACAGCTTAGGAAAAGTAAGTTATCAATTATTAACAAGTTCAAAATACTAGGTTTAGGGATAAGGTAATGAACTAACAGCACGTGCTAAAGTATTACTAGAAATAGACATCTATGAATAACTTAAATCTTACTTGTATTTGATACTCCACGAGTTTGCGCATTCTCCATGGTCATCGCAAAAGCTTGTCCGCGTCCTTGTGGTGGTGCCTATAACACCCTGTTCCGTTCAAGCGGACTGCCGACTCAAATAGCAGAAGTGCAACTGTCCCGACCCGCTTTGCCTCAAACGAGAAGCAAAGGATATCCAGACTTGTCCCTACAGGAATTCAGCTTAGACTTTCAAAGGCTCGCTTGACGTATCGCTCTACCGAGGTAAATTATCGCTAAGGTGGGTGGCTATGGTAAACTTGTCTTTGCTTAGCCAGCACACATAAAATCTGGGATAATACATGCTGGTTGGTAGGTTATTCATCCCCTGCATGCTAATAAGAATCCAACGCACCTAGCTAAGGGAATAATCCCAACTTGTATTGCTTATGCTAGAACATGGAATTACTTTTATATATGTTTAGACCCTCGCATGCTACCCTAGAACGTGTCACTCGGGAAGTCCCCTAACGATCTCACTCCTCGGCTTACCTTCGGGCCTGAGCTAACGTGAATGTTGTATTTATACAATTGCATGCTTGTCTGCTTGTTTGTTGCCTTGTTTTCATCCAAACCCCCGGGAGACTACTACGTAGTTGTTCCGTGCCTGAATGAACCTGTAAGTATCCGGGACCGTTAGGTCACCAAGGCAATTTCCGAACCAGGGAATTTGCACCCTGAATGAATAAATCCCTAAATCACAGCTCGTGGAGCAAACTACTGAATCAACGATCCTGCCTCAACAAGTTCCATATATATATATCCTGACTCGAACTTGTTCCATATATATATATCCTGCCTCGAACTTCTTCCTGCACCTGACCCTGACCTGCATGTCGCGGACAACTTGTTTCAAGTGAGATTTCCTGATCTCTGTTCCTGCGGACGGTCTCCGGGGCACCGGGCCGATCCGATCTGGACAGGAACCCTGTTAGTCTGTCTGCTTCGGGCAGAATGGCGTATAGCGCCTGTGAACTTATCCTTCACGCCATTCTTGCTCCCAGACTAAGTAGCCGCCTGCCTCAGAAGGAATGACCTGTAGCGCTCCTGATCCATGCGTTGTATTTTATTTTCTTTCATGTGCTATACCTGTCCTTTATGGCTATGCCAGCGATAACTGTTCATATAGATAAGTTATCCTCGCTTAGCGGCTATCCGCGTGCGAGTCATTGTATCGCATCAAGAAATAACTGAACACATGAACGATCATGTTATAAAGACTCCCGTGTTTGCATATGCTATGCCTCCTGGATGTTTATACTTGCCCGTGCTTGAATTAACAATGTTTGCCTTGGACAGGGAAGGTAAAATGGTAAGTTGGTAAGTCTTGCCGTGTTTCCTCTCATATCGTACGATGCACTGCCACACGAGTTAGGCTATTCAAATCTTGCATGAAACTGATCCTACGACAACTAGAAAGACAACTTAATAGTTGGTATACGGAACTTATATTACGTGTTTGGATTTGTCGAGCGGGCGAGTAGCCTCCCCACCAGTGCATTCAATGTACGGATAATCCACCAGTTTGTATGCAGGGTACGGGAGAACCTCGTTCGATGCGGATGTCTCCTTCGTACGTGCTAAGGCGTGGAGATCACTCCGAAGCAGTGTTGCATCCAGAACAGAAGCACATATACAAGACATAATATTGTGAACATCGCCTATGCAATTATTCCATAATTGTAGCCACTTGGCACGCTTTTACTGTTTCAGAGAGAGAGGCATGAGTGACTTGTAATCTCGGCTATGCGTCGCCTATAACATATGTTTATATCAATAAAAAGAGTTGCTTTACTTCAACTTGTGTTTTAATGCTTCCGCTATATTGTCAACTCAGTGAATCTGTTACCAAATCGCTATGCGTTTATGACTCCGCTGCACTCGGACAATATGTGCGACTCTGTGGCTTAGAACTCTTATCGCCAGCCAATAAACCACGGCCTTGCACGGGCGTGGCTTATGCTCGTGCGGTATCACGCCCGGATGGGTCAAAGCGATCGTTCCGCGGGAGCGCTGACACGGTGATTCTCGCCTAGCGGGAACGACCGATTTAGCCTGCGGGAGATCGGGGCGTGACAGTGCCCTCTGCTGTTGCTAGGCATGCTGAAAGAGTGCTTCTCGTGGTGACAAGGGTAGCCTCAGTTGATATCCTCCTGTTGCTGGTAAAGCTTGTCGGATTCTCATTGGTGCTCCTTCTCGACGCTCAAGGCAATCCCTTACCGAATGTTGATAGGATTCGCATGCTAAACACAATCCCAATCTACGTCGACATTCCTTGGCGAGATGGCCTACTTTTCCACAGTAGTGACAAGTAGGAAGGACTATCACTAGTGGTGTAGATGCTCTCTGTTATGGATTTATCTGTTATTGCTTTGCAGACTCCTCTTATGATGCTCTGGTTGGTGCTGATATGAATGGCCGTTTTAGGTTGGACTCCCTCCTGGTGACGCACTCCATACGTCGAGTTGCAGCAAGAACATCCGAGTATGAAGTAGGTACAACAGATCCGATCAATCTCTGTAGCTCAAAGTTTAGTCCATCGAAGAATTTCTCAGTCTTCTCCTCTTCTATCGGGATCAGGGAAGGGGCGAAGCAACTCAGACGAATAAACTTCATATTGTACTCTTCCACTATCATACTGTCTTGAGTGAGGCGATTGAACTTGTTCCGAAGTTCTGATCGAGCAATAGATAAAATATACATCTCCTGGAAAAGTCTAGAGAAATCTTCCCAAGTAACTCGGTCTGGTCTGAGTCGTCTCTCCTCAGATAGCCACCAGTGATGTGCATTGCCCGTCAACTGCATCCGGATAGCAGTCATCCAACGTTCCCTTGGAAGCTCAGCTGCTTCTAATTAATATTGAGTATTTGTGAGCCACTTATGAACTTCAGTGGGCTGATCCTTGCCAGAAAATGTGCGGGGCTTCAGCTGACAAAAATTGGTGATAAAGCCCGTCGATGGTCGTCGTGCTGGTAGATTCGCCTGCTCTAGTACAATTACTAGGCTGTTCCTCAAGTTCTCTACCTCATGACACAAAGCCTCTTGTTGAACCTGTTGTTGGGCTTGCATCATTGTATATAATATTTGAAATATCTGCTGCCGGTCCATAGCCTGCCCTTGTGGGAATATGGGCATTGGTGGAGTAAACTGTGGGAAAGGTGGAATATTATCTCGCCGAAATCTAGAAGCATGCTGATTTGCTTGACTGCTTCAGTGAGTGGAGGGATCTCCACTTAATGGCATTACTCTATCTTCTTCATAAGTGGCTACAGCACCTTGTGGTGTTCCTGCAGGAGTCTCATCTCTTGCTGGTGGATCTATTACTCTGCATCCAAAATAAACTATAAGAGGCGCACAGAAAAAGCAAGGCAGGATGCAAGTCAAGTAATTAATTCGAATCCGATATAAAGATCAAGAATGATTAAATCAAGTGGATGAGATCCTATAACTTATCCTATTTTAAATTGCAGGCTTGCTCGATTCCTTAATTAAAATTGAAACAATTTAGTCATAGACCTGCATGGGCCACCACAAAAACTATGTCATGCCCCAATCTCAAAATACCGAGGGACTAGTTGTAACGCCCAGCAACCGCTTGGAGCGTTACGCTGAGTCGGACTGAATGAATCAAATGCTGGTTACATTTGAAATGTCGGATTTCGGGAAGAAGGATTAATCGAGTTGGTTTCAATGTGCAGATGGCTAGCGGGATCGATGGAAATCAGGTGTTCGTTCCGAACAGTACTGAATAGCTGAATGGAAACGATAATGCCGTCTTCCTTAGTCCGATCGGTCGGATGATTTGGAAAGCACGGCCCGCTCGCACGGTCATACCAGTTGAGTAGATCGCGCTTGCATCGGACCACGGGTTCAAGGGATTGGCCGTATCGGCAGGACAGGATGCCTAACGGATTCAAACATAGGTGAGTGGGCTCTTTCCCTTCTCCTCTACTCCTTCATGCCTAATAATATGGAAAACACGTAATGGTTTGAACACTTGGACTGAAACATCGGGAAGCACTACACTGAGGCGTGCATAGAGTGTGCGTCGTTGGCTTGGTAGGATTGTGGCTTGATTTGGTTTACGCGTTGGTTAGTTGGATACAATAGCTGGATTATTCATTTGAGGCGATCGGTTGGATTACTTGGGATTATGCTTGGACGGTTGGAAATATACAAGTTGGAATGATACAATTGAGGCAATGGGAACATTGAGAATATCGGGATTTCGGTCGAGCGAGCGTGCATCCGTGCACGAGTATCACTTGGTCGCTTTGTCCTACAAAGCGAGCAGTTGTGGTTCGAAACCGAACAACTGCATCGGCGCGGGCATTATGCCTCTTTTGGGGCATTGTGCCATGGGTTAGCTTTGAGCATAGGTGTTGCACCAATTTGGATTGTGTTGAGAAGAGGCTTCGTGCCTATGAAACACTTGATATTTTGATGCCTCGGGCTATGTTTTGAGGTCGAGATTTTGGGTTCTTGGAAGGATATTTTGGAAGAATGGTTATGGATGTGTTGGTTGGATTATTGATGGAACGAGTCTAGGATCGCTTGGTGGGGCGAGAATGTTCGATCCTCTCGTCATACCTACGTGTCTGCATAGTCACGGACAACCTGAGTGGCACAGGGTTTGGTTTCCTCGAACGAGTGCTCCGGGGCACCGGGACCGTTCGGCCATGGAGGAGACAATTGGGTAACGCGTCTTGGGCGCGGTGCCAGCGGTTGGATGCGATTCAGGTGGGTTAGCTACTTAGCGCTGTTTCGAATAGAACCGCATTGATCTGTCCGATCAACGTCCTTTATGGCCTTTGGCCAGTGACTTCATATAAGAATAGATGTTGGCTTGCTTTACTTTGGTTGGTTTGTGCATCGTGTAGGCGCGGCCACCTTGCCTCGGCAAGAGTGTGCACTTGAGAGTGGGATATATAAACTTTGGTTGAGAATGGATATTGAGGCGAGACTGATGGTTCGATATGTTATCGTGCAAGCGATGACATTGAGTTAGACGGGTCGGCTATATTTAAATGCTTGTCGTTTGGTTTGAGATTGAATGCTAGCATGCTTAACTGCTTTACTGCTTTCCTTAACATGTCATTCAAATGCCATGAAAAGAATCTAGGATTCAACTAGAAAGATCACCATATAACTGTTTGCATTCACTATTTTACTTAGTGTCGGCTTAGGCGAGTGGGTTACCCCGCTCACCAGTACGGTTGTGTACTGACCCACGTTTGTGGGCAATATTTCAGGTACACAGACGTAGTGGCGCTGCTTGGATATACGGGACAAGATGTATGAACTGTAAGTACCTTTGCGGGCTAGAGAAAGAGCAAGAGTTATTTCATCGTCTCCGTGGCATCGCCTTTGTGGCATTGACTCGGGGCATCTCATTTGGACCCTATCGTGAGCTTCGCTGCATATACTCTGATTGTGTGCTTGGTACACAATACTTGACTTCCGCTGCAACTTGGTTGTTTCAATGATAACATTTGGTGTTTGACAACATCGCCTTGTACGAGCGCAACTCCAGGCTCGTACGGCATCACGTCTCGATGAGAACGATGGTCCTGCGGGAGAGCTGTAAACGTGGTGATTCACGTTCAGTGGGGACTATCGAGCTTGCGGGAGATTGGGGCGTGACAAATTGGTATCAGAGCGCCTGGTTCATTTTCTCGGACTTGGTCCTTCGCTTCATCACAAACTCTAAATAGCTTCCGCGTGTCGTCTAGCTCTTGACTCTACTCGGTGCCGCATCGGATGTTTCATGCAATAAGTCTATTTATTGCTGCTTGTAGCTGCATGTTGTTCTTGGTTGTGTTGCTTTGGTTGGTTTTCGTAGGATCGCTTAGTCTCGTTAGGCGTTGTTGCATTCGTGCAGCAAGTTGGTTGGCGTTGTTGCATTTGTGCAACAAGTGTGGGCTTTCGTTGGGTTGGCTTGGCTTATCGTTCTGGGAGATTCTGATTGCCTCAATGGATCAGTTGGTTGGCAGACGAGATTTGGTTATGCAGCATGTTTTGAGTAGAAACATTCGAAGAGAATAGATCCTTGAACGAGTTGCTCGTCAAGCGATTGTGTTGGATAGAAGTTGGAAGTTTGGCTGTGGCGCATCGGTTGAGCAGGTTTGAGTTTGGCTCGGGAATATATGGATAAGTTGGCATGAGTTGCTCGTACAATAAAGGTGTGAAACCGTTGGGTATTGGGTTGGACTATTTGGAAGACAATCATTGCACGATTGCTCGTGTTGAGAAGGTATCAGACGAGTTAAGAAACAGTTGGATAATTCAAGCGTTGCCTGAGTTTTGTATCAGACTCGAATTGGGAAGGGCATGATTATGCATAAGGGATGGTTCGAACGGATCTTGGATCTGTGAAGGAAATTGTAATGCGAGTAGCGGCTTGATTCGGAGTGGTATATGGGATACCACATTTTGAGCAAGGCATTGGAAATATTTTGGTTGGACATCTATGGGAATTGCCTGAACGGACTCGTGAAACGAGAATACAAGCTGGTGAGTGAAAGTCGGTTGCGTTGGGAAGAATGAAAATGGAGCAAGCGAATATTGAGTTGAGCATATCGTGAACGGACTGGTGCAAATGGAAAGCATCGTTGGGCTTAAGAGATGGATCGAATCGGAACGAACATTTGGGTTACGCTTGAGCAAAGCGATAGGATTATCGGAATGATAGCGAGCATGGACTACGATTTTGGGCAACACATTTGAGCTGTTGGTTGAGCAAAGAAACACGATCTTGGTTTGGAGGGACAACGCGATTGATTCACACAAACTTGAAGGATTTTGGATGTTGCTACTCGTGAAGTTGACTCAGGTTTAGCGGAAATGAAATTTTGGGCAAGATGGTGCAACGACAGTAAGACGGATTATCCGGAAGACATGGACGGATTGAGGCAACAACTAAAGGCAAGAATTTGTGGCTGACGGACGTTTGAAGATAGCTAAATGTGATAGCAACGTCGAAACAAATCACTGCGTTGCTCGAGTAAGTTGGACGTACATTGTGGGACGCAGCAAATGGATAAGAATTGGAGCAAGTCTTGGGTCTTGAGAATCATTGCAATTTGTAGTGCGAGAATCGAATATGCAATTCAGAAATTTGATGGATTCAGGACAGAACGGCGGATTGATGGAATAAGGTTTCAACGAGCGCGGTTCTCGGATTCGGAAACTTCGCTCGGATGAATGGTTGGATTTTGAGTCAGATTTCCAGATGAGATATAGCATGGTTTATAGTAACTGTCCATCGTGATGATTACAATTATCGAGCGTAGCTTCGGGACAGCTGACCCTAGCGACTGGCCCGTCAGATCAGAGATTGAATATGGTAGACCCATAGAACGACCCTTGAGGCGGCGTATTTGGGAATGCGTCGAGGGCAGATGTGAGCACTGAGATTTGACTGATTGACTGAGTGTTGGATTTGAGAGATCCTTGGGATAGCCTTCAGCTGAAGATACAGCCGAAAGATCGAAGCAATGGTGGAAGTAGCCTTGTCAACTGATGAGATTCAGAGTCGCAGATTTTTATCGATGGCATCGCCTCTGACTCATCGTGCCCTGGAAGGGAATAGCATTCATATGAATTGACGACTGTGAAACTAGCTCATGAAGTTAAAGCAGCGGCTCGTTCAGATCAAATCTTTGCGAATACTGGAAGGGACAGATTTACTTCAGATTTACAAGATGTCTCGGAACTATTCTGGGAAGCTTGCTCATTCGGAAGGTGAAGGTGATATTCTCTGCTTCGAGGCAGTGGAAGCAGCGCGAAGAATTATTCCATGCGCAACCTAAGAATTGTGGCGAGTGTGACCACGTTGAAATCGTGGCGACACAAATCCCTTTGGCGTGGCGGCGAGATCTTCGTGGATCACACGAACCTCAATATAGATGTTCACCCTGTGAGATATTGAGATGGCAGGAATGTGTTGGACTGAGCAGATCTGAACAAGTTGATATTTGGGTAAGTCGCATAGCTGGGGTAGATCAGTTTTGAGATGATCGTTCGGTGCACGAGAAAATATTTGGAGATGTTGCTAGTACTGATTTCAGAAAAGGTGGGATGGATTGAGTGGGAACACGAACTGATTGATCGGTGGAAGATCTGCATAATTGAGAATAGTTCTCGAGCGAATGTGTTGGAATGGAAATTGTGTTTGGTTCAATTGGGAGCAAAGCAAATGGACGCCTCGAACATAAAGATACCCTTGTAACTTGTTCAAATTTGCTATCGCAAAGCTCGGCTGAAATGCATGTATTTTAGGGACGCCTTAAATATATGTACGATCCAAAACTAAGCGATACGAGAAATTCGGGTTGAGCTGCAAGGAGGATGTGGGAATATGGAACTTGTACGAGCGTTCAGCAGAACGAGATGTTGGGTCAGAAATAGTGAATATGTGAGTTGCTTAGAGCAGATCCTTGGAATTGGATTGTGGCATGCTAGTGAGGAATGAGTACCAGCACGGTTCGTGGACGAACCTGATTCTAAGTGGTATATTATGTAACGCCCAGCAACCGCTCGGAGCGTTACGCTGAGTCGGACTGAATGAATCAAATGCTGGTTACATTTGAAATGTCGGATTTCGGGAAGAAGGATTAATCGAGTTGGTTTCAATGTGCAGATGGCTAGCGGGATCGATGGAAATCAGGTGTTCGTTCCGAACAGTACTGAATAGCTGAATGGAAACGATAATGCCGTCTTCCTTAGTCCGATCGGTCGGATGATTTGGAAAGCACGGCCCGCTCGCACGGTCATACCAGTTGAGTAGATCGCGCTTGCATCGGACCACGGGTTCAAGGGATTGGCCGTATCGGCAGGACAGGATGCCTAACGGATTCAAACATAGGTGAGTGGGCTCTTTCCCTTCTCCTCTACTCCTTCATGCCTAATAATATGGAAAACACGTAATGGTTTGAACACTTGGACTGAAACATCGGGAAGCACTACACTGAGGCGTGCATAGAGTGTGCGTCGTTGGCTTGGTAGGATTGTGGCTTGATTTGGTTTACGCGTTGGTTAGTTGGATACAATAGCTGGATTATTCATTTGAGGCGATCGGTTGGATTACTTGGGATTATGCTTGGACGGTTGGAAATATACAAGTTGGAATGATACAATTGAGGCAATGGGAACATTGAGAATATCGGGATTTCGGTCGAGCGAGCGTGCATCCGTGCACGAGTATCACTTGGTCGCTTTGTCCTACAAAGCGAGCAGTTGTGGTTCGAAACCGAACAACTGCATCGGCGCGGGCATTATGCCTCTTTTGGGGCATTGTGCCATGGGTTAGCTTTGAGCATAGGTGTTGCACCAATTTGGATTGTGTTGAGAAGAGGCTTCGTGCCTATGAAACACTTGATATTTTGATGCCTCGGGCTATGTTTTGAGGTCGAGATTTTGGGTTCTTGGAAGGATATTTTGGAAGAATGGTTATGGATGTGTTGGTTGGATTATTGATGGAACGAGTCTAGGATCGCTTGGTGGGGCGAGAATGTTCGATCCTCTCGTCATACCTACGTGTCTGCATAGTCACGGACAACCTGAGTGGCACAGGGTTTGGTTTCCTCGAACGAGTGCTCCGGGGCACCGGGACCGTTCGGCCATGGAGGAGACAATTGGGTAACGCGTCTTGGGCGCGGTGCCAGCGGTTGGATGCGATTCAGGTGGGTTAGCTACTTAGCGCTGTTTCGAATAGAACCGCATTGATCTGTCCGATCAACGTCCTTTATGGCCTTTGGCCAGTGACTTCATATAAGAATAGATGTTGGCTTGCTTTACTTTGGTTGGTTTGTGCATCGTGTAGGCGCGGCCACCTTGCCTCGGCAAGAGTGTGCACTTGAGAGTGGGATATATAAACTTTGGTTGAGAATGGATATTGAGGCGAGACTGATGGTTCGATATGTTATCGTGCAAGCGATGACATTGAGTTAGACGGGTCGGCTATATTTAAATGCTTGTCGTTTGGTTTGAGATTGAATGCTAGCATGCTTAACTGCTTTACTGCTTTCCTTAACATGTCATTCAAATGCCATGAAAAGAATCTAGGATTCAACTAGAAAGATCACCATATAACTGTTTGCATTCACTATTTTACTTAGTGTCGGCTTAGGCGAGTGGGTTACCCCGCTCACCAGTACGGTTGTGTACTGACCCACGTTTGTGGGCAATATTTCAGGTACACAGACGTAGTGGCGCTGCTTGGATATACGGGACAAGATGTATGAACTGTAAGTACCTTTGCGGGCTAGAGAAAGAGCAAGAGTTATTTCATCGTCTCCGTGGCATCGCCTTTGTGGCATTGACTCGGGGCATCTCATTTGGACCCTATCGTGAGCTTCGCTGCATATACTCTGATTGTGTGCTTGGTACACAATACTTGACTTCCGCTGCAACTTGGTTGTTTCAATGATAACATTTGGTGTTTGACAACATCGCCTTGTACGAGCGCAACTCCAGGCTCGTACGGCATCACGTCTCGATGAGAACGATGGTCCTGCGGGAGAGCTGTAAACGTGGTGATTCACGTTCAGTGGGGACTATCGAGCTTGCGGGAGATTGGGGCGTGACACTAGTCACGTGGCAATGGCCAGCAGCACACACCAATGGGCAAACCTAATTTAATGGACCCATCAGGGTGTACTTAAGCTATAAAATAACAATAAAGGTCTATGATACTAATCTCATCCACAGAAATGAATACAATCAATATGAAATATAAATTAACATCAAGTCTCAATAAAATATATCTCGGGGAATAATCCGATAATAAGTCTGATACATCAGTCAATAGACAAGAGATAAAGAGTATAACAACAGCAAAGACTGAGTATAGAATAAGCAGATACTTAGGAGAAATCCTCGACGATCACCTCATCCTCGGGTTCTGGTACTTCTCTAATGTATGCTCCTGTCACATACACCTCGGGGTAGATCTCCTCTACTAAACCTGGGGACATAATCCGGATTCCAGGTCCTCAGGGGACATAGCAAGGTACAAGAATAACACAAGCTAAATAAATGTAGTATATAAATAAAATGTATCAATAGGGCAAACTAAGTAACCAACTAAGTGATATGCAAATGAGAGCATTAGTCATACTCAGGCTAAAACTACCATAGGCTCTGTGTCGGATAAACCCATAGCAGCATTTATCTCGAAGGGCCAGAACTTGTGCCAAAGCTCTGTGTCAAAGTCCAAGGCACCTCAAGAAAACAACATATATATAATATAATCAGCATTTAATATGGTAATACTCTCCCCACCCAATGTAATCATACGTCTTATATTCACGACACGCAAGATCATGACCTCTAACTGATGCAGTGAGTCAGAATGATAGCTAAGCATATGTATAAATTCTTTACCCAGAATCATGTATCCTATACTGAATCACCATGAATATCTCAGAAAGATTCTGTCTCATGAATAATGTCAAGTGTGGTATGACATACTTGATAATGCAAGCAAGAAGATATATAGGGTCACGATATCAATCTCTAGGTGACGTTACACAACTCTGCGTACGGCGTTGACACCCGAATTTTGTTCGGATGTTAAGTAATGTCACACAGTCCTAGGTTGAACAGATACATCATGTAAATAAATTAAGAGAATATTATGTAGCAAGTACTGCAAGATTGGTAAGGTACACTTGCTTGGGATTTGAATACCAATAGTCGCTCTGGTATCAGCGAGATCTTCAAATACTCCTCCGATTACTAAAATAAACATTACTATCATGTTCAGAAGATAACAAATAGCTAGAATTGCCTATTCATAAGTCCAATTTGGACACAGGGGCAAAATTGACAGTTTTTGGTCAAAGCGGGGTCCATATGTGGCCCACTTCGCACCGGAAAATGTGCCAAAGACAAAGTTCTCTAAATTCGTCAAATATAGTGTCTACAAGTCCAGAATGATGATACGAATCCAACGGAATGTCCAAAACTAGATTTCGATAAGCCGATCATAAAATCGCTCGTCAAGTGGAGCCATGAGGCCCACGATACGGGATTTTATCAATGTTCTCAGAATTAAACCAAACTTGGGTCACAGGACCAGCGTATTTCTACGAGTCCGATGGCTCAAGTTTCATTTCAAAATGACAAGCACACACGAAGTTACAACGAGTTTCAGAACAGGGCCGATACTGGGTGTTTCGACGGATACGCGTTGATTCAGGTGTGCACATACATCTAAATCAACTTCCGCGAAATCCCACACGTCCGTATTGATGGCGTACACCTTTTGGTGAAGTTCGCACACGACCAAGTTACCTCGTTTAGCGAGGTACACCCAGTTCCTAGAAAATCAGGATTTTAAATAACTAATATTTTGGTTATTTTTACCCTCGAATAACATGCAATTTACAGCTCAATAAATTGAACTAAAATAAGATTTTAAAACTTGGTTAGGTGGTCTAAATAACTGTTCAAGTAGATTTTGAAAATATTTAGCAGATTGGTCACAAAATGGTCGTGAACTGGTGTGTTCGGGATAAATTTTGAATTTTCAGAAATTGGGGAATATTTTCCTGTTTTTGCGTCGCGGTTTGCGACCTACACAGGACACCCTGCCACTAGATAATGGCATGAAGTTCGAGAGGGTCACGTAGGAAATGGGTTGCAATAATTTGTTCTGAAAATAATGTGACAAATAGAGGACAGGACTTACCGAAACAGGGAATCAGAATCGTCTATTCTTCGCGTACGTGGACGACGCGGCGAAGCTCGGTCGGTCGGAGGGGCACTGCGCTCGTTGGCGGAGGGTAGGGCTGCTGTGCTCGACTGCGACAGCTGCTCATCGATGATGGCGGTAGAGAATGATGGGGGGACGGCGGAGGCGGTGGTCGGGTAGCCGGAAAGGCGATGGCCGTGGTGGATGATGATGGTGGTGGTGGTGGAGAGGAGTTCGGCTGGGGGTTTTATAGGGGTTATTGACGGTTTAGGGAGATAGATGGTCGGCCGGTGGGGGAGTCGATGGGTCGGGACGGTCGTTGGTGTCACGCCCCAATCTCCCGCAGGCAATCGTTCGTTCCCGCTAGGCGGGAATTGTAACGCCCCGCTCCGCGCCTGCGTTATGTATCAAGGTGAGTGGGCAGAACTTCGTTCTCTGATTCTTGCATGCCTTAATAATAACCTGAGTTTTTGCTTGCAATGTTTTCTTAAGAGAATGATAGAACCTGCCTTGCATGTTAATGAACAAACTCACCTAGCTTGTCCTTGAAACAATGCCTGCTTAACGAGAATCCTGAATCGCCTGCTTAGAGTGCATGAATATGTTCACTATCGTCTATGCTTTGAGAGAACCATACTGTGCCTGAACGTGTTCAAGTGATAAGTCGGATTGCCCCGCAACAATGAGTATATTCTGATGGTTCGTCTCGTCTGCATACTAGAGTTTATTTGATAGTGTTCCATGCATTCGCACGCGGTCGGACAATGGCTATTGGTGGAGAGCTAAACTGCATGTGTCACGGCTGCTACCATGATAGTGCAAAGCAACCATGAGTCACAGCTGCCTCTAGCATCAGATAAAGAGTCATTGGTATGCTGTTCCACCAGCTGCCGATCCTGAGTTACTCGGGGACCGCCCTGCATATAGCTAAGTCATTGTGTTGGCTTGGATAGTGACTGCCCCTAAGAATGTGCATCGTGCGTCTAGCTATGCATCTGACCCTCGAGTCGCACGAGACACGCTACGCACATCCTGAAACATGAACGGTTTGCTTGCTTGCATATTCAATATGAAACTCTGTTTCCAAACATGTTTCTAAACAAGTAAATCGACTCTGCTAGAACTGCATGAAACGAACCTAGGTAAAACTAGAAAGATCACTAGTAATGTAATGTTTTATAACATGATTACTTAGTGCCTGTTTGAGTGAATGCTTGTTTCTGTTCAGTTGATTTATCTCACCAGTACTTGTATAAAGTGCTGACCCACCAACAGTTTACTTGTTTGCAGGTACTGGATCGTCCGAGGGAGCGATAGGCGTGCCACAGTCCCGAAGACCCGGAATCCTGGTTTCGATTGTTGCCCCGAGAATGCTATCGTATAAGGGGGCATAATGTATGGAACGAACGTGTGCCTTTGCTAAAGGAAACCCAAGTTGCCTCGATTGTCCCGAACACTCAGTTGGCTAATGCATTGCATTGCAACCAGTCCCTTTCCACTGCTTACTCGATTGATGCGATGATAGCCAACTATCAACTTAAACGATTGGCCTTGCACGGGCGCAACCCCAAGCCCGTGCGGCATCACGTCCCCCGAAAGCTCGAACGGGCCATTCGCTTGGCTCCCTTCCTCCCTCGTACCCGCGGGACGGGCGCGATGATTCGCGTCCGGCGCGCCGAGGCACGGTGATACGTGTCCGGTTCGTTAATCCCCAGCTGCACGGGCGTGGGGCAGGGCGGAGCGGCGGCCCGGGCGGGACCGGGGCGTGACAGAATGGTATCAGAGCGGAATCGATTCTCTGGCCCAAACCGTTGCTATAACTCTGAGATATTATCGATATGGTTTTGCAAAGAGCGTTTCATACAATAAGTCCATAAATATTCTCAAAGTGTAAAATATTTTCTGAACTTGAATTGCTTGATTGTTTCGATTGAGTACGGCGAGGGACGGCACTATCGCTACTCGGGATATCGAGAAGTTTATCCTTGAAGTTTCGAGGACGAAACTTTTTGTTGGTTGGTAAGTATGTAACGCCCCGCTCCGCGCCGGCGTTATGTATCAAGGTGAGTGGGAAGAACTTCGTTCTCTGATTCTTGCACGCCTTAATAATAACCTGAGTTTTTGCTTGCAATGTTTTCTTAAGAGAATGATAGAACCTGCCTTGCATGTTAATGAACGAACTCACCTAGCTTGTCCTTGAAATAATGCCTGCTTAACGAAAATCCTGAATCGCCTGCTTAGAGTGCATGAATATGTTCACTATCGTCTATGCTTCGAGAGAACCATACTGTGCCTGAACGTGTTCAAGTGATAAGTCGGATTGCCCCGCAACAATGAGTGTATTCTGATGGTTCGTCTCGTCTGCATACTAGAGTTTATTTGATAGTGTTCCATGCATTCGCACGCGGTCGGAAAATGGCTATTGGTGGAGAGCTGAACTGCATGTGTCACGGCTGCTACCATGATAGTGCAAAGCAACCATGAGTCACAGCTGCCTCTAGCATCAGATAAAGAGTCATTGGTATGCTGTTCTACCAGCTGCCGATCCTGAGTTACTCGGGGACCGCCCTGCATATAGCTAAGTCATTGTGTTGGCTTGGATAGTGACTGCCCCTAAGAATGTGCATCGTGCGTCTAGCTATGCATCTGACCCTCGAGTCGCACGAGACACGCTACGCACACCCTGAAACATGAACGGTTTGCTTGCTTGCATATTCAATATGAAACTCTGTTTCCAAACATGTTTCTAAACAAGTAAATCGACTCTGCTAGAACTGCATAAAACGAACCTAGGTAAAACTAGAAAGATCATTGGTAATGTAATGTTTTATAACATGATTACTTAGTGCCTGTTTGAGTGAATGCTTGTTTCTGTTCAGTTGATTTATCTCACCAGTACTTGTATAAAGTGCTGACCCACCAACAGTTTACTTGTTCGCAGGTACTGGATCGTCCGAGGGAGCGATAGGCGTGCCACAGTCCCGAAGACCCGGAATCCTGGTTTCGATTGTTGCCCCAAGAATGCTATCGTATAAGGGGGCATAATGTATGGAACGAACGTGTGCCTTTGCTAAAGGAAACCCAAGTTGCCTCGATTGTCCCGAACACTCAGTTGGCTAATGCATTGCATTGCAATAAGTCCCTTTCCGCTGCTTACTCGATTGATGCGATGATAGCCAACTATCAACTTAAACGATTGGCCTTGCACGGGCGCAACCCCAGGCCCGTGCGACATCACGTCCCCCGAAAGCTCGAACGGGCCATTCGCTTGGCTCCCTTCCTCCCTCGTACCCGCGGGACGGGCACGATGATTCACGTCCGGCGCGCCGAGGCACGGTGATACGTGTCCGGTTCGTTAATCCCCGGCCGCACGGGCGTGGGGCAGGGCGGAGCGGCGGCCCGGGCGGGACTGGGGCGTGACAGGAATCACCCTCGCCAGCGCTCCCGCAGAACGATCGCTTAACCCATCCGGGCGTGATGCCGCACGAGTGTGAGCCACGCCCGTGCAAGGCCATGGTTCATTGGCTGGCGGCAAGAGTTCTAAGCCACAGAGTCGCACAGGTTGTCCGAGTGTAGCGGAGTCATGAACGCATAGGCGATCGGTAACAGGTTTACTGAGTCGACAAATATAGCGGAAGCATTGAAACATAAGTTGAAGTAAAGCAAGCTCTTTTTATTGATATGAACAAGTGTTACAGGTGGCGTATAGCCGAGATTACAAGTCGCTCAAGCCTCTCTCTCAGAAACATAAAGCGTGCCAAGTGGCTACAACTGTGGAATGATTTTACAGGCGATGGTCAGGCGATGCTCCAACATTATGTCTTGTATATGTGCTTCAGTCCCGGACGCACCGTTGCAAGGCTTCAGAGGGAACTCCTGGCCTTAGCACGCACGTTGGAGGCATCTGCACCGAACGAGGTTCTCCCGCACCCTGCATATAAACTGGTGGATTATCAGTACATTGAATGCACTGGTGGGGAAGCTACTCGCCCGCTCGACAAATCCAAACACGTAATACAGGTTCCGTGCACAACTATTAAGTTGTCTTTCTAGTTGCCTTAGGATCAGTTTCATGCAAACATTGAATAGCCTAACGTGTCGGACAGTGCGCCGTGCGATGCTTAAGGAAACACGGCGAGACTTACCAACTTACCATTTCTTCTTCCCTGTCCAAGGCAAATATTGAGGCAAACATCGTTAATTCAAGCACGGGTAAGTATAACATTCAGGAGGCATAGCATATGCAAACAGTAGGGTCATTTTAACATGATCGTTCAGTTGTTTCTTTGATGCGATGCAATAACTCGCACGCGGATAGCCGCTAAGCGAGGATGACTTATCTATATGAACGTTAGTCGCTGGCATAGCCATAAAGGACCGTTTAGTCTTTGAACAAGGATGGAAAGCAACAAAGATTCGTTGTTGGCTGCAGACCATCCTGTCCGCACGTGAGACTATCGTGATGTTTCATCCGGATCGGAACGGTCCCAGTGCCCCGGTGACCATCCGTGGAACCGTTAAACCTTGTTTCCAAGTTGTCCGCGACATGCAGGTCAGGATCAGGGTCAGTTCAATCCACAACTTGAATGATAATCCATGATTCGTGATCTGAACGAGCGTTTGCTCCAAGAGCTGAGATTCGTTCGTTATGTGACGTGATTCTCGTTCAGACATAAACTTGATGTGATTATCATTCAGTTGTCACGTTAAGGATTCACGTTCAGTATTCGTTACCCTGATGTGTGCCCCTGGTTCGGGGATTGCCTTGGCGACCTTATGGTCCCGGATACTTGCAGGTTCGTTCAGGCACGGAACGACTACGTAGTAGTCTTCCGGGATTTGGATGAAAACACGGTAACATTCAAGCAGACAAGCATGCGTTTCTAAGGAACATAAGCAGGCACGTTTGCTCGGACCCGAAGGTAAGCCGAGGGATAAAACCGTTAAGGGACTTAGCATGCGAGGGTCTGAACATAAGCAGTATTTCAATTTCCATGTTCTAGCAAGCAATACATGTTGGGATTATTCCCTTAGCTAGGTGCGTTGGATTTATTAACATGCAGGGGGTGAATCACCTAGCGACTAGCATGAATATTCCAGATTTTATGTGTGCTGGCTAAGCAAAGACAAGTTCACCGTAGCCACCCACCTTAGCGATGATTCGCCTCGGTAGAGCGATACGTCTGAGCGAGCCTCTGAAAGCCGAAGTCGGATTCCTGTAGGGACAAGTCTGGATACCCTTTGCTTCTTGTTTGAGGCAAAGCAGGTCGGGACAGCTGCACGATTGCCGTTTGAGATGGCAGTCCGCTTGAGCGGAACGGGGTGTTACATCCTACCCAACTTAGAAAAAGTCTCGTCCTCGAGACTTACTAAGGACAAGCAGTAATCTAGGGTTAGGCAATCCTAGACAAGTCGTTTGTACTTGTTCATTTGGATATTTACTTGCACAAGCTTCGAAATTAGCATATCGCTTAGACTGGATCGTGCGCACTTTCGAAGTGCACTTCTAGCGTGAACACGTCAACCAGCTTAGTGATAGCGAAGTCTTAGCACTCAAGTTTTACCTTTTCTTAAGTCTTGGATGGTGCACTAGTTCAAGGCGTCCCTCGAATAGATGCACCCAACCAAACTTAGGGTTAGTGAAAATTGGACAAGCTACTAGCGATACTCTCGAAGGGTCCATACAGGTTGGCACAAAGGCCACTCGCAGCATTCAACCAGACAAGCAAGCATATCATTCAAAACGCATTTTGAAAGTATTTAGACTTATTGTTGGAACATCTCATCGAGGCATTGAGAGAGAGCGTGTACATAACCCACGAACGAGCTTTCGAAACAGAGATATCGAATCAAAGTCCAAAGGCGTAGAAGCCAGGCTCTGATACCAACCTGTCACGCCCCGATCTCCCGCAGGCAATCGTCCGTTCCCGCTAGGCGGGAATCACCCTCGCCAGCGCTCCCGCGGAACGATCGCTTAACCCATCCGGGCGTGATGCCGCACGAGCGTGAGCCACGCCCGTGCAAGGCCATGGTTCATTGGCTGGCGGCAAGAGTTCTAAGCCACAGAGTCGCACAGGTTATCCGAGTGCAGCGGAGTCATGAACGCATAGGCGATCGGTAACAGGTTCACTGAGTCGACAAATATAGCGGAAGCATTGAAACACAAGTTGAAGTAAAGCAAGCTCTTTTTATTGATATGAACAAGTGTTATAGGCGGCGTATAGCCGAGATTACAAGTCGCTCAAGCCTCTCTCTCTGAAACATAAAGCGTGCCAAGTGGCTACAACTGTGGAATGATTTTACAGGCGATGGTCAGGCGACGCTCCAACATTATGTCTTGTATATGTGCTTCAGTCCCGGACGCACCGTTGCAAGGCTTCAGAGGGAACTCCTGGCCTTAGCACACACATTGGAGGCATCTGCACCGAACGAGGTTCTCCCACACCCTGCATATAAACTGGTGAATTATCAGTACATTGAATGCACTGGTGGGGAAGCTACTCGCCCGTTCGACAAATCCAAACACGTAATACAGGTTCCGTGCACAACTATTAAGTTGTCTTTCTAGTTGCCTTAGGATCAGTTTCATGCAAACATTGAATAGCCTAACGTGTCGGGCAGTGCGCCGTGCGATGCTTGAGGAAACACGGCGAGACTTACCAACTTACCATTTCTCCTTCCCTGTCCAAGGCAAATATTGAGGCAAACATCGTTAATTCAAGCACGGGCAAGTATAACATTCAGGAGGCATAGCATATGCAAACAAGAGGGTCGTTTCAACATGATCGTTCAGTTGTTTCTTTGATACGATGCAATGACTCGCACGCGGATAGCCGCTAAGCGAGGATGACTTATCTATATGAACGTTAGTCGCTGGCATAGCCATAAAGGACCGTTTAGTCTTTGAACAAGGATGGAAAGCAACAAAGATTCGTTGTTGGCTGCAGACCATCCTGTCCGCACGTGAGACTATCGTGATGTTCCATCCGGATCGGAACGGTCCCAGTGCCCCGGTGACCGCCCGTGGAACCGTTAAACCTTGTTTCCAAGTTATCCGCGACATGCAGGTCAGGATCAGGGTCAGTTCAATCCATAACTTGAATGATAATCCATGATTCGTGATCTGAACGAGCGTTTGCTCCAAGAGCTGAGATTCGTTCGTTACGTGACGTGATTCTCGTTCAGACATAAACTTGATGTGATTATCATTCAGTTGTCACGTTAAGGATTCACGTTCAGTATTCTTTACCCTGATGTGTGCCCCTAGTTCGGGGATTGCCTTGGCGACCTAATGGTCCCGGATACTTGCAGGTTCGTTCAGGCACGGAACGACTACGTAGTAGTCTTCCGGGGTTTGGATGAAAACACGGTAACATTCAAGCAGACAAGCATGCGTTTCTAAGGAACATAAGCAGGCACGTTTGCTCGGACCCGAAGGTAAGCCGAGGGATAAAACCGTTAAGGGACTTAGCATGCGAGGGTCTGAACATAAGCAGTATTTCAATTTCCATGTTCTAGCAAGCAATACATGTTGGGATTATTTCCTTAGCTAGGTGCGTTGGATTTATTAACATGCAGGGGGTGAATCACCTAGCGACTAGCATGAATATTCCAGATTTTATATGTGCTGGCTAAACAAAGACAAGTTCACCGTAGTCACCCACCTTAGCGATGATTCGCCTCGGTAGAGCGATACGTTTGAGCGAGCCTCTGAAAGCCGAAGTCGGATTCCTGTACGGACAAGTCTGGATATCCTTTGCTTCTTGTTTGAGGCAAAGCAGGTCGGGACAGCTGCACGATTGTCGTTTGAGACGGCAGTCCGCTTGAGCGGAACGGGGTGTTACAGTTGGGGAGGCGAGCGGTCGGCGGCAGTAGAAAATGGCCCGCGGCGGAGCGCTGAACAGTCGGGGTCGCAGTGGTTACAGAAGATTTGCTAGTAGGTCGGGTTAACGAGTATGGGTCGGGTTTAGATCTGACCCAATCCAAAGGGTTGGGTCAGTTTGGTTCAAGATTTGGTTTATTTAGTTGGGTTCGATTCGGTTCAACTGGGTTTAGTTAAAATCTTAGTTTTTAGGTTTTTAAAAATAGTTCTAGGGTCCAATAAATTCCAAAAAATTGCAGTATGTCTAATATTTTATTTTAAACCCAAAAATATTATTTTTATAATATTTTAATATTTAATAAAATCACACAATTTATTTAATACCAGAAAACATTTATTTTATTTAGTTAAAAATCACAGAAAATTCCCAAAATTTTATTTTTAAATTTTGAAAAATTCTGGTTATTTACAACTATAGGCATGACACACTTAATATTAAGATACCCCACACTCACCTTTATAGAACATATATTTGGAATTGAATCTATATTCACTTTTGCCCTCATATATTAAAGCTCCCACTGAATTCTATACTTAAACCACTCTCCCATCCTTGATGGTTTGATACCAGCTTCTATATCACCATACTACCTATTGGTACACAATGTTAACCTACACACACTGAGCACACACTCACTCATACACTATCTACCTTTGCACATCCCAAAGACACTATATGATATTTACTCTAACATACAACCTAGTCACTTGTTATACTTTACAATATTTACCTTACTGACTTACCTTGGATATCGTCTTGTGCATCCCTGTGACACTCCCTTCTGTGCACACTACTGCTTGCCCTCGATACACCCTACACTATTGTAACCCCCCTCACCCAAAAATAGGTGTGTATTTTGAATTTATCGTATTTATTTTAGAATATTTTTTCAAATCAATTAAAATCCAATAATTTTATTAAGACACTTCACCGTGGTCTGGACATTAACAATATAGGGTGGCCCCAAAATCTGTATCTTCCTTCATCGGAAGTAGCCTACACAAGAGGCACTACCTATAGGATCTTTTCGTGGTACAAAAATTCGACCCCTTGGTATTAGTATGACATTAGTGTAACGACCATAGATTAATTGTTAAATATTTAAAAATATATATATAATTTATTTGTGGTCACTTTTCAATACCAACTACCTACAATTAGCATCCCAAAAATTTTCATGCCAAGTTAGACATTTTTCTCTTTTTGTAAGATGTGCATAATATTTATTATTATTCTATTTGGTAGGATATCCATTTAGTTATTTAATTAGTTAATTGGATAATATAATTATTTGATTTATTGTAACTAGATAAATATCCAATTATTAATTATAAAATATTTGGGTGTAGTATTTATTTAAAACTTTATAAAATAAAGGCGCGCATGGTATGTCCTGACGTGTGGGCTTTCGCGAAAACTGATTTGGACGCGTGTGCGTGTCGGAATCAGCCCGTATCCGTAAAAAATATTCCGTATCGCAACTTTTGTAAAACACCATCCCATTTAGTGTACGCTCGTCGGAATGCGACGAAACTTGCACCATTGATTCATGGTATCACACTGGTTCTGTGACCCAAGTTTTACGTAATTCTGAGATAGTTGACCAAGTCGCCTATTTGAGGGCCCCACGGTTGACTTTTTGGGTGAATTTGTGTTCGGCTCACCGGAATCCAAAATTGGATGTACCGTTGAGTTTGTATTAACATTTAAAATTTGGTTGACCTATAATTTGTCCTATTTAGAGACCTTTACCCTTGGCACGCTTTTCGGTGCAAAGTAGGCAACATATGGAACCTGCTTTGATCCGAAATTACCTTTTTGTTCCTGTGTCCAAATTGGACGAAAGAGAAGTATTTTCTAGCTATCTCGCTTATTCTGGAAATGTTGGTAATGTTTATTTTAGCATTCGGAGACGTTTATTCGGAGGTCGTAGCTTCTGATCCTGTGTGCTTGACTTCTGGACGTTACACTTTGCAGCTTTCTTACCAGGCAAGATACCTTGCCAAATTGCTTACAGTACTTTGTATGCTTATTATATTTCTATATATTCATTGTATTTCTATATTTTTATTGCATGTGTAGTTTCTTTCAGTCATTATTATATATCAGATATGTTGACACACACATGACACTTAGTATCATGAGAGGACAATCAGTAGGCATATGGGCTTTAACCACTATGGTAAACCGTAGTATATAGCTCGTACTACGGGCGTGTGTCGCGCTGGTCACTACCCCTGAGGTATGTCAATTTTTGTAGAGTCGTGCTGGTCGCTACCCCCGAGGTATGACGATTTCTGATGTCCCCCTGACGGGTGTGTGAGCTGTGAGGCTTAGATCAAGTAGCCTACCCTTGCCCATACATAAAAAAGTTGTCCTCTTTTGCATTCATATAGATTGTCTTGTATAGCGTACTTATATATTTCAAACATTATGCATGTTTACTGTATTCAAATTGGCATGCTTTTATGTATCTTGTTACGTCCCTCTGAGGACCTGGTCCCTTTCTAGGTGTAGATGTTCATGAGTATTCGCAGGAGCATAGATCCAGACTGGTTACTTATATTTCGAGGAGGCTTTCTCTTCAATCCCCATGAGTGTTAGTTGATATTCTTATATTGTGTTTGTTGTGTTCCACTTACATATTCGAGTTGGTAGTGGATTTTTTTTCATCCAACTATCATCTTTAGATACTTTGTATTGAGATCTAGTTTCACAGATATTGGTTAATTATTTATATTTGATTTTATGTGGATGAGATTTAGATTATACCCTATGACTTATGATAGATTTATACCACTTGTGGATTTGATATTCATATTACAGCGTATGTATGGATTTTTGTTTCCATATATTGGAGTTGCCATATCCATGCAGCTGTCATACTTACGTGTCCTAGTCCTACGTATTTTGGGACTGGGGCGTAACATATTTTTGTGGTAGCCCATGCAGGTCGAGAGTATATTGTTTCGATTACGTTACTGTACCAAGCAAGCCTACACCTAGAAATAGAGTATAGGATCTCATCCACAATTGACTATGATTCACTTTTCTTCTAATCTATTCTATTTGAATAATTGCACCATGCTTGATTCATGTACTTTTCTAATAGTTTCTTGAGTATAGCCTTCTCCTAGAATATAGAAACCCCTGTTGTTAGGATGATAATTAGGGTAACACACCTACTAAGAATACAACTAGAGTATTGACACATCACTAAGTTTAGAATATCTAGTGAACACTAGCATTCCTTATCTATAGATTGGTTTACCATTATCCCTTGATATATTTATAAATGACTTAAGAGTACTATAAACACTACTAGGATTAGTTTAAAATTTGACCATGGTATTTGACCCTAGTATTGAGGAACCAATAGAAATCCAAGGTTAAATATTAGGACTGGACCTAACTTTCATAGTGAGATAATATTATAACTATAAATCTAGATCATTGTCTTATTATTAGCAGACAGTACCTTAGGAAGCCAAGAGGAATATAATCAATACTTTTTCCTTGATCATACCTCGAACATAGCAACTAGCATACCACTCCCCTTAGAAAATCATGATGCTATCTAGAGCCCTCTATTTTAATTTTATATCTTGTTCCTCTGCAACCTTAACGTTCGCTAATTACGCGATAACTAATTATGATTTTCTTTCTTCATCTTCCAACTCGTGCCACCTAACACTTCTGATTATAGACCGTATGAGTTCTTTTATGTTAGGATATATAGTTTGCTAGGATTATAATTGTTAATCTTGAATTTTGAATTTTTGTGATTGGTAGTTAGAACTTGATGGTTGAGTATCCCTTTAGATTATAATTTTATGGTTATACCTAATTTTAAATCACATGAATTGTACCCCCACCTCGATACAAGTTATATCCTTTTTCCACACAAGGCCAGTAATTTTTTTTTATTCATACTATTGACACTTGTTCTATAAGCACTATGATTAAGACTTAAGATGACCACTACCTATATAATGCAATAGGAGACCCTAATAAATACCAAGATCTTTCCTCGTATACCCTAATAAGAGTTTTACCTTATTTACAAGGACCAGGTTATTCTGAAGAATTCCCTCAAGGCAATTACAATGTTAGTTTATTGTTATAAGTTGGGTAGTATGCCTCACAACCTAGTATCACATAGTCATTTGACCTATTATCAAAGTGTAACTGAATGACATTACATGTATGCTAGCAAAAGAGGACAGTGTTTATTCAGACTGTAGAATTAGAGGCCCATACCCTATTTGGTCGACTAACGACTTCGACAAGGAGTTAGTATGACAACTGTAGAGATTGTATAGTCTTATCTTCTTTGTGAAATTGAATTATTTGTACCTTCTCTCATCATAATCCAGCGTATCTATAATTTCTGTACTACCTTGACTTATGCTGCTATTATAGCCTAGTTTTGCAAGCTTATTCTTTATCGAGCTTGTTCATGACATATATTATTGGAGTACTACACTAATATATTTCAGAATCAGTGTATTACAGTCTGATCAACCATAGTGCGCTTGATTCTTCCTTCGCAATAATATTTTACGTGGATTAAGATATATAGTTGACTAGTACACGCATGTACTTGCCCTTAGACATGTCTGAGCATATCATACCAGTTACATGACTGTACTGATATGAGCATGTGAGTAGGAAATTACCAAAATAGGATTTTAATCCACAACTGCCTTGACAATTCCCATTTGAAATTTTTAACGCCTTGATCCCCATACTTCTATTCTATTACCTTCCCCTTGAATCCTTTATTATTGTTTTCCGTCTTCCCTTATTTCGGAAGGACAAAACATCGTGCTTGGTATAAGTTTGATACACAGATAGTATTAGATATACCCATAGGCCAAACGCATTATTTGGTGACTATCTTTTATAATTGATTAAGGGCATATCATATATGATATAATTGGTGTTAAAGTTTTGAGGATTGAATAACATGAGTAAATAAATTGAGGAATATTTTTTTCTTAAATGTATAGCCTTGTGTGCTAGATAGGCAAATTTTAAGTTGGGTAGAAGTCGCATTGTCAACTTGAGGTGATTCTTTGATTGTGATCAAGCGATCAAGTAAGATTAAATTGAGAGATTTAAGTCATTTTAATTTTAGAAATTTTTAAAAATGACTAAGATGATGAGAATTTAATGAATTTTGAAATCTTGATATTGAGGACCAAATATTTATACCTTGAGCACATGATTTAAAGTTTGAATGTTGAAGATAGAACCATTAATTTAAACCTTGAGGATAAATATAGAATTATAGGCTTGAACAATTTGTGAATTAGATATAAAATTTTATAATTTGATGATTTGAATTAAAAGTTAAATTTTGATTGTTGGATTACCTATTTGAAATATTGAGGATGTAAATTAAAACTAAAATTTGAAGAGTACGAAATTCTTAAGTAAAAATTAGAAATAATATTTGATTAGAATTATTTTCTAGATGAGATTATGATAGTTGGAGATCGTGATATAAAATTTGATATGAGTTATTTAAATCTTGAAGATGTCATATAGATTTAGCTTAAATTTGGATGTGATTATTTAAAAATCGAGAAGAGATTATAATATGTTAAATTTTGATTAAACAGAGGTTAGCTTAATTTTGAAAATGATTGCGATGGATTTGAATAGATTTTAAATTTTTGGAAGAGATTACGATTGACTTGCCTTATACGCGAATGTGAATGAATTAACAAATTAAGCCTTATTTTAATTTTGAAGATGAAATTATTTTAAGTTGGGTAGATTGTAAACCCCCTCACCCAAAAATAGGTATTTTGTGTATATTTTGAATTTCTCGTATTTGTTTTAGAATATTTTTTTAAATCAATTAAAATCCAATAATTTTATTAGAACACTTCACTGTGGTCTGGACATTAATAATATAGGGTGGCCCCAAAATCTGTATCTTCCTTCATCGGAAGTAGCCTACACAAGAGGCACTACCTGTAGGATCTTTTCGTGGCATAAGAATTTGACCCCTTGGCATTAGTATGACATTAGTGTAACGACCATAGATTAATTATTAAATATTTAGAAATATATATATAATTTATTTGTGGTCACTTTCCAATCCCAACTACCTACAATTAGCATCCTAAAAATTTTCATGCCAAGTTAGACATTTTTTTTTTGTAAGATGTGCATAATATTTACTATTATTCTATTTGGTAGGATATCCATTTAGTTATTTATTTAGTTAATTGGATAATATAATTATTTGATTTATTGTAACTAGATATATATCCAATTATTAATTATAAAATATTTTTATAAAATATTTGGGTGTAGTATTTATTTAAAACTTTATAAAATAATTTTCGAGAATTTATTTTGTGTGCAATATTATTTTTGGATTTTTTCCTCATTTATATATTTGAATATATAATAATAAGAGTAATAATAATAGCAATAGTAATAATATTAATAATATTATTATTATTATTAACAAGAAAAGAAAAGAAAAAGAAAAACAAAACAAAACAAAACAAAACAAAACAAAACCCTAACTAACTTAAAATCCTAAAGCTACTAAACAAACCCTTAACTCAACCTATAACTAATTCCCCCATAATTCCTATTAATAACAAACCTATTTCCTATACTAACAGCAAAACCACCCAGAAACCCCTTCACCCCACCCGCGTGAAGACCCTCTCTCTCTCTCTCTCTCTCTCTCTCTCTTATATATATATATATATATATATATATATATATATATATATATATATATATATATTATTTATACTAAAAACAAAACCCAAACCCTAACCCTAACTGAACCCTAGCCCGGCCGACGGCCACCCCCTCTGGCTGAACTCCGGCGACCGCCCCGCCCCGACCGCCGTCGCATCCCGGCGTCGCCGCAACCGCAGCCGCCGCTGCCATCCGCCCCCACGCGCGCTCGTATACGTGCAACAGCGTCCGAATTGGACGTACCGTTTTACGCAAGTTTTACGCAATTCTGAGATAGTTGACCAAGTCGCCTATTTGCGGGCCCCACGGTTGACTTTTTGGACAAATTTGTGTTCGGCTCATCGGAATCCAAAAATGGACGTACCGTTGAGTTCGTATTGACGTTTAGAATTTGGTTGACCTATAATTTGTCCCATTTAGAGACCTTTACCCCTGGTACTCTTTTTGGTGCAAAGTGAGCCACATGTAGACCCCGCTTTGATCCAAAATTATCGTTTTGTCCCTGCGTCCGAATTGGACGAAAGGGGAGTATTTTCTAGCTATCTCGCTTATTCTGGAAATATTGGTGATATTTATTTCAGCATCCGGAGATGTTTATTCGGAGGCCGTAGCTTCTGATCCTGTGTGCTTGACTTCTGGATGTTACACTTTGCAGCTTTCTTACCAGACAAGATACCTTGCCAAATTACTTACAGTACTTTGCATACTTATTATATTTCTGTATATTTATTGCATGTGTAGTTTCTTTCAGTCATTATTATATATTAGATATGTTGACACACACATGACACTTAGTATCATGAGAGGACAATCAGTAGGCGTATGGGCTTTAACCAGTCTGGTAAACCGTAGTATATAGCTCGCACTATGGGCGTGTGTCGTGTTGGTCGCTACCCCTGAGGTATGTCGATTTTTGTAATGTCGCGCTGGTCGCTACCCCCGAGGTATGACGATTTCTGATGTCCCCTGACGGGTGTGTGAGCTGTGAGGCTTAGATCGAGTAGCCTACCCTTGCCCATACGTCAAAAAGTTATCCTCATTTGTATTCATATAGATTGTCATGTACAGAATACTTATATATTTTCAAACATTATGCATGTTTACTGAATTCAAATTGGCATGCTTCTATGTATCTTGTTATATCCCTCTGAGGACCTGGTCCCTTTCCAGGTGTAGATGTTCATGAGTATTCGCAGAAGCGCAGATCCAGACTGGTTACTTATATTTCGAGGAGGATTTTTCTTCGATCCCCGTGAGTGTTAGTTGATATTCTTATATTGTGTTTGTTGATTTGCACTTACATATTCGAGTTGGTAGTGGATTTGTTTCCATCCAACTATCATCTTTAGATACTTTGTATTGAGATCTAGTTTCATAGATATTGGTTAATTATTTATATTTGATTTTTTGTGGATGAGATTTAGATTATACCCTATGATTTATGATAGATTTATACCACTTGTGGATTTGATATTCATATTACAGCGTACGTATGAGTTTTGGTTTCTATGTATTGGAGTTGTCATATCCATGCGGCTGGCATGCTTACGTGTCCTAGTCCTACGTATTTTAGGACTGGGGTGTGACAACTATATAATTTATTACTGGTATTCACTTTGCACAATATGCTACACTAATTTCTTAGTATATATCCACACTGATCTCCCATTGCATTATACATACCGGGAACACCAACATGAATACTGCTCTACTGTTGTTGTTGTTGGTTCTACATCTATTGCAACGTCCTAGAATTGTTGCTGGTAACTTCCTACCCGAGTGTTTACTGAACTCATCAACTTCTCCACAAGTTATCTCACCTACATTCATGTAACATATACATACTAAGTCACCAAAAGATACCAGTTACTAAATGCACCTACATACTACCATATAGATTGTTGCTATCACTCTTCCCCTTTCAATTACCAAACCTGGCAGTACCAACTCCCTTACCCAACTCAAATTATCTAGACACTAGGATATTTGTGTCACAAAACCCCTAGACACTCGGTATCTATGATACCAATTATCATAGCTTACACTCATGATACTTTACTCTAGGACACTCACTCAATCAACGTACTCAACCTATATGATACATGATACATATAAGCAAAAAGATACTAATTGTTACCTATATGATATCATTGTATGACTGGAATGACACTAGATATGACTCTAATTATACTTTAGCTATTGATACACCTCTAAACTGAAGAAATCTACAAATACTATCACCCTATCCCCTCATCAATTGACTTGAGCCCGAACCCTCTGCACTCAACCAACTGCTGCTCTACCTGGTACCCGACCAAGACCCTGTTGTACCCTCTGGCATGTTGCACTCTTAAGAACACCACCCTATACACTCTGTCAAGTGTTAAGCACAACACAACACACAATCAATATCAACACTAGTGTGCACTTACCAAATCTGAACACTAAAGCATCAACCCACACTCACAACTTACACTCTCAGATTTTAAGTATGGTTTAACAACCAAATCACTCTCACACCATATACACTAGTACCTGTGATACATAATCAATACTACCATCTTTGCACTCTTATGTATCATACACTCATAACTAAGTATACTAGTAATATACCCACCCACAAGCACTACACTAGTACCCCTAAAAGGCACACCCACACAAACATAACCAATTAGTTAATACCTCATAGGCACTCTAGTATTACGTACCAATACACTATGATACTCTATTCCCATACTCAAACCACTATGACACCCATACCCAAAAATAATAGAACAATAAATATAGATAAATTATGACATGAACATATAGAAAATAAGTAAATATAGAAAAATATAGAGTAATGGACACAATGGGACACTAACAAAAGAAGATACCAATTCTACACCACCGTATCATGGAGTATCATGATACACACTCTGTATCAAATTGTAGACATATATACCCCTAATATCAATGAATTAGACTCTAAAACTAACAATGAGTCATTCCTCCAAACACTTGGTGGTCCAAATTCAGATTTTCCTTAATTTGGCCACAAAAACCCACATAACTATTAAAATATGGACTTTTAGCACATAGTTCTTCTCTCTAAGGGTCGTCCTTAGCCATGAGAGGGTTCCTATAAGTCTAGTATGACAATTAGAATATAAATTGATAGAAAAATAGAGATTTTACCTATTGGAAGATGGATTCCCAACAAACTCTTCTAAATGGACACAAGGGGACACAAGCTCAAAGAATTCCCTGTCCTTGGTGCTCCTTGTCACCTCCAAGCTCCTAGGCCTTCTTTATGGTGAGAATGAGAAGAATTAGAAGTGGTTTGGGTGGAATTTGGTGGAGGTATGGATGAATTTGGGTAAGAACTAAATTAGGACAAAATAGAATAAAGAATGACAAAAGTCTAATATGTATTGGTCAATGCAAAAAGACTAATGTGCCCCTATTGGTTGTTATGAAGAGATATTTAATTAGGGAAAGGGATCTCTTCTCTATGAAAGAGAATATTCTATTCATTAACTAAAGTAAAGTTAATTAACTACTTAAGTCATGAAAAGTCTAATAGGTCCAATTGGTTCAATAGGTCTAGTTTAGTTGAACCAACTCTAAGTCCAAACTAACTAGCTAGTACTCATGACAAATAAATATATAATTATTTATATAATACAATTGGTTGAACCAACTCTAAGTCCAATTGGTTCAATATGTCACTCCCCATTCCCGAAATACGTATTTTGGGATATATTTATTTGTTTCTTGTATTTATTTTTGCTTAGAGTATTTTTTGCTCTCATGATCATTAGGTTGCATGCATGGAGACTAGACTCATTCTTTGGTTTAACATGGTTCATAGTTTATTTATGGGTTGGTTTATCATGAATTTGAACCCATGGTCTAAACCTCAAACCCTAGCTATATAAGCTAACTTGTTTCTCTCTCTTCTCTCATTCTTCATTTCTCCTATTTCTTTCATTCCAGGCAAGTACACCTTGCACTACATGGAGAAACCTTTTGATTTTTATTTTTGTTCTTTTCTTGCATTTTATTAGTTTATTATGTGCTTATGGCAATTCTGACCGCTTTTAATACTTGGAGTTCTCGGTTTTGATAGATAGATTTGCTTAGATCTACTTTTCTAACATAGGATTTTATGGGTTCCTTGAGTTTTTGGTGGTTTTGATCTACTAAAACATAGTATTTTTAAAAAATAGATTTTGGGAAGGATGAAGCACTTTATTTTGAACGTTTTGGCTTTTGGTTCACTCAATTCGGAGTTAAAATGTAGTTTTTATGAAGAAAGCGAGATTTTAGTTTTTGGGAGTTTTCACCATGACCAAACCTGCTGTTGGAGAAGACGAAGTCTTTATGCGGCCAGCGAGCTATGCGGCTGAGAGTGCTATGCAGAGGGTTATGCGGCCAGAGCTCTTGCCGCATATTGACCAGCATGAGTCCATCTTGTTGGATGCATGACTACCATCGTACAAGTGTCCTTGAATACTTGTATTCACTCGCTGAACGAATGAGAATTTTGCTAAGTCCAAAATACTCCATGCGACATCGAACCCCATGTAACACCGATACTTATGCGGCAAACAGAGTATGCGACCACCATCCTTGGACGTATGACTCTGAAACGTGGCACATCTTTTCTTGGTTTTCTCTTTTCTTCCTGACACACTTTATGTCATATCACATTTTATGTCACATCAATGACACTTTATTTATTCTCCGTCGCCTTATCACTTATCCCAAGGAGTAGACCTAGTCTTGGCTCCATGCGACATGACTCCATGTGGCCAGGATTGTCATGCGGCCTGACTTCTCATGCGGCATTGATCCTTTTGCGCGCATACAGCCCCTTGCACACATTTTATTGGACTAGTTTTGGTTGAATATTCCTTTGGACTTTATGAGTTGTATGTGTGACTTTGATGACCACAAAAGTATTAGACCCATCTATGTGTTATGACCTGACCACTTGTATCCGTGCTGATACACTTACTACGTGCTATATGTTCCTACGTGCTAATAGTTCCTATAGGATTATATTGCATGTTTATACTGTGGTATACCTATTTGCTATGTGACATATGATATGACTCAATCTCTAGCATGGACATAAGGGTTAGTCAATGACCAAGCAAGGCTAGGATCTGTTGATTATTGCATTACGCTAGGATGAATCCAAATTGAACTATCAAGTGACAAAGTGAATTCGTATCTAGCGTGGCCATACTATTATACGTCATATAAGGGGAATACCATATGACCATGCCATTAGATTCCAATTAACATTAAGGTTAACTAGGCAACTAAACTTGTAGAGCATTGGGAGAGAAAAGAATCTCGAGATCGTGCTTAACTAGCCACCTCCAGTCATCTGAATTGGGGTATGCAAGCTAGTCCCCATGGATATTGTTTAAATCTTTATTAGTGGATGACAATATTCGAATATTATATGATACTATGTGTTTTATGCGATCTTAGCACGGTGGCCTTACGAGGGACCGGTGCATACTACTATGTGCTATGCGATGATTTGTAGCTCGGCTAATCCTGCTAGTATCTGGTTCGATCTGAGGATTTCTATATGAATAATATCTTCGGGAAAACCCAGACTCCATCTAGTAAGCTGTATAAGTGATTGGCCGATTATGTAACTGAGTGTGTTTGTGATTGTATCTGCTGTCAAATAGTCTAGGGACATGGACTATCATGGTGCGATAGTTTAACCCTTGTCCTTATTTTGTTGTAGGGTTAGATTGTTATGTCACGATAGACTATAAACCAAAACTACGAGACATAACTATATATATATATATATATATATATATATATATATGTATCTATTTCATAACCTGGTTTATTTTCTGCATTCGTGCTTCCTTTGTGGTACTTGTTATTTGGGGTCTAACCCCACTGGTTTTGCTTGGCCAGGTTTAGATCCAGCACCCAAGTATCAAGCGTACTTTCCTCTGAACAATGGTGCGCACCAGGCGGATGGCCACTGAGGGAATTGAGTGGGTATCTTATTTCCTGCTCGTTATTTCATATTTTACTCATTTGGGGCATTTAGCCACCGGAACTTGTTAGTCGTGAATATGGATATTTAGTTCCCTACATGATTATAATTAATCAGACTGTAGCTGATCATGGTCATGTACTCTTGTTACTCCGTCAGCCTTCTCATTTTTGTACAGGTGATTTCTTGATTGTGGCAGGGCATTTGGGATGCCTTACTTCCTTGTCATATTTGTTCTATGTTTACTGTTCTTATTTGACTGATTAAGATAATAGATATTCTATGTGACCCTAAGTGACTTGCTTGTAGTATGCACCCCCTTGTCTAGTTACAGCCATGACCGTCGTATGACGTTCTATACCTTATACGGGGGAGCTGGCCATGTTTGTCTCCGTATTCCGGTACTAGGGCGTGATAAGGTTTTTGTGGTGGCCCATGCAGGTCTGTGTTTTCAGACTTGTGGGGTATTGTGGTCATAGGAGTTTTAATTAAAATTTGTCCCACTTGATATCTTGCTTCATCTTCCTCGATACCACCTCTTGAGCTGTTAAACTGCTTGCCTACTTGATCCTTTTCATCCTGTTCTTTATGGTTCTTGTCCTTTTCTTTAGGGCTTTTTCAGTTGCTGGAGCAGAAGACAAGGCAGGACAGGGTTCCCCTGGGCAAAAATGGGAGGTAGCACCTGTTTAGAGTCAAATATAAATTAAGACAGAAATTGAACAAGCTGGCATAGTGGAACCAGAAGTGAGATATATCGAGCAACCAGCCCCTGAAATACCCGTACCCCCAGCAGTACCAGCAGTACTAGTGGTACTTGATACCCCGCCATTGATGGAGGTCCTCCGGGGAATGATGGCTATGTAGCAATACCAGATGGCGGTACAACAACATCAGCAGTTTCAATAGCAAGAACAGAATGACTTGTTGAGTCAGGGTTTGTAGACGGCCCTGAAAAGAGGTGGAAGGACTGATTCGGGGGCATCACTTAGATTTTGCTGACTTAACCCGAGGTACTTCGATGGCACGGAGGACGCCATCATAGTAGATGCCTGGTTACAAGATATTGAGGTCATTATGGCAGCAACAAGGGTTTCGGCTGATGAACTAGTTCATCAAGTTAGATTACAGCTCAAGACTTTGCCCGTGACTGGTGGACGTCAGTAGAGGTTGGCTTGAGGCATCACATCTCTTAGGATAGTTTCATGGATCGATTCAGGGCTAAATATTTTAGATTCGTAGCACAGTATGAGCTCCAACAGAGATTTATCGGTCTCAAGCAGGCCGGTAGAACAGTGGATGGATATATAGCCGAGTTTTGCAGGCTGAGTAGATTCGCACCAACTTTGGTGGCTACAGAGTCGGATAGAGCAATAAGGTTCCTGCAAGGACTTCATCTGGAGATTTTACAACTATAAGTGGGTCACGACTACTAGACTTATGAAAAGGTACTGATAGCAGCTCAGAGGCACGAGCTTACCATGCAAAGGTTATCGGCAAGGACAGGAGGCCAGAAGAGGTCTCATGCTCAGAGTGGAGGAGGAGGTGGAGGAGTACCTCGAACGTTAGCACCATTACATAGCCTTTGAATCCATAATGCAGCACCAAGGAGGGTGACAGTTTTGACGGTGACAGTACCGGCTCAACAGCAGCCGAGACAACAACAACAACGCCAGGGAGCACCGGTGGGTTACACTTATTATAGCAAGGGAGGCCATACTAGAGATGTATGTAGGACAGCCAATGGGTTATGTATGAGATATGGCAGTCCAGATCACCGGATTGCTAATTGCCCGATGATGCAGAGGCCAGGAGGGCCAGTCCAACAGTTACCAGCACTGCCAGCACCAGGGTTAGTCCAGTAGAGAGGGCCAGCAATAGCAGTAAGGCCATTAGCTCAGCGTCCGTTACTAACGCAAGTTGAGATATTCCAGCAGCAGTAAAACCAGCAGCAGGGCCAATATAGGCCACAATAGCGTCACCAAGGGAGACAACAACGAGCACAGCAGGGCCAAGGGCAAGCATTCACCTTATCCTTAGATGAGGCTTTAACATTGGGCGACGTGATGACAGGTAACATTTATGTCGCATCCTTTCCTGCTGTAGCATTATTTTATTCAGGTGCATCCCATTCATTTGTATATGCACGATTCGTGACACGTATTAGATTAGAGTTTGAGGCATTGCCAGAGAAGTTGAATATACTCACTGGTAATGGGCTCTTAGGAGTTAGTAGAATATGTATAGCGTGTCAGGTCATAGTGTGCGGGCGTTCACTACCAGCACGATTGATCGAGTTTTCTATGGATAACTTTAACGTTATCTTAGGCAAGGACTGGCTGAGAGACAGTTATGCTATGATAGATTGCCATAAGGGTAAGGTATTATTTAGTATCCCGGGCACAAAATATTTCACCTTCGACAGATCTGTGGAAGACCAACATGAAGAGAGGATCGCAGCGACAACGTTAGTAGAAGAATAACTCCCTGAGATAGTTAAGGAGTTCTTAGACATCTTCCCGGAAGAACCACCAGGGTTACCCCCATTAAGAGACGTTGAGTTTTGTATAGAATTAATCCCTGGGGCAGGGCCAATATCTTGTAAAGTTTACCAAATGGCACCATCAAAGCTAGACATATTGTACCAACATATAGAGAAATTAAAGTCAAAGAAGTTTATTCGAGCAATGGATCACCTTGGGGAGCGCCAGTGGATCACCTTGGGGAGCGCCAGTGGTTCTAGTGAAGAAGAAGGATGGATCATCACGGTTATGTATCGACTACAAACAGTTGAAGTTGTAATAGTGAAGAACAAGTATCCATTACCAATGATCGATGATTTATTTAATCAGCTGAGTAAAGCTAAGGTTTTCTCCAAGATCGATCTTCGATTATGGTATCATCAAGTAAGAGTTCGGGAGCAAGACATACCCAATACAGCATTTAGGTCACGATATGGGCATTATGAATTCTTAGTTATGCCATTCGGACTGACTAATGCTCTAGCGATATTTATGGATTTGATGAACCGTATTTTCATGCCATACCTAGATTAGTTCGTGGTTGTTTTCATAGATGACATTCTTGTTTATTCCATTAGCGAGGAGGAACATGAAGGGCATCTTCAGAAGGTCTTACAGATTCTAAGGGAACACCAGTTATACGCAAAGCTCAGCAAGTGTGAGTTTTGGTTGGATCATGTGTCATTCTTAGGTCACATCATCTCTGGAGCAGGAGTCGTAGTAGATCTGAAGAAGGTTGAGGCCGTAGAGAGTTGGCCAGTTCCTAAGATAGTAGCTGAAGTGCGTAGTTTTCTGGGATTGGCGGAATACTACAGAAGGTTCGTAGCAGACTTTACAAGAATTTTAGCACTGCTGACTCGATTAACGCACAAGGAGGCTAAGTTCGACTGGTCAGCAGAGTGCCAGACATTATTTAAAGAATTAAAGAAAAGATTGAATTCAGCTTTGATTCTCATGCTTCCAATAGGTTCTGGAGGTTTTATAGTGTATTACGATGCGTTAGGCAAATGACTTGGATGTGTATTGATGCAACATGGAAGAGTGATAGTTTATGTATCACGACAGCTTTGAGATCACGAGAAAAATTATCCGACTCATGATTTGGAGTTGGCGGCGGTAGTATTTGTACTTAAGCTATGGAGGCATTACTTGTATGATGATCGGGTAAAAATATTTACAGATCACACGAGCTTAAAATATATATTCAGCCAGAAAGATTTGAACATTAGGCAGATGAGGAGGCTAGAATTGATAAAGGACTATGGTGTGGAACTTTAGTACCATCCAAGCAAGGCAAATGTGGTAGCAGATGCTCTTAGCAGGAGAGGTAGTACATTTACGTTGATATCGCAGTGGCATATCTTAGAAGATCTTCAAAAATTAGGGATTGAGATAGTACTTCTACAAGACGTAGGAGTATTAGCTAGTTTACGGGTGCAATCTACCATTATAGAAAGGATTAAGGCAACTCAGACAGAGGATCCAAAAGTTTAGAAGCTTCGGGCAGAATGTGAACTGGTCTCAGGAAAGAGTTGACTATTCATGAAGATGGAACTCTTAGGTTCAGCAACCGTCTCTGTATAACAAGTGGATATATCCGGCAAGAAGTAATGACCGAGGCGTACAGTTTCCAGTATTCAATTTATCTAGGAGGTACCAAGATGTATCAAGACATCAAACAACATTTTTGGTAGAATGAGTTGAAGAGGAAGATAGCACGATTCGTTTCTCGGTGTTTGGTATGTCAGCAAGTGAAGGTCGATGAGCAGAGACCAGTAAGATTATTGTAGTCGCTTCTTATTCCGGAGTAGAAATGGGAACATATCACGATAGACTTTGTGACTAGTTTACCTAGATTCTCGACTGGTCGTGATACAGTTTGGGTAATAATATATCGTCTCACAAAATTTGCTCACTTTTTTCCCTTCCAAGTAGGGCAATCCACATAGCAGTTAGCGAAGATGTACATGCGACAGATAGTAAGATAGCACGGCATCCCAGTGAGTATCGTATCAGATTGAGACACTCGGTTTACTTCAATTTTTTGGAAGAGTTTGCACCAGAGTTTGGTCACTAAGTTTAGATTTAGTACCGCTTACAACCCTCGACTAGTTCTCGTACAACAACAGTTATCAGGCCAACATCTAGATGGAACCATTTGAAGTATTATATGGAAGAAAGTGTAGGTCACCATTGGCATGGGATGACATTAGCGAGAGGAAGATGTTAGGCCCTGAAATGATCACACAGACAGTAGAAGTTGTCAAGCAAATCAGAGAGCGACTTCGGGTTGCGCAAGATAGGCATCGGTATTGGGCAGATCAGTATCGTAGGCCATTAGAGTTTTGTGTCGGCGACCACGTATTCTTACAGATTTTCTCAACCCATGGAGTCATTAGATTCGGGATTCACGGGAAGCTTAGTCTGCGATATGTCGGTTCGTTCGATATTCTTAAGCGGGTAGGCGATGTTGCATATCGTCTTGCCCTTTCGCCTTCGCTACGTGAGGTGCACGATGTATTTCATGTATCTCAGTTGCGTAGGTATGTCCCAAATTTGAGTCATATCCTCGACCATTCTGAGCTAGTCGTTGGTACCGACTTGTCTTACGAGGAGCAGTCTGTATCCATTTTGGACCGAAGGGAGAAGGTGCTCAAGAATCAGACTATTCATCTTGTCCGAGTTGCTTGTGGTCATCACCCTTTGGGAGAGTCAACGTGGGAGCGCGGGGATGATATCCGGTCTCGGTATCTGCACCTATTCGACTCAGAAGGTATATTCATTCTTATGCCTTCGTTTCTCAAATCTCGTAATTCGTTTATCCAAGCTATGTGACATTGTTTCTTCATATGCTTGAATTTGATTACATGATCTTGTAGTTAGCGAAGTGCTTATTCTGATTTCTCTAGTTAGCCTTGGGTTTGAATTACGAGGACAAAATTTTTTAGGTGAGTAGAGATGTCATAATTAAACTAGTTAAGTCATGACAAGTCTAATAGGTCCAATTGGTTCAATAGGTCTAGTTGGGTTGAACCAACTCTAAGTCCAAACTAAATAGCTAGTATTCATGACAAATAAATATATAACTATTTGTATAATATAATTGGTTAAACCAACTCTAAGTCCAATTGGTTCAATATGTCACTCCCCGTTCCCGAAATACGTATTTTGGGATATATTTATTTGTTGCTTGTATTTATTTTTGCTTAGAGTATTTTTTGCTCTTATGATCATTAGGTTGCATGCATGGAGACTAGACCTATTCTTTTGTTTAACATGGTTCTTGGTTTATTTATGGGTTGGTTTATTTATATTTGAAACCATGGTCTAAACCTCAAACCCGAGCTATATAAGCTAACTTGTTTCTCTCTCTTCCCTCATTCTTCATTATTCCTCTTTCTTTTATTATAGGCAAGTACACCTTGCACTACATGAAAAAACCTTTTGATTTTTGTTTCTTGTTCTTTTTTTTGCATTTTATTAGTCTATTATATGCTTATGATGATTATGACCCCTTTTAATACTTGGAGTTCTCAGTTTTGATGGATAGATTTGCTTAGATCTACTTTTCTAACTTAGGGTTTTAAGGATTCCTTCAGTTTTTGGTGGTTTTGATCTATTAAAACATAGTATTTTCAAAAAATAGATTTTTGGAAGGATGTAGCACTTAATTTTGAACGTTTTAGCTTTTGGTTCACTTAATTCGGAGTTAAAATATAGTTTTTATGAAGAAAACAAGATTTTAGTTTTTGGGAGTTTTTGCCATGGCCGAACTTGCTATTGGAGAAGACAAAGTCTTTATGCGGCCAGCGAGCTATGCGGCTGAGAGTGCTATGCGGCCCGAGAGGGTTATACGGCCAGAGCTCTTGCCGCATATTGACCAGCATGAGTCCATCTTGTTGGACGCATGACTGCCATCGTACAAGTATCCTTGAACACTTGTGTTCACTCGCTGAATAAATAAGAATTTTGCTAAGTCCAAAATACTCCACGCGGCATCGAACCCCATGCGACACCAACACATATGCGGCAAACAAAGTATGCGGCTACCATCCTTGGATGCATGACTCTGAAATAATGGCACATTTTTTCTTGGTTTTGTCTTTTCTTCCTGACACACTTTATGTCACATCACTGCCACTTTATTTATTCTCCGTCGCCTCATCACTTATCTCAAGGAGTAGATCTAGTCTTGGCTCCATGCGGCATGACTCTATGCGGCATGACTCAATAAGATATGACTCCATGCGTCCAGGATTGTCATGCGGCCTGACTTCTCATGCGGCCTTGATCCTTCTATGCGTATGCAGCCCTTTGCACACGTTTTATTGGACTGGTTTTGGTTGAATGTTCTTTTGGACTTTATGAGTTGTATGTGTGAATTTGATAACCACAAAAATATTAGACCCATCTATGCGTCATGACCCGATCACTTGTATATGTGCTGATTTACTTATTAGGTGCTATGTGTCCCTACGTGCTAAGTGTTCCTACGCGATTATATTACATATTTATACTAAGACGTACCTATGCGCTACGTGATATATGATATGAATCATTCTCCTGTATAGACATAAAGATTAGTCAATGACCAAACGTGGCTAGGATCTGTTAATTGTTGCATCACGCTGGGATGAATCCAAATTGAACTATCAAGTGACAAAGTGGATTCGTATCTAGCGTGGCCGTACTACGGTATGTCATGTAAGGGGAATACCATGTGACCATGTCATGAGATTTCAATTAACATTAAGGTTAACTAGGCAACTAAACTTGTAGAGCATTGAGAGGGAATGAAATCTCGAGATCGTGCATAATTAGCCACCTCCAATCATCTGAATTGGGGTGTGCAGGCTAGTCCCCTTGTATATTGGTTAAATTCTCATTAGTGGATGGCAATATCCGAATATTATATGATACTATGTGTTCTATGCGATCTTAGCACGGTGGCCTTACGAGGGACCGGTGTATAGTATTATGTGCTATGCGATAATTTATGGCTCGGCTAACCCTGTTAGTACCTGGTTCGATCTGAGGATTCCTATATGCATAATATCTCTAGGATAAGCCAGACTCCATCTAGTAAGTCGTACAAGTGATTGGCTGATTATGTAACTGAGTGTTTTTGTGTATTGTATCTACTGTGAAATAGTCTGGAAACATGGACTATCATGGTGCGATGGTTTAACCATTATCCTTGTTTGGTTGTAGGGTTAGATTATTATGTCACGATAGACTATGAACCGAAACTACGAGACAGAACTATATATATATATATATATATATATATATATATATATATATATATATATATATATATATATATATATATATATATATATATATTCCATAACCTGGTTTTATTTCTGTATTCGTGCTTCATTTGTGGTACTTGCTATTTGGGGTCTAACCCTACTGGTTTTACTTGGCCAGGTTTAGAGCCAGCACCCGAGGATTAAGCGTACTTTTTCCTGAACAATGGCGTGCACCAGACGGATGGCCACTGAGAAAAATGAGTGGATCTCTTCTTCCCTGTTCATTATTTCACATTTTACTTATTTTGGACATGTAGCCGTGAATCTGGATATTTAGTTCCCTACATGATTATAATTAACAAGACTGTAACTGATCATAGTCATGTACTCTTGTTACTCCGCCAACCTTCTCATTTTGCATAATTGGTTTCTTGAATATTGTGGCAGGGCGTTTGGGATGCCTTACTTCCTTGTCATATATATTCTATGTTTACTGTTCTTATTTGACTGATTGAGACAATAGATATTCTATATAACCCTAAGTGACTTGCTTGTAGTATTCACCCCTTGTCTAGTTATAGCCGTGACCGCCGTACGACGTTCTATATCTTGTACGGGAGAGCTGGCCATGTCCATCTCCGTATTTCGGTACTAGGGCGTGACACATGACAAATAAATATATAACTATTTATATAACACAATATAAATTTTAAAATGACCAAAATATCTCTATAGTGGAAAAGTGGTGGTTACAATCCTACCCCGCCTAAGAAAAATTTCATCCTCAAATTTAAGACACCTCGTCCTCTCTCTTCTGGCTAGTCATAACCTATCCATTGCAATCCTCTCTATGGTCAAACCCCAATCTAATCATGGCTAAGAAAATCTCATCTAAAAAATTATACAAGCATACAATTCTAATAACTCCACCATACAATTCTAAAAGCATGGTTGTAGTCTCTATTTATCATGATATTGTAGTCTCTATCAGGGGTTACTATTGATTATATTCTAGCACAAAATTACTAATACAAACTATAAGGTATTAAGAAATCAAGCAGATCAGTAGGTGGAATGGAAGGAAAGGAAAGGAGAAGAATATAACATGCTAACCCAACACATGTAGCATCGGTCCCCTCAATCGTCAAAAGCCCTGCCTGCTAGGGTATTTTTCTCTACCGGTACAAGGTAATTTGTTGTGCCACAGGTGGCCTAGCTGGACCCCTCTATTCTCACTGCATGGAACACCTGCATTCCTACTCTCATGATACTCCCTTACATACCCTATATTCATACTACACTGGTACACCTAGCCGATACTATTACCCATAATAATACTCACTGATACTAAACTGATACACTACACCTATCACTTATTACTCACCAATCTTGATACACACTTGGACACTTGCACTCTCTAGGTACCCTTGGTACATAGAAACTAACTCTATAGCTATACTAGACACATGTACTTAATACTCTAGGATATCAGCTACTAACTATACTCCTACACTTACCTTAGAACTATTGTTACAAATAGTATTACACCATATGTTGCTTACATGCCTATACACTGATACCTAACACTTATATACCCAACCAGGAATCACTCTTAAACTCACAAGATACACTTCCAAAATCAACACTAATACTCACTTGATATCAACCTATCTACAAGTTACCAAACTACTGCACTATCCAAAATACCTCAGGAACTAATGGAGGCGGAGCTTTATAAGGAACTGAACTAAAAGAACCAAATATATCTTTATCCTAAGCTAGTAAGGTGATGGAACAGAACTCAATGATAACAAGGTTGAATGATATAGATGATATGTTAAAAACTAATTTAAGATACAATCTGATAATCATACACGTCTATTTAAAATTATGTTACCCAGAATCCTCGCTACGCTAGTAAGCATAGATACGATAAACTATATAGTCTGTAACTAAGGTATGTACCTCTATAATCAAGTTATTTAGAGTCATTGCTATGCCAATTAGTATAGCTGCGAGAAACTATAAATTCTATAACTAAGATATGTACATTCAAAATCAGGTATGTACGTTTCCGCTACATCAGCTAGTATGGTTGTGATGTAAACACCCTAATTTTCAGAGTAATTTTAATATAATTTTCTCCAGAATTTTCGGTATTTTTCTGGAAGAAGAACCAAGGTGATTATGAGTTAAAGATTTTTAAATACAGTTTATTGGTGTTAAAATATTATGAAAATAATATTTTATGATGTAAAATGGAGAACCGGATATGTGGTATTTTTTGGTGAATTATTTGGACTCCGAAAACGAGTTTTAGGACCTATAAACTTTTGGGATTGATAAACCAAACCAAAATAAACCCATCCTGCCAGAACCGAACCCAGCCTATTGGGTCGGGTAGGATCTGAGTCACACTCGACCCAAAACCCACTAGAGAACCCTAGCTACCGGATTTTACTATAGCAGTATAAAATGCCGCTCCTTGGAATGCGTGCCCAGCCACAACCCTAGCAATCCATCCCGCCGTCATCTCCTTGTCAGCGACAGCACCCAGACCCGTCGAACTCCGACCGCGAGGCCGCATCCCCCTCTGCTCGACTCCGGCGAAGCCGCCCGAGTCCGCCCCAACTTCCACTCCTCTTTCCAGCGTCCGCCCCTCGACTCGGACTCGCCAGCACCGACCGCTCCGGTCTGGACCCCCTCTCCCCGCAGCGGCTGAACAGCCCGACCAGCAGCGTGTTCCCCCGACTCCGGTAGCGTGCGACTCCGGCAGCGTGCGACTCCATCTTCCCGCACGCACGGCCGCTGAGTCGACCCCGACTTTCCCCTCAACACCCCGCCGCCGCTGCACATAGCCCCTCTCCATCGACAAAACCCAGAACCCTCGACTCCTTTCCCGCGAGCGCCGTCTGCGTCCGCCCCTCGGCTCCTCGCCTCGAGCAGCCTCCAGAGTCCCCATCGCCGTCGACACCCGAGCCCGACTCCCTTCGGCGGAACCCCGCTGTCCCCCGAGTCAGAACCCTAGCTCGGACTCTCGACAGACACGGGAATCCTTGACCAGGACACAAAGTTGACTCTCGGACACGTGGAATTCAGCGTTCACGGAGCCCTGTTCAGGTACCATTTTCTCTCACCTTGCAACTCTATTTTCAATTCCGTCAGTTGCTACGCGTAGACTGTATAACCCCCTCGATGCCCGTGCAATCCGCTCGGTGCATCGCGTCCGGTGGTGATCGCACACCGCGATCCAAAAAAGGAAAAATAATGCCATGTTTCACCCCGGAACTGAGTGCGCCCCGCCAAACGGGACAACTTGGTCGCACGCGGTCTTTACCAAAATGTGCGCGTCATTGATACGGTCGTGTGGGATTTCGCAGAAGTCGATTCGGATGTGCGTGCACACCGGAATCAACGCGTATCCGCCGACGATACCCCATATCCGTCCTTTTTGGAATATGCTGTAACTTTGTGTACACACGTCGGATCGAGACAAAACTTACGACATCGGACTCGTGGCAATACACTGGTCCTGTGACCCAAGTTTGGTTCGATTCTGAGAACGTTGACAAAATCGCGTATCGTGGGCCCCATAGGCCCCACTTGACGGGCGATTTTGTGATCGGCTCATCGGAATCTAATTCTGGAAGTTTCGTTGGGTTCGTATCATCGTTCCTGACTTGTAGATACTGAGTTTGAGTAACTTAGAGATCTTTGACCTTGACACGCTTTTCGGTGTAAAGTGGCCCACATGTGGACCCCGCTTTGGCCCGAAAATGACCTTTTTGCCCCTGTGTCCAAATCGGACGTAAGGACAGGCATTTCTAGCTATTTGACATCTTCTGAGACTGTTGGTGATATTTATTACAGCTTTTGGAAGAGTACCCACAGGATCTATTGATACAGGGACGACTGTTGGTATTCAAACACCAGGCAAGTGTACCTTGCCAAACTCTGCAGTATTGTTATATATTTTCCTTACTTCATTATATTGCTGTGCATGCTTAACCTAGGACCGTGTGACATACTTAGCATCCGATTATCAGTCGGGTGCCAACATTGTACGCGGTGTTGTGTATTATCATCTAGAGATGGATACTCGTGACACTTTATCTTCTCGTACTTGTCTTACCAAGTACACTATGACCCCGGACACTTGACACTGTTCATGAGCCAGGATCTTCCCGAGATATTCGTGGTGATTCTGTATAGGATACAGGACTTGACAGATATATTATATTCCTAGACATTTATGACTTGTGCATTAGTTATGATCCCGCTGACATGGACATGAGACGTTATGGTCATGATATGCGTGGTCATATTGGGTGGGGAGAGACACACAGACTACAGGCTGATCATATATATACACCCCTACTATTGTGAGGCACAAGACTCTGAAGCCCGAGCTTGGCCCATTACTCATTATTACTGCTGCTACCGGCTCCCCGACACAGAGCTTATAGTGGCTTCAGCCTGAGTTCTAGTGCTGCTCTCATCTTGCATATCACTTAGCTGGTTATTTAGTATTCCCTTATTGTTCCATCTATTGCTGGAGAGACCCACAGGCTACAGGTTGACTATGTTATGCCGGCTACTCAGTCTCCCGCTGAGCTAGACCACCTTATGATATCACTGCTACCGGCTCCCCTACACAGAGCTTGTAGTTGTTTCAGCCTAAGCACTATTGATGTTCTCTCTTGCATTTCACACAGATGTTTACATACTTGCCCTATTTATTCTGTTTATTTTCTACACTGCATTTATTTTGGCTTGAGCTTTCTTGTACCTTGCTATGTCCCCTGAGGACCTGGATCCGGATTATGTCCCCAGGATTTGACGACGAGATCTATCCCGAGGTATACAGGACCGCAGCAGGAGCTGATCCATGAGCTGTACCGCCATCCGAGGATGAGGTGTTAGCCGAAGACTTTTCTTGAGCATCCATGTTTCATGCTCAGTATTTATTCATTTATTCCAGTCATTTATTTCTGGTCTGTTGAACCATTGTATTAGATATTTATCGGGTTGTTCCCCGAAGTACTTTGTTGAGACTAGTTGATGATTTACATTCCTTATTTATTCTGTGGATCATACTTTTATACTTTGTGTGGATGAGATTAGTTGTGCCATATTGTCGCAGACTTGTTTTTACAGCTTAAGTATGTCCTGATGGATCCATTAAATTGGGTTTATCCATCGGTGCGTACTGCTGGCCATTGCCACATATCTGGTCCCACAGTATTTTGGGACTGGGGCGTGATATGGTTTTTGTGGTGGCCCATGCAGGTCTACGATAAAATTGTTCGGTTTCAACTTAGGGGCCGAACCAGCCTGCCCTAAGGATATGATAAGTTCTAGGATCTCATCCATTATTTAACCCATTGTTGAACTCTATATCGAACTCGAAATTGTTACTTGATTTGCATCCTGTATTGATTTCTCTGTGCGTTCTTACAGTTTATGTTTTGGTTGCAGAGAGAAATGGATCCCAGGAACGAAGACGAGATTCCATTGGATACGCCACACGACGTTGTGGTTACTTATATAGACGGAGTGACCCCAGGAAATGGAGGACAAGCATCGCAGAGCAATCAAACCGGTCAGCCTAATCCAAGGTTCCGGAGAGATGACATCCCACCTCCACCACAGTTCACTCCCCAGATGCCAGTTTTTCTGCCAGGACAAGCTATGGACGGGCAACAGATGTTCCAGATGATGTATGCTATGACGCAAGCCCAGCAGCAAATTCAGCAAGAGGCCCATCGGCAGGAGGCCGAGTATTTGAGAACCAGCCTGGTATCCGCATTGGAGCAGGCAAATCCACCAGCGAGACGATCGACGACGGGATCTATCACCGACTTCCGTCAGCTCAAACCTCGTACATTTTCTGGTAAAGAGGGGCCAACAGAAGTTCATGAATGGCTCACAAACATACAGCATCAGTTGGAAGCCGCTGAACTTTCGAAAGAGAAGTGGATGACTGCAGTCAAAATGCAGTTAACTGAGAATGCACATCACTGGTGGTTAGCAGAGGAGAGGAGGCTCGGGCAGGACCGAGTCACTTGGGAAGAGTTCTCTAGACTCTTCCGAGAGATGTATATTCCCGCAGTAGCACGGTCAGAGCTCAGAGACAAGTTCAACCGCCTTATCCAAGGCAATATGACAGTGGAAGAATACAACGCGGAATTCATTCGCCTCAGTCGCTTTGCCCCAACCTTGATTGCAACAGAGGAAGAGAAAGCTGAGAAGTTTTTTGACGGACTGAAGTTCGAGCTCCAGAGATTGATTGGATCGGTCGCGCCTACATCATATACCGATGTTCTCGCAGCAGCACGACGCATGGAGCGCGTCACTAGAAGGGAGTCGAACCTGAAGAGGCCTATCACCACAGCACCATCCAGGACAGCACATGGGGTTCAGCAAAACGGACCCAGAGGAGTATGCCAGAGAGGACAACACACAGGGCCATATCTCTCCCTACTTGTCACCACTGCGACAAGATAGGGCACATTGAGAGAGAATGCAGACGTAAGTTAGGACTCTGCCTGGCTTGCGGATCCAACCAGCATCAGACCAGAGACTGCACCGAGCGCAGAGAGGGAGCACCGAGACTAGCTTTACCTGCCCCACGACCAGCTTATCCAGCAGTAGGAGCACAGCAGGCAGGAGTTGGAGGCGTCAGGCCACCAACCCCAGGAGGGAATCAGCAAAGACCACCCCTGGCACCACAGGCAGCTCTATTTCAGCAGGCTCAGCAGCAGCAGAGAGGTCCAGCTCAGGGACGAGGACAGGCATTCACATTAGCTGTTGAGGAGGAGGCTACGGCAGACGAGTTCATTATAGGTACTATTTTAGTAGCTTCATTACCAGCTGTAGCATTATTTGATTCTGGAGCATCGCATTCATTTATAGCAGCTAGCTTTGTAGCCACCCATAGAGTAGCTACCGCACCCCTTCCGAAGATGAAGAGGATTCTTACGGGAGGTGGAATTATTCCGGTTAGTGACGTCTGTAGATCATGTTCTGTAGTAGTTTGTGGCAGAGAAATGCGAGCTCAATTTCTGATCTTTTCCATGCTGGATTATGATGTTGTACTTGGTATGGACTGGTTAAGTCTGTACCATGCGACTCTTGATTGCCGACTTGGACGGGTTATATTTAGACCGCCTGGACATCCAGAATTCGAGTTTCTTCGAGGAGCGGTAAAGCAAGGAGTTCAGCCAACTCTTAGGGTACTATCTGTAGAAGAGGAGACAGGTTACCCAAGAGTCATATCAGAATTTGTGGATGTATTTCCTGATGATCTTCCAGGTTTACCGCCTGATCGGGAAATAGAATTCACAATAGACTTAACTCCAGGAGCAGAGCCTATCACTTCATCAGTATATCGGCTAGTACCTAAGGAGTTAGTGGAGTTGAAAGAACAGGTTGATGATCTTCTGGAGAAGGGTTTCATTCGGCCCAGTGTTTCACCTTGGGGAGCACCCATATTATTTGTGCCGAAGAAGGATGGAACAGTACGGTTATGCATTGATTACCGGGCACTAAATGCTGTGACCATCAAGAACAGGTATCCCTTACCACGCATTGATGATCTATTCGATCAATTGAGTGGAGCTAGGGTATTCTCGAAGATTGACCTTCGATCCGGCTATCATCAGATCAAAGTAAGGAAGGAAGACATACCGAAGACAGCTTTTAGGACCAAGTATGGACATTATGAGTTATTGGTGATGCCGTTTGGTTTAACCAACGCGCCAGCAGTGTTTATGAGTTTGATGAACAGAGTCTTTCATCAGTTCTTGGATAAATTTATGGTTGTGTTCATTGACGATATTCTAATATATTCCAAGAGCCACGAAGAGCACGAAAAGCATCTCAGAATCGTGTTAGAGACCTTAAGACAGGAGAAGTTATACGCCAAACTCAGTAAGTGTGAGTTCTGTATGGACAAAGTACCTTTCTTGGGATATATTATCTCAGAAGAAGGACTTTCGGTTGATCCAGAGAAAGTTGCGGCAATAGAGACTTGGCCTACACCCACATCAGTTGCAGAGGTGAGAAGTTTTCTCGGACTTGCGGGATATTATCGAAGGTTTATAGAAAATTTCTCGAGGATTGCAGAACCGATGACGAAGCTGACACATAAAGACCAGGAGTTTATATGGACAGAAGACTGCCAGAAGGCCTTTGAAGAATTGAAGAGAAGATTAACAACAGCACCTGTCTTGACTCTTCCTTTAGGGTCAGAAGGTTTTGTTGTTTACAGTGATGCATCAGGTAGTGGACTAGGATGTGTTTTGATGCAACATGGCAAAGTCATTGCTTATGCATCGAGACAGTTGAAGGTTCACGAGAAGAACTACTCCACACACGATCTGGAGTTAGCAGCAGTTATATTTGCATTGAAGATATGGAGGCACTACCTTTATGGAGAGAAAGTAGACATCTTTACAGATCACAAGAGTCTGAAGTATGTATATACTCAAAAGGAGCTTAACATGAGGCAGAGGCGTTGGCTTGAACTGATGGTAGATTTTGACATAGATCTGCAGTATCATCCAGGAAAGACGAATGTTGTAGCAGACGTACTCAGCAGGAAGCCTACGGCTTATTTCTTGACGATGCAGCCCGAGTTATTGAGAGATCTACAGAAGCTTCAGATAGAGGTTATTTTACCAGGACAGAATGGCTTGCTGGCTAATCTTGAAATTAAGTCGTCACTTGTGGAAAGAATTAAAGAGGCATTGCACACCGATGCTAGATTTCGAAGACTGAAGGAGAGGACAGAAGCAGGCATACAGACAGGACTTCGCATACACGAAGACGGGACATTGAGGATTAAAAATCGCCTGTATGTTCCAAATAGAGAATTGAGACAGGAGTTAATGACTGAAGCACATAGCTCTATGTACTCTGTTCACCCAGGAGGAACCAAGATGTACCGAGACTTGAGGCAGTATTACTGGTGGCATGGAATAAAAATGGAGATTGCAAGATTTGTGGCCAAATGCTTAGTCTGCCAGCAAGTAAAGGCCGAGCATCAGAGGACTGCAGGTATGCTACATCCGCTTCCTATACCAGAATGGAAGTGGGAACATATTACGATAGATTTTGTCACAGGATTTCCAAGGAGCCCCAGCGGAAGAGATGCAGTATGGGTTATCATGGATAGACTCACTAAATCGGCACACTTCTTGCCATTTAGAGTTGGACAGTCCACAGAGGTACTAGCCGACATGTATATGCGACAAATCATCAAATTACATGGAGTGCCGGTTAGTATTGTATCGGATCGAGATTCGAGATTTATATCTCATTTCTGGAGAAGCATGCAAGAGAGTCTGGGCACCAGACTCAAATTTAGCACGGCTTACCACCCGCAGACAGATGGCCAATCGGAGCGCACCATTCAGATCTTGGAGGACATGTTGCGATCATGTATGCTAGACTTTGGAGGATCTTGGGAAGATCATTTGCACTTGGTGGAGTTCTCCTACAACAATAGTTATCAGGCCAGCATTCAGATGGCACCATTCAAGGCATTATACGAAAGGAAGTGCAGATCGCCTATATGTTGGAGTGACGTTGGTGAACGTCAAATACTGGGTCCAGAATTGGTAATGCAGACAGTGGAGAAGGTGAAACAGATTCAGAATCATCTTTGAGCAGCTCAGGACAGACAGAAGCATTGGACAGATATGCACAGACGTCCCCTAGAGTTTAAAGAAGGAGAGCACGTGTTCTTGAGAATTTCGCCCACTCGTGGTACTATCAGATTCGGGAGCAGAGGCAAGTTGAGCCCAAGGTATATTGGGCCATTTGACATTCTAGAGCGCGTTGGTGAGGTGGCTTATCGTCTTGCATTACCTCCATCCTTAAAGGGAGTGCATGGCGTATTCCACGTCTCCCAGCTGCGAAGGTACGTGACCGACCCAAGTCACGTAGTCGATCATTCAGAGATTGCGGTGGGCCCAAGCTTGAGATATGAAGAACAACCAGTTGGCATCCTCGACGTCAGTGAGAAGACATTGTGGGGACAGACAATCAGACTGGTTCGTGTAGCATGGAAACATTATTCTCCTGGAGAATCGACTTGGGAACGAGAAGATAGTATGCGCCAGCGTTACCCCCACTTGTTCGCGGAGGCAGTTAGTACCTGAGCAACCTTGTATTTTTATAGTTCTTCCTTTGATAACTTATTCTTTGATTGTGAGGACGCAATCCTTTTAAGGAGGGAAGATTATAAACACCCTAATTTTCAGAGTAATTTTAATATAATTTTCTCCGAAATTTTCGGTATTTTTCTGGAAGAAGAACCAAGGTGATTGTGAGTTAAAATTTTTTAAATACAGTTTATTGGTGTTAAAATATTATAGAAATAATATTTTATGATGTAAAATGAAGAACCGAACATGTGGTATTTTTCAGTAAATTATTTGGACTCCGGAAACGAGTTTTAGGACCTATAAACTTTTGGGATTGATAAACCAAACCAAAATAAACCCACCATGCCAGAACCGAACCCAGCCTATTAGGTCGGGTAGGATCTGAGTCAAACCCGACCCGAAACCCACTAGGGAACCCTAGCTACCAGATTTTACTGTAGCAGTATAAAATGCCGCTCATTGGCATGCGTGCCCAGCCGCAACCCTAGCAATCCATCCCGCCGTCATCTCCTTGTCAGCGACAGCACCCTGACCCGTCGAACTCCGACCGCGAGGCCGCATCCCCCTCTGCTCGACTCCGGCGAAGCCGCCCGAGTCCGCCCCAACTTCCACTCCTCTTTCCAGCGTCCGCCCCTCGACTCGGACTCGCCAGCGCCGACCGCTCCGGTCTGGACCCCCTCTCCCCGCAGCGGCTGAACAGCCCGACCAGCAGCGTGTTCCCCCGACTCCGGCAGCGTGCGACTCCATCTTCCCGCATGCACGGCCGCCTAGTCGACCCCGACTTTCCCCTCAACACCCCGCCGCTGCTGCACATCGCCCCTCTCCGCCGACAAAACCCAGAACCCTCGACTCCTTCCTCGCCAGCGCCGTCCGCGTCCGCCCCTCGGCTCCTCGCCTCGAGCAGCCTCCAGAGTCCCCATCGCCGTCGACACCCGAGCCCGACTCCCTTCGGTGGAACCCCGCTGTCCCCCGAGTCATAACCCTAGCTCGGACTCTCGGCAGACACGGGAATCCTTGACCAGGACACAAAGTTGACTCTCGGACACGTAGAATTCAGCATTCACGGAGCCCTGTTCATGTACCGTTTTCTCTCACCTTGCAACTCCGTTTTCGATTTCGTCAGTTGCTACGCGTAGACTGTATAACCCCCTCGGTGCCCGTGCAACCCGCTCGGTGTATCGCATCCTGTGGTGATCGCACACCGCGATCCAAAAAAGGAAAAACAATCTCCTATTTTACCCCGGAACTGAGTGCGCCCCACCAAACAGGACGACTTGGTCGCACGCGGTCTTTACCAAAACGTGCGCGTCGTTGATACGGTCGTGTAGGATTTCGCAGAAGTCGATTCGGATGTGCGTGCACACCGAAATCAACGCGTATCCGCCGACGATACCCCATATCCGTCCTTTCTGGAATACGCTGTAACTTTGTGTACACACGTCGGATCGAGACAAAACTTATGACATCGGACTCGTGGCAATACGCTGGTCCTGTGACCCAAGTTTGGTTCAATTCTGAGAACGTTGACAAAATCGCGTATCGTGGGCCCCATAGGCCCCACTTGACGGGCGATTTTGTGATCGGCTTATCGGAATCCAATTCTGGAAGTTCTGTTGGGTTCGTATCATTGTTCCTGACTTGTAGACACTGAGTTTGAGGAATTTGGAGACCTTTGACCCTGACACGCTTTTCGGTGCAAAGTGGCCCACATGTGGACCCCGCTTTGGCCCGAAAATGACCTTTTTGCCCCTGTGTCCAAATCGGACGTAAGGACAGGCGTTTTTAGCTATTTGACATCTTCTGAGACTGTTGGTGATATTTATTACAATTTTTGGAGGAGTACCCACAGGATCTATTGATACAGGGACGACTGTTGGTATTCAAACACCAGGCAAGTGTACCTTGCCAAACTCTGCAGTATTGTTATATATTTTTCTTGCTTCATTATATTGCTGTGCATGCTTAACCTAGGACTGTGTGACGTACTTAGCGTCCGATTATCAATCGGGTGCCAACATCGTACGCGGTGTTGTGTATTGTCATCTAGAGATGGATACTCGTGACACTTTATCTTCTCGTACTTGTCGTACCAAGTACACTATGACCCAGGACACTTGACACTGTTCATGAGCCAGGATCTTCCCGAAATATTTGTGGTGATTCTGTATAGGATACAGGACTTGACAGAGATATTATATTCCTAGACATTTATGACTTGTGCATTAGTTATGATCCCGCTGACATGGACATGAGACGTTATGGTTATGATATACGTGGTCACATTGGGTGGGGAAAGACACACAGACTACAGGCTGATCATATATATACACCCCTACTATTGTGAGGCACAAGACTCTGAAGCCCGAGCTTGGCCCATTACTCATTATTACTGCTGCTACCCGGCTCCCCGACACAGAGCTTATAGTGGCTTCAGCCTGAGTTCTAGTGCTGCTCTCATCTTGCATATCACTTAGCTGGTTATTTAGTATTCCCTTATTGTTCCATCTATTGCTGGAGAGACCCACAGGCTACAGGTTGACTATGTTATGCCGGCTACTCAGTCTCCCGCTGAGCTAGACCACCTTATGATATCACTGCTACCGGCTCCCCTACACAGAGCTTGTAGTTGTTTCAGCCTGAGCACTATTGATGTTCTCTCTTGCATTTCACACAGATGTTTACATACTTGCCCTATTTATTCTGTTTATTTTCTACACTGCATTTATTTTGGCTTGAGCTTTCTTGTACCTTGCTATGTCCCCTGAGGACCTGGATCCGGATTATGTCCCCAGGATTTGAGGACGAGATCTATCCCGAGGTATACGGGACCGCAGCAGGAGCTGATCCATGAGCTGTACCGCCATCCGAGGATGAGGTGTTAGCCGAAGACTTTTCTTGAGCATCCATGTTTCATGCTCAGTATTTATTCATTTATTCCAGTCATTTATTTCTGGTCTGTTGAACCATTGTATTAGATATTTATCGGGTTGTTCCCCGAAGTACTTTGTTGAGACTAGTTGATGATTTACATTCCTTATTTATTCTGTGGATCATACTTTTATACTTTGTGTGGATGAGATTAGTTGTGCCATATTGTCGCAGACTTGTTTTTACAGCTTAAGTATGTCCTGATGGATCCATTAAATTGGGTTTGTCCATCGGTGCGTACTGCTGGCCATTGCCACGTATCTGGTCCCACGGTATTTTGGGACTGGGGCGTGACATGTGATAAACTCTAGACTCCATAACTAAGGCAGACAGTTACTTTTCTTACTCTCCTCATCAAAATATGTTATCAGAATATACCACAATTAAGTCCATAAAATTTATCTCGATAGAAGAATCAATTTTCAACGACGAACAAGTGAAAAGGAAAAGGTGAACGAAAGCAAGTGGAATCAGATTTCGAAATAAAATTTATAATAAGATTCTCAAGTGTCATCCCATGATTCTTTCAAGAAGTCCTAATTTGTAATTGAGTATTCTCTCATCTTATATCCTATCGCAGGCTCGCAGTAGTACAACTAAGTCGTTGCATTACCACGACATCACACTAATTGCGAAGCCTGACCTGCACGAACCACCACAAAAAATGTGTCACGACCTGCACCCAGATGTTCGGGCACGAGTACATGGCAACGTCCAACCTACGCTGCAATAACTACATAGAACGCTGTCTAGGTCAAAAATACTATCTATCAATCTTACACAATAATATATATAACATGTCAATGATATCTCAACTACATAAGGAAGACAAGATGATAATGCAACAATATCCAATCATAATAATCTATAAGGAAGAAAATGACACGATATGATATAAAGCAAGAAAATTCCAACGTCACAAGTCTAGAATAGCTACAACAATATCCCAAGTCTAAAAGTCTAGCAATACCAACATAAAGTCTAAATAGCAAATAATAACTCAAATAGTTTAGGTAGTTGGAGACAAATTCAGTACAAATGTAGAAATACTAACTAAGTCTGGCAATAACTAGTTGGGCCTCATCAACAGCTGGTACTGGCTCCTCTTGTACTACTAATGTAACCTCAGGTAACTCTCCATCATGCGGACCATAATGCGTAGGACACCAGTCCTCTAAATAGTCATCTGAAAAAATATATCCAGTCAGGATTGAACGAGTACAACCCAATAACAGTTCCGAATTAATTAATAATGACTATAAATAGTAATAGTGAATGCAATACAAGATGAGAAAAGCAATGAACAGATACCATAGTATGGTAGTAAAGAGAGACGGGTAATCTAGAGGCAATAGGGCATAATCAGTATACAATAAAATGGAATATAGAGAAGAACTGTACTACACTAAGTGTTTTGAAATACTATTTTGATATGTGATCGGCTTGGGTTAATAGTTGTCGATTTTCATGAAGTAACACAATCATATGTAAGTATATGATTGGTTATTGCCTACAGAGTAACACAATCATACATGAAGTGTATGATTGGTTGTTGTCTACGTAGTAACACAATCGTACGTGAAGTGTACGATTGATTGTTGTCTATATTATACAATACTTTAAACATTGTTTATGGTTCTTGATCACATATCTAGCTAGCATTTCCTATAAATAGATCCAAATTATGACACGTTTTGACATGGTAATAACTATCACTATATCAAAATGGATGATTTGCGACAGTTTGAGTTGTCCAACAACAACGTATTAAAGCTGTCTTTTCATTTTTTGATAGATTGAAACTATTGTTTAACATCAAAATCCTGTTGAAAACTTTGGCTCTCTGATCCTTTAAAAAAATTTAGCTACCTCATTTTTTACAAAAACCCGTGTATTCTCCCCTTTCTTAAAAATTTCTTCCCTGAGAACTACTTTCTTCTGCATTTTTCATTTCTTTTCTCGAAACTTCTTCTCAAAACCCTTGCCCTCGCTGGAACCCGTTGGCCCTTTTCTTTCTTCACAGGCGGAGGACGGGAAGGATGGTCCCAACGGGTGGAGGACAGGAACGGCGGTCCAGACTTGGGGCGGAGGAGCGGTTTAATCTTTTCTAGGGTTTCATATCACCGCTACCACTACGCTCGCCGGCGCCATCACTACTCCCACCACCATTCTCTCTCTCTCTCTCTCTCTCTCTCTCTCTCTCTCTCTCGATCCATACCTGAACCCTAAAATCTCAAAGAATTGCTTGTCGCCAGCTTCGAAGAAGCTGAAAGCCAAGAAGAAGAAAAAGAGGAGACCGGCCCTAACCTTAATTTATCTCCTACTCCGACGACGACGACGAGGAGTTCCCGACGACGACTTGTTTCTTCTTCAAGTCCTTTCTTTCTTGGTTAGGGTTTTTTATTTGGGGAAATTATTCATTTATGGTATAATTTTAGATAATGGCTCATTATATTCATTTATGGTTTATCAATTTTTACTATTGCAATTTTAACTTCGAATCAAACAATAATGTCAGTTATAACTAGGCAATAATGATATATGTAGTTGATGCAAACTTAAGCTTCCCTTGCTATATAATTGGTAAGACATATATATAACTCTGCAGCAAACTGAGTCCCTTATCATTGCCTCTGGAATTTATTCGTTCTTGAGTCTTACTTCTCACATGCATGTTAATTGTTGGGTACTAAAATTGGATTTTAATGTTGCTGCTTTTGGGTTTCTTTTATGAATTTGATATTATTGGAAGAGCAATTTCCTCTCACTATGGGTCTGATCTATTGGATGTTAATGGTACCGAGTGGAACTTGTGTTATGATTATGTTACTATACCATGCTTAAAGTTTATTTGTGCTAATACTAGAAAATCTACTTGTGGCTAATGATAAGGTTGGTCGAGAATTTTGCTGCTAAAAGGGTTTCTTTAGTTCAGTAGCATATTGCTTACCATTATTATCATGTGTAAGAATGATAAAGAGATATAGACACAAATTGGTTAGGTTCTCTTGACGGGAAAGAACATAAACTAACTAACAAGAAAGAAAGAAAGAGAAAAGGACTCACAGTTACGGACTTAATTATTAATGATCCTTTACTAGTGAAACCAAAAGGAACTTTAGCAACAACATAGAAAACTGAAAGCCATGACAACTCCATCTAATAATTTAATTCAATTATGTAGTAGTATCATTCAGTAGCAAGTGGAAAAATAGAGTAATAATCTAAAACAACAACAGAAAACTTTAACAAAGAGCTACTTGAACCATAAACCCCCATTTCTGCAGGGAGTACATGTTGGCTTGTTGAGCTAGGAGGCAACTTACAAACAAAGGAGTATATAGGAGTGGGAACGGGTAGGGTCAGGCCCAAAATTTATAGAACCGGACCGGACGGGACTTGTTTTCTGGCTAGAGAGGGCGGGACGGGCCGAATTATTTTTGGAACAGGACCGGATCCGGCCTATTTGAAACGGGTCCAAACCGGAATGAACCACGGGTCCAAATGGGTCCTGAATTTTTTTTTTTTTATCGTCAGGAAATATACAACGAGCAGCTTGTAGTGGATCCGTCATTTATAGTTCCATCTTCAGTATCACCTCCCTCCAGAGTTTTTAACATCTCAAGCATAAGTTAGAAGGTTGCTAGAGGATTATCCATAACCAATTGTTCCATACATCAAGATTTATCAAACATTCTCATGATTTTCCCTCCTAAATGTAAGATTATGCTCTACCTTGTTTACTTTTACTACAGTTTGAGCAATTATTATATGTGTGCCTATCTTGTGCTCATGTTTCTTTTCTTTTGCTTCATTTGATATATATATATATATATATATATATATATCAAGGTAGTCAAAGGCGCACTCAAGGTGCAAAGGGTCCAAATCGTCCGAGGCGCAAGGCGCACTTAAGGCGCGCGCCCGAGCGACACGAGGCGCAAAATTTATATATATATATATATATATATATATATATATTCACATCGGATTTCTATATTGATAAACATGTGCTTCAAATTCTCCCATGTCTAGGTTGCAATCACTTTGAATTGAGTGAGTGAGAGAGAAAAAAAAAAAAGTTCATCAGTTCAAAAAACAGTCTAAAAATAGTACAACAGTTAAAAAAATAGTCTAAACATGTTATTTTTTCACAAGATTTTCAAGGCGCGCCTTAGCTATTCCAAGGCGCTCGAAAAAGGCGCGCCTAGGTGCGCCTTAAGAATTGCGTCTTAAGAATTGCGCCTCGCCTGGAGTGCCCTGAGGCGCTGCCCCTGCGCCTCAGGCGCGCCTTTGACTACACTGATATATATATATATATATATATATATATATATATATATATATATATATATCAGTGTACTTTTTTTTCTAAATTTTTACTAATTTATTGATAATAATTTCATATTGCAGATACTACCAATACCAAAAAATCCGATACTCCTATCCGATAACGGCAAAACTTTCGATACCGATACTCGTACAAAATGTCCGATACCGATACTTGAACATTGGTGCAAACTTTCTAGACCGTAATATCGTTGGACAAGAGAGGGATCTGTTGTGGAGTTAGAAGGTCTAGTTAGTAGTCAACCATACATTTCAGCTCAACCAGAAATTGTAGTACTCTTAATCACCTATACCATAAAGGAATCCCATAGGCGTGGGAAAATGGAAATATCTGCTACAGGGAATTGAAGTCATCACACTGTAAGCCAAAGGATTATAGTCAAAGCACTTCATATATTTAAGATGCTCGGTATCTCCATCGCCATATATAATAGAATTCTGAGTTCATTTTCTGGTTTTTTTTCTTCAGAAAAGAAAACTATATAGAGTTAGGCGTATTTGTATCTGTTGTGACAAGTGTCAAATATATATCAGGACACAGCTTATTAGATATTAGACATGGAGGGAACATGTGTATAGGATGGATCCATATATCCAAACAGTTACATTTTGTAGGCAAATTGTCCACGTACCTTAAGATGGACAAACTTCCTATATATACATGAATTTAATATGTACATTCAGGATGAAACTTTTTTTTTGCAAATGTGCTCCTAGTATGTTGTTGTAGGACATTAAAATCTTAGTTTGGATTGCTAAGGTTTTCCTATTATGCAAAATAGTTTATTTTGTTTCTTCTCCCCAGTCCCTCATTCCTTCCATGCATATAGATGTTAATGTCTTAATTATCTTCAATGTGATGTTACGGTCATCATGTTTAGCCTCCAAAGCAACATGACTGACCAATTGAGGATCGGTCAGTATATGCTGGTGTGGACTTATCCTTTTTAGCTTGTTCCATCTTAAGCTAGTTATAGCTCACTTTAGCTAGTTTTGTCTTGTGCCTAGTAGATATCAATTTGATATTTTAGTCCTTATTTTTCCACTTTATGTAAATTTATTTCTAATTTTCTTTAGCTTACCAACCTTATTCTGCAAATAATCCAGTGATGTCGCCTTGTTTCAATCATGCTCTCAAGCGGCCTCGGATTCAACCAAACAGGACAATTATTAACTGCGAAAGTTATTCAACGTCAGAGGTAGTTTCCATTGTCATCTACCTTATCCTTTTTTTTACTTTTGACTGTTAATTCATTAACCTTTTGAAGCTTTATCCTGTTTTGCGATATTGATGCGAATATTCAACTATGTAGGCTGATGTACCTTGTTATTCTGTTAAGTTAGATATGACTAATGTCATATTTGGCCCACAAGTTTGGATCATTAAGCACAATCATTGACATTAATGTGTCGAATTATTTATTTGGCCCATAGAAGTAACTAGGTTGTCTATTTGTATTCGTACAAGCATCATACGTAAGTTCTTAATCTGCCCATTGCTAGAGAAATAAATTGGACATTTTGGATATGGTTTAAGATTTATGATTTGTTCTAAGGTTGTTGTATTGAATGTCTTGTGGTTGTAGTCAACTGTTTCTATCTTATATTAAAGTAACAAACTTCAGTCATAAGCATTTTTGGATAGATTGTTTAGTTTAACTTGTTTTTACATTCTAAGATAGTTACTTTATGCTATCCACCACATGATTTCTCCAAGTCATGCACATTGTCCTTCATTTTGAGTATTCCATACCACTTTCCATTTGTATAACCCTTACACCTTAACAACCTATACTTTAACCAGTAGATGTTTCACCATTCTTGTGTGTGTGAGCAACTAAAAAAATGTGGTCATTTCTTAGGGTGTGATTGGTATGGTTGTTCCCCACCTACCAAATTAGTATGGATCATCGTAGATGGCCCATGCCAGTAGTATGCATATATAAATAAATTTCAGGTATTAGGATTCTACCATTAACCCAAGTTTTTGCAAATGAACATCTTTTCCCCGATATGGTAGGCCTTTTGATTCATGGAGCCTAGAGTCCTCAAAGAATAGGCTTTTTGTTTTGTTTTTGTAATAGATCAACAATATGACGCCAATATTAAAAGATGTGGCTCATGAATCATGCACAAGGATGGCCCAGGATGTAGTTAGGTTTCTGGGACTTCACTATTTTGGTTCTAAGCAACACATAATTTTTGTACAAAATAACAAAAATATTTGAACACCACCTCTTTTGTGCTAATATTTGACCAACTTTGAGCCATTCCTCAGTTGAACTACATGAAAGACCACAACTACCATAAAAAAGACAATAAACAAGAACAAAAATGGCCATCGAGTCCTTAAGGAGTTTAGAATATGAAGAGCATAAACAGAGGATTGATACTATTCTGGACAGCCTGAGTATGCACTTCTATTTGTGAGATTTCTAAGTTGGTTTTTCTCACGTCCCGATTCCGTGGAATCGATAGTCGCCTCCGGACGTGACGTCGTGCGGGCCTAGGTTGCGCACCGCACAAGGCTAAGGTATTTTGCATAGCGAGCACATATTCAGAGTACGCAGATAAATTGAAACACAAAGTTTAAACATGAAAAAGTTCTCTTTATTGATAATGAACATCTATTACAAACTCTTGAACGAGTCATAAGGTTGCCGCACAGGCTTACAAAATGTTGACACAAAATGAGATAGTTGTCCTGTATATTACATCCCTTTACTAAAGCTCAAAAATAAGGGACCTCCAGACGGGATGATGACTTTCCCTTGGAGTGCATTGAGTTTGGGTTGTTAGTTCCTTGCTACAAAATGCTTCAAAAGATGGCACGATCATGACGTGCCTACAGCTGGACTAGATTGGGGAATGACTTCGGCTCCTCGCTCGGATCTCCTTAGTGTGGGAAACCTGTTTCAACGAGGGTCAGTACATCGAAACGTACTGGTGAAGGCAAGCTAACCCAACTATACCAATCAACACGTTGTTTAAATGAAGCATGCATATTATTTGTGGTCTTTCTATCTTGCCTTGGTTCATTTTACAAGCAAGCAGTATATAGAAATTACTGAAATGAACTTGCTACCGTTCGGTGACTTTTACCTGTCCATCTGAACCACCTGCACAATACTTATCATGTTCTTCCCTGCCACGAAGATACAAGTTAGCTTTGCACAGGTTTAAATATACGTGGTGATCACTGGCGTATGCCATAAAGGACAATAGTCATTGACGAGGATGGTATGCAACGGAAGCACGTGGTGCGCTGCAAGCATCCCGTCAATCACGTGAGACTAAACGTTGGGCTCCGTCCGGATCAGATCGATGCCAGTGCCTCAGCGACCGTCTGCAGGAACCATTGACCTTGTGCACAAGTTGTCCGTGATCAAACGACGTCTATACTATGTTAACCATTTATGCAGTTGAGGCAACACGAGTATAAGACAAGTAGTATTGCATGATTCATTTTGCATAGTCTTCCTGAACAGTTTGTTGCATAACATGGCATGTTCTATACATAGCACAATTATAGAAGTATGCATTCTAACTAAAATTGAAGCATATGATGAACATTTTGAACGAACTAGCATGACTAAGGTAACCGTTCACAAGTTGAATGATAAGCATAATAATCCAAGTCTATTTTTTTTTATCTTGACATCTTTTAGTTATTACTTGGTATCGTTTGATCGGGGCAAACAAGAATACAAGATTTTAGATGTGAAGACTTGGAAGAAGGGCCAACTGAATCGAATATAAACCACTCACAAGTTTGTTGGAAGGAAGAAGGAGAGGTGCTTTAGGACTTCACTCGCGCGTTGCCTGCTTTTTGTTCACCTGCATTGCCACGAACAGCTGATCAATACCTCTTCAACTCTTTCCAATATCGAAATTGAAGTGCAGTTCAACGAATGAAAACAATGAAATCCATCGAAACCGTTCAAGAAAACGCAAGCAAATCCGAAAGCCAACTCAAAGCACGAAGGCAACAAGCGACAACGAAAATTAGGCAACAAAAGATGCAGCGGAGAGGTCTCTCCTGACTCTGCCGCTAAGTCGATCCCGGGGGCACGGTCCACTGAATATGAGAATCGATTCCGAAGAAGCAAATCCATAACGATAATAAGATCTTGTTTCAATCTATCCCGATCAAATGATATCGTCTTGTATTTCTTAGCCGCGCTCCCCAAATAGGGGGAACGGGACACCACATCCTACCCAACTAATTGGAAGTTTCGTCCACGAAACTTAGGAATAGAACCTACCACTAGGAAACAATGAAGTAAACCTTTTCCTCATCTCAGATTCAAGCTCCCAAGTGGATTCTTCGACCGAGTGATTTCGCCAAAGCACGCGCACAAGAGGAACCGAGCGACTTTGAAGCAGCTTTTCTTTACGATCCAAAATTTGCACGGGTTGTTCGACATATGTCAAGTCTGCCTTCAGATCCAGTTGATCAAGATCTACCACATGGCTCGGGTCGTACACGTACTTCCTAAGTTGAGAAACATGGAAGGCATCGTGCACTTCGGACAGTGACGGTGGTAGGGCAATCTGATATGCGACTGAGACAACTCGCTTTAGTATCTCGAACGGACCGACGAATCTTGGACTTAGCTTTCCCTTTGCTCAAAATCTGGTGACTTCTCGCATGGGCGAGACTTTGAGAAATATCCGATCTCCTTCAAAGAACTCAAGTGGACGTCGATGTGTGTCTGCTTAGCTCTTCTGGCGACTCTGAGCTACCTTCAGTCGTTTTCGAATCAAACGAATCTTTTGGACAGTCTGCTCCACAAGTTCAGGGCCAAGAATTTGCCGTTCTCCAACTTCGTCCTAACAGATCGGAGATCTGCACTTCCGTCCATACAACGGCTCATACGGCGCCATCTGAATGCTGGATTGAAAGCTATTGTTGTATGCAAATTCAGCTAACGGTAGATGCATATCCCAACTCGTCTTCAAGTCCAAGGCGCAGAGTCGTAGCATGTCTTCGAGGATTTGGTTGACACGTTCTGTTTGACCGTATGTTTGTGGATGGTAGGCGGAGCTGAACTTCAACTTCGTCCCCATTGTTGACTGCATGCTTTCCCAGAAACGCGATATGAATCGACCATCTCTATCGGAGACTATGGATTCGAGCACGCCGTGGAGCCGAACGATTTCGTTGAGGTAGATCTGAGCCAAGCGGTTGGCACTCCAAGTACTTTTGATAGGCAGAAAGTGAGCTGATTTGGTGAGCTGATCAACAATGACCCATACGGCATCATTTTTTCGTTGCGTCTTTGGCAAGCCAACAATAAAATCCATTGTTATATGTTTCCATTTCCACTCCGGAATAGCGAGGTTCTGCATCTCTCCGTCCGGCTTCTAGTGCTCGGCCTTTACCCTCTGACAAGCCATGCAATGCGACACGAACAACGCCACATCTCGTTTTAAGCCGTGCCACCAAAACGTCGTACGGAGATCTCGATACATCTTTGTGCTACCTGGATGAGAAGTATAACTAGCATAATGAGCTTCCGTGAGTATCTCTTTTCTGAGGGTCGCATCTTTTGGAACGCACAATCTCCCCTTCACTCGGATTACCCGTCCGTGCCTACCGCAAAGTCGGTTGCCTTTCCTGCTGAGATAAGACCTTACATCTTTTGCAGGAACAGGTCATCCTTCTGAGCGGACTTGACTTTTTGTAACAAGTCAGGCTTGAGGCGCAGTTGTGCCACTTGCGTTCCCTTTTTGTATCTGATTATAAGTGTAATACCCAAAGCTTACAGATCTTGACGCAGCTTGTCATTAATAGCCAAACTCCCAACGAACACTCGACTCAGTACATCAGCTACAACGTTTTCCTTGCCAGGCGTGTATCTGATCATGAGGTCAAAGTCGCTAAGGAGCTCAAGCCAGCGCCGTTGACGAAGATTCAAATCTTTTTGTGTGTAGAGATATTTTAAGCTCTTATGGTCTGTATAGATCTCGCACGGTACACCATAAAGGTAGTGGCGCCACAGCTTCAGCGCGAACACCACCGCTGCTAGTTCAAGATCATGTGTTGGGTAATTCTTCTCGTGAGGCTTTAGCTGCCTCGACGCGAAGGCTATCACTTTGTCCCATTGCATAAGGACACATCCCAATCCCTTACCTGAGGCGTCACTATATATTTTGAAGTTATCCGGTCCGTCTGGAAGGGTAAGAATTGGTGCAGAGACGAGGCGCTGCTTTAACTCCATAAACGAAGCTTCACAGTCGTCCTTCTACGCGAACGTTACTCCCTTCCGAGTGAGCCGAGTCAGAGGTGATGCAATTATAGCAAAATTTTTAATAAATCTCCGGTAGTAGCCCGCCAGACCAAGGAAACTCCGTATATTGCTAGCTGACTCAGGCCGTTTCCACTGCATAATGACTTCTACTTTCTTTGGGTCAACTGAGATGCCTCGTGCAGAAATAATGTGCCCTAGAAAGGATATGTTGTCCAACTAGAATTCGCATTTACCTAGCTTGTCATACAACTTATTGTCTCGAAGGGTCTGAAGCACCATCCGCAGGTGTCCTGCGTGTTCATCTCTATTCTTCGAGTACACTAAGATGTCGTCTATAAAAACGATCACAAATTTATCGAGGAACGGTCGGAACACTCAATTCATCAAATCCATAAAAGCAGCAGGGGCGTTCATCAGACCAAACGGCATGACGAAAAACTCGTAGTGCCCATAACGGGTTCAGAATGCAGTCTTGGGTATGTCTTCTGGTTTAATCTTCAGCTGGTGGTAGCCCGAGCGAAGATCAATTTTCGAGAACACCGTTGCCTCTTGCAGCTGATCAAAGAGGTCATCTACCTTGGCAGAGGATACTTGTTTCTGATGGTGACCTTATTCAGCTCCCGATAATCGATGCAGAGGTGTAGCGTTCCGTCTTTCTTCTTCACGAAGAGTACATGCGCGCCCCAAGGAGACACGCTCGGACGGATGAACCCACGATCCAGTAACTCTTGCAGTTGGCACTTTAACTCATTCAGTTCAGCAGGGGCCATTCTGTACGGAGGCTTAGAAATCGGCTCGGTATTCGGGAATGTGTCGATGGTGAACTCGATCTCTCGGTTTGGTGGCATACAGGGTAGTTCGCTCGGAAACACATCAGGGAACTCTGCCTCAACGGAAGAAGACTCAAAGTTTGCGTAATCCAGCTGTTTGCCCCGAACCGACGCTAGGTATCCCTCGCAGCCTGAGTGTAGCATTCGCCGAACAGACATTGCAGAAATCACCATGCATGCCCTGGTCGCATCATTTGCTGGACTACTCGTATAGCAGAATTCGACTTCTCCAGGCAGGCGGAAGACGACTCATTTTTCTACACACTCAATAGTTGCCGAGCAAGTGCCGAGTCAATCCATTCCCAAAATGATATCATAGTCCCGAACATTTAGAACTAAAACATCTAGCGATAGCTTCCTTCCTCCAATACAGACGTAATCATCTTGGCATACTGAACGAACATGTATTTTCGTGCCGGAGGGGGTGCTAACACTAAGGTCTAAATGCAACGGTGTCATTTCTATATTGTTCTCCACGGCAAAATTTGTGGATATAAAACTATGCGTTGCACCAGAATCAAATAACACGTGCATGTATGTTATTAAAAAGCAATATACCTGACACAACGGTGTCTGAGGCCAGAGCTTCCTCTCGTGTCATTGTGTAGACCCGACCTAGAGCTTGGCGACGCTCTTGCTGAGGCGCAGCTCGATTGGCCTGGGGTGCATTAGCCTGATTTGGATGTTGAGGGTGGCTAGCAGAGTAGAGCGGACAGTCTTGCATTTTGTGATTTGGATCACCACAGATGAGGCATAACCCGAGCTTCTTGCGACATTGGTTGACGGCGTGCCCTGGTCTGTTACAAAAGGGACATACTTGGTTTGAGTTTGCTTTCTGCTTGTCGCCGTTGTTTGGGCGCTTTGCAGTGTTGTTTCCTCTTTCGTTGCTATGGCGTTTGTGATTGGAGGTATGCACAGCGTCGACAGAAACGTGAGGATACTGCGGTTCAAGAGAAAGGGCGTGATTCAGGACTTCCCTCATCGTCTGATACTGAGGAACGACCACGTGCGCATGGATGGCAGGATGCAGACCGCCTTCAAATCTTCTGGCACGATTCACTGCATCTTGTAAATAGGAGCTGGCAAATTTAGCGAGCCGGTTAAATTCGACGAAATACTGCTTAACTGTCATGGTTTCTTGGCGTAGTTGCACAAACTCGTTCTCTTTCTGACGACGTACGGGAGGGGGTATGAACTTCTCTTCGAACGCGCCACGGAAGGTGGCCCATGCGATCATCTCTTCGTCATCATCAACTGGAAGAGATCTCCGATGCAAGTCCCACCTATCGTGTGCATTCAAACGGAGTTGGAGTTGGGCACACGCGACACGTTTCTGCTCGGGTACCTCCAGGAGTTTGAAGTGGTCTTCCAGTTCATCCAACCAATCTACAGCCACGATTGGGTCCTCAGTCCCTTTAAATAGAGTGTTATAGACTTTCTTGAAGTCGCCAAAGTCGAAGGCAGTCACATCCTTCTTCCTTGGAGTCTGAGGCGTCTCGACTTCAAGTGTAGGTTGCTCCACCGGTGTCGCTGCTGTTGCCGCGGACTGGTTGGAGGCCAAGGTCTGCACAATTTGCTGCAGGGTATCTACCTGCTTTTGTTGGACTGAGAATCGGGCTTCTATATGGCATTGAAATTGGCTCTCTCTTCCGTTCGCTTCTCGGCCCGTTCATAGCGAGTCTCCTCCCTCTGTTGGTTAGCCTCCAACATCTGCATCATTTGCTGAATGGGGTCAACACGAGACATGGCTCTCTGGCTCCGAGAACTTCCCGAAGTGTCGGAACTGCTTTCTTGGGCTTGCGTCTCGCCCGGTGCTAGCGTTGATGATTGTGCTTGTGCTTGTGCCATTCCTTCAAAAGAAGGTAATTTACATCAGGATCATAATGTATTATGGACTCATTGTATGAACGTATCTCATTTTGGCCTAACGAGTTCAAGAGTTCGTACCGGAATTTGTTCTTTAAAGGAACTTTTCCAACGCGAGGGTCAAAGGAACTTGAAGCTGAGCTCTGATACCAATATGTCCCGCCCCGATTTCGTGAAATCGATAGTCGTCCCCCGGACGTGATGCCTTGCGGGCCTAGGTTGTGCACCGCACAAGGCTAAGGTATTTTGCATAGCGAGCACATATTCAGAGTAGGCAGATAAATTGAAACACAAAGTTGAAACATAAAAAAGTTCTCTTTATTGATAATGAACATCTATTACAAACTCTTGAACGAGTCATAAGGTTGCCGCACGGGCTTACAAAATGTTGACACAAAATGAGATAGTTGTAATGTACATTACATCCCTTTACTAAAGCTCAAAAATAAGGGACCTCCAGGCGGGATGATGGGTTTCCCTTGGAGCTGCATTGAGTTTGGGTTGCTAGCTCCTTGCTTCAAAATGCTTCAAAAGATGGCACGATCAGGACGTGCCTACAGCTGGACTGGATTGTGGAATGACTTTGGCTCCTCGCTCGGATCTCCTTAGGGGGAACCTGTTTCAACGAGGGTCAGTACATCGAAACGTACTGGTGAAGGCAAGCTAATCCAACTATAAACACGTTGTTTAAATGAAACATGCATATTATTTGTGGTTTTTCTATCTTTTCTTAGTTCATTTTACAAGCAAGTACTATATAGAAATTACTGAAATGAACTTGCCACCGTTCGGTGACTTTTACCTGTCCGTCTGAACCACCTCCACAATATTTACCATGTTCTTTCCTGCCACGAAGACACAAGTTAGCTTTGCACAGGTTTAAATATACGTGGCGATCACTGGCGTATGCCATAAAGGACAATAGTCATTGACGAGGATGGTATGCAACGAAAGTACGTGGTGCGCTGCAAGCATCCCGTCAATTACGTGAGACTAAACGTTGGGCTCCGTCCGGATCGGATCGGTGCCAGTGCCTAAGGGACCGTCCGCAGGAACCATTGACCTTGTGCACAAGTTGTCCGTGATCAAACGACGTCTATATTAAGTTAACCATTTATGCAGTTGAGACAACACGAGTATAAGACAAGTAATATTGCATGATTCATTTTGCATAGTCTCCCTGAACAGTTTGTTGCATAACATGGCATGGTTTATACATAGCACAATTATAGAAGTATGCATTCTAACTAAAATTGAAGCATATGATGAACATTTTGAACGAACTAGCATGACTAAGATAACCGTTCACAAGTTGAATGACAAGCATAATAATCCAAGTCTATTCCTTTTTATCTTGATATCTTTTAGTTATTACTTGGTATCGTTTGATCGGGGCAAACAAGAATGCAAGATTTTAGATGTGAAGACTTGGAAGAAGGGCCAACTGAATCGAATATAAGCCACTCACAAGTTTGTTGGAAGGAAGGAGCGGTGCTTTAGGACTCCGCTCGCGCGTCGCCTACCGTTCGTTCACCTGCATTGCCACGAACAGCTGATCAATACCTTTTCAACTCTTTCCAATATCGGAATTGAAGTGCAGTTCAACGAATGAAAACAATGAAATCCATCGAAACCGTTCAAGAAAACGCAAACAAATCCGAAAACCAACTCAAAGCACGAAGGCAACAAGTGACAACGAAAATTAGGCAACAAAAGATGCAGCGGAGAGATCTCTCCTGACTCTGCCGCTAAGTCGATATCGGGGACACGGTCCACTGAATATGGGAATCGATTCCGAAGAAGCAAATCCATAACGAGGATAAGATCTTGTTTCAATCTATCCCGATCGAACGATATCGTCTTGTATTTCTTAGCCGTGCTCCCTGAATAGGGGGAACGGGACACCACAGTTTTCACCTTGATGATTGTAAGATCTTCCATAATCTACCACCACCATTTCTCAGTGACAACAATAACAAGAAGAAAACCTTTATCCTTTAGGGTAGAAATCCCTATAGGGACCATTTCTTTTGTTGAAGCATTCATTACTGGGTCTTTTTGCATGTATTCGTTTTGGATACAGCTCTTTTCAGGCCATCTCACAACTTTACTAGTAAACATTCAAGTCATATTAATCTCCTTAATTACTGTTGACTACAATCATAGGATGCCAAATTTGGGAATTCACTGGTTTTTGTTTCATGTCCAATCCACAACATTCTATTTTTCTGATCTTGTTCTTGATTGAAGCTATCTTGAACTTCTCAAGAATTTAAATTATTGTTTATCTATGACTATATTGAGAAGCAGGGTTTCAGCATATTCCTTTCGCATTTCATATTTGAAAGTAATACTTATGGTGAGTTATAATTATTTGATGTGATTTACCACTAAACTATTGCTAGTACTTTCATGTATGGTTGTGACAATTAACCTACATAACTTGCAAAACATTGCATATCTTTCTCATTCATCTGTAATTTTCAAGCATAAGTGAGAAGGTTGCTAGAGGAGTATCCATAACCAATTGTTCCACATCAAGATTAAACATTCTCATAATTTTTCCTCCTAAATATAAGATTATGCTCTACCTTATTTACTTTTACTACAGTTTGAGCAATTAAGCAATTAGTATTTGTGTCTATCTTGTGCTCATGTTTCTTTTCTTTTGCTTCATTTGATGCATATATATATATATATATAACTTTTTTCTGTTCTAACTCAAATATGTTATGTTGTAGCTCTGTATCCTGAACAATTAACAACTCTGCTGGCACTACAATTAAGTAGTAATGTAATGTATCAGTGTGTGTAACATTCATTTAAAATATTAAAATAGGAAATCAATTCCAATAGGATTCCTCTTCATAAGAAGAGAAATCCAAATTGAATTAGTCAAGGGCACTTTGGTCAATGCACATACATAAATATCTAAGCCTCTCATTCTCTATATAAACAACCACCCACCCTCTTCACTCAACATCCCTCATCTCATCTCCCTCAAATATATATTAGCAAAGGTAATCTTCTTTTGTTTACATACTCTAACTAGGATAACTATATATATATGTATGTGTGTGAAAAGGGGAGGGGGGAGCACTGCCTGCAGAGCAAGCTGCAGGAGCAAGCAGCAGCTGTAGGAGCAAGCAGCAGCAGCAGTGCCTGCACCTGCACCCGCAGAGCAGCAGTAGCATCTGCAGCAAATATATATTATATATATATATATGTATATATGTATTTATAGATATATCTATATATCTATGTATCTAAGTATCTATGTATACTATATCTATCTATACTATATATCTATATATATCTATATATGTATGTATACTATATATATATATATATATATATATATATATATATATATATATCATATACTATATATGTATCTATATATGTATCTATGTATATATGTATACTATCTATATATACTATATATCTATGTACCTATATATATATATTATATTGTATCTATATACATATATATGTAATACTATATATGTATATATGTAATCTATATATATATATATATATATATATATATATATATATATATATATCATATACATATTATATACATATCTATATATATCATATACATATATATGTATACTATATATTATCTATATATCTAAGTATATATGTATACTATATATGTATATATATATGTAATCTATCTATATATATATATCTATATATATATCATATTATATTTATATATATCTATATATGTATCTATATATGTATACTATGTACCTATATATATTATATTGTATCTATATACATATATATGTAATACTATATATGTATATATATATGTAATCTATATATATATCTATATATCATATACATATTATATCTATATATATCTATATATGTATCTATATATGTATACTATATATCTATGTACCTATATATATTATATATATGTAATACTATATATGTATATATATATATATATATAATCTATATATATATCTATATATATCATATACATATTATATATGTATCTATATATGTATGCTATATATCTATGTACCTATATATATTATATTGTATCTATATACATATATATGTAATACTATATATGTAATCTATATATATCTATATATATCATATACATATTATATACATATCTATATATATATCATATATATATGTATATATATATGTAATCTATATATATCTATATATATCATATACATATTATATACATATATATCTATATATATCATATACATATTATATACATATCTATATATATCATATACATATATATGTATGTATATATATATATATATATATAATCTATATATATATCTATATATATCATATACATATATGTATACTATCTATGTATCTATATATCTATCTATATACTATCTATATATGTATATTATATATCTATGTATCTATATATTATATATTGTATCTATATATACCTATATATATCATATACATATATAAGTATCTATATATGTATATATGTATACTATATATTATCTATATATGTATACTATATTGTATCTATAGACGTATCTATATATCTTATATATACATTATTTTATATAGATATTTGTTCCATCTATAAACCAGAAATAGAATAAAATTAACCTAGAAATCTAGTGGGTTAAGTCTATTTAATTATATTTTATCAATTAATGTAAATTATTCATGATATAGGTTATCTGGACCCCGTCACACTCTGACTTGTTTCACCGCTTTGGACCCCAGGCGAGTACAGTATCTGATGGTTTTCTTACTGATAATTTCTATAACACATGTAGTATTGTTGTATTTGATTCCTGACACAAAGAAACACGGACTAGCATATCTTGTGTTTTTAGACTTTGATCTTGTATAATACCTGATATTCGTGTGATTCTTGTATGCTAGTCGGGGCGGGAAAATGCTAGTTTATATGTGATCATACCCTACTGTGCAAATATAATTCCTGTGCAAAGGCTAACCATACACTTCACGTATGATTAACCGGCTCCCATTGTGCAATCCTAAGCCGATCACATAATCAAACTAGTATTCCAAACACGTAGTGACTATAGAATTCCTTATTGATATATGACAATCTTTGTTTATTCATTTCTCTGTTCATTTCTTACTATGCCTTGATGTCAGTTTATTTTTCCATCATGTACTACTTTTCTATCATTGTTTTATAGTCCTTATCATGTATTGAAACTGCTATTAGAATTGTACTCGTTCAATCCTGATTGGATAATATTTCAGGTAGCACTTAGAAGGACCTGTCTCATCTATTATGGATTTTGGAAAATAGCTTCAAGCCTGATTTTACCTCCTGGAGGATCGAGAAAGGCCGCAAGCAGGAGACTTAGTTATAACAATAGTTAAAGTTGCAGACTCACTATAGTTGTATGATTTATGAAATACAAGATTTTGTACTGTAACCTTTATATACATATATATACTACAACATGTTTTCACCTACTTTAGTTTGTGATTGAGTATAATATTTGTTCCCTTTATACTATGAGGTGTTGGTTATACAGTATTAGTTCCAGACAGCGTTCTACCGCCGACACTGCGGCGTAGGCTGGACGTACCCACGCACTCGTACCCAAACTTCCGGGTGCGGGTCGTGACACGTTTTTATGGTGGCCCATGCAGGTCTGACTTCGCAAGAAGTGCGATGTCGTAGTAGTACTTATGACTAGAGTACTATTACGAGCCTGCAATAAGATATAGGATATTAGGAATAGGAAATACTCAATCACAACTAGGAATTTTAACTTTGGATTAAATTTACTAATTTTGATCACCCTGAATGACTTGATATCTTCTCCAATTTTGTTCCTCAAATAATATCTATCTTGTGTCTTAATGATGTCTCCTTATTGTTTTATCATATTCCAGAATGACACCCATAACATATTCCAGAAGGACACGGGAGACCAGAGCACCTGGTTGTTCAGGAGCAGCTGCAGAAGCCGCTCCAGTTGTCTCTGACTATCTTCCTTCTCCTCCTTCACTTCCACCCCGGGGGGTGTACAATCGAACACTGGAGGCATGCCCACTGAAGGAACACATTTATACGAGCTCTTCAAATGCATGCTGGAGACGCAGAGGGCTCAGACTGAGGCCCAGAGGGAACAAACAAAAATGATGCAAGAAAGCATTGAGAGTTCCCATCATATGGCTTTGGCATCTATGGAAAAGTTTGCATCTCAGCAACAACAGCCTGTTCAACAGAAAATGGGCAATATCTTGGACTTCAAGAAGATGGCTCATCGGGAGTTCAAGGGAACTGAAGGGATCTTATACGCGGATGAATGGCTCGAGGATATCGAGCGAATTATGCGGGTTGCTCGGATACCAGAAGATCTGAAGATAGAGGCTGTAGGCTTGCAGCTTCACGATATCGCCCGCACTTGGTTCAGAAATGAGCCCAGACTTGCTGATCCAGACCTAACCTGGGACCAGTTCAAACACATTTTTAAGCAGAAGTTCTTTCCTGCAGTAGCCCAGGGCGTTCTGGAGAAACAATTCCAGAACTTGGAGCAGGGTAGTCTCTCGGTAGATGAATATGCTGCAGAATTCGGCAGGCTGAGCCGATTCGCAGAATATATGGTGAGAGATCCGGTGGACCGAACCCGCAGATTCCGGCAAGGCTTGGCTCAGGAAATTAGAGTCATTATTCCCTCTAGTATCACAACTTTTGCTGGGATTGTTGCTGAAGCCCAAAGGATCGAGGTGGACATGGGCTTTAAACCCAAGCGGGACCGGAATGCGTTCGAAGGCGGCAGCAGCACGGGACCAGCAAAACGTTCCCATTTTCAGCCAAGGACTTTCCAGCATCAGCAGCAGCATTGTCCTCCAACTAGATTTTCGACTCAGCCGCATCCTCAAAAACAGATCCAACAGACCCATTTTTGCCATTTTTGCAAGAAACTGGGACATTCCTGGGAAATGTGCAGAAAAAGACTTGGAGTCTGTCTATACTGTGGATCTGCGGGACATCATGTGAACAACTGTCATATTCGAGGTGCAACAAATCAAAAGGGACCAGCTAAGCCACCTATGGCACAACAGCAGAGGGGACCTCCACTTCCAACACAACAGCAGCAATTTGTCCAGCACCAGCAGAGGGGAGCTCCTCAGCAGGGCAGAGCTTTTGCTACAACTGTCGAGGAGACTGAGCCCACCGGTGATGTTATAGCAGGTTCCATTCTTCTCAATTCTATTCCAGCTGTAGCATTATTTGATTCTGGTGCATCTCATAGTTTCATATCTGTGTCTTTTGTACTTAAACATAATTTAGTAGTGGAACCCTTGAGTAGAAACTGTAAAATCACGACTGGGGGAGGGATCATCCTAGTCAGTGATGTTTGCAAGGGGTATCACGTTACATTGGAAGACCATATTTTGTCTGCTAGCTTACTCGTAATGCCACTTCCAAGTTTTGACATTGTCCTTGGAATGGATTGGTTGGGTATGCATTTTGCTAGCATTGACTGCCGCAGAGGTCGTGTGCTGTTTCGACCTCCAGGAGAACCGGAGTTCGAGTTTGCTAGAATGACAAAGAAGCCAGATCGTAGAATTCTTTGCGAAGCTATAATGGAGGAGAAAGAGGTACTGCATCCTATTATTGCTGAGTTCTTAGATGTATTTCCCAAGGAGTTACCAGGATTGCCGCTAGATAGAGATGTTGAATTCTCTATTGATCTAATACCGGGAGCAGAACCAATATCACAGCATGTCTATCGAATCAACAACAATGAGCTGGCGGAGCTAAAGAAACAGATCGATGAATTAGACGACAAGGGATTCATCAGATCAAGTTCGTCGCCCTGGGGAGCTCCGGTACTTTTTGTGCCAAAGAAGGATGGATCGGTGCGGATGTGTATCGATTACAGAGCCCTGAACAACCTCACAATCAAGAACAAATATCCGTTGCCGAGAATAGATGATCTCTTCGATCAGTTGAGTGGCGCGAAGATATTTTCAAAGATTGACTTGAGATCCGGATATCATCAGGTAAAGGTGAAAAAGGAAGATATTCCAAAGACTGCATTCAGGACTCGATATGGCCAATACGAGTTCTTGGTGATGCCGTTTGGGTTAACTAATGCCCCGGCAGTCTTCATGAACTTGATGAACAAGGTATTCCATCAGTACCTGGACAAGTTTGTGGTAGTATTTATAGATGATATCCTTGTATACTCAAAGACGCTAGAAGAACACGAGAAGCATTTAAGAATAGTGCTTGAAACTCTCAGGAAGGAGAAGCTCTATGGAAAACTTTCTAAATGTGAGTTTTTCTTAAACAAAGTAGAGTTTCTCGGACATGTAGTGACTGGAGATGGAATATCAGTTGATCCAAAGAAGATTGCTGCCGTAGAATCTTGGGCCACTCCAAGCTCTGTTGCAGAAATTAGAAGCTTCTTAGGATTGGCTGGATATTACAGAAAGTTCGTGAAAGATTTCTCTCGAGTTGCAGAACCTTTGACTAAACTCACTCGGAAAGATGTAGAGTTTGTTTGGACAAAGGAGTGCCAGGTTGCTTTTGAAGAATTAAAGAAGAGGTTGACGTCTGCTCCTATTTTAACGTTGCCATCAGGGTCTGGAGGTTTCACTATTTATAGTGATGCATCGGGAAAAGGTTTGGGTTGTGTTCTTCAGCAAAATGGGAAAGTGATTGCCTATGCATCCAGGCAGTTACGTCCTCATGAGAAGAACTATCCTACCCACGATTTGGAGTTAGCAGCAGTCATCTTTTCCTTGAAATTGTGGAAACACTATTTGTACGGAGAGCGTGTGGAGATCTTCACAGACCACAAGAGCTTGAAGTACGTTTTCACTCAGAAGGAGTTGAACATGAGGCAACGCCGGTGGTTGGAACTGATGAAGGATTTTGATATATCTCTGCAGTATCATCCTGGGAAAGCCAATGTAGTTGCCGATGCCTTGAGCAGGTATCCGGTAGCTATGTTGTTGACACAGGATCGGTATTTGTTGGAGGACTTGGAGAGCTTGGGCATGGAAGTGATAGTTCCTGGTTTTGCTATGCAGATGTGGGGGTTGCAGATACACTCAGAGTTGATGGACAGGATCAAGGCAGCCCAGTATGAAGATGTATCTCTGAGGAGCATCAGAGCTCAGGTGAGAGCAGGATTGGAAGATGATTTTACCATTGCCGATGATGGTTCTTTACGGCATGGTGTTAGATTGTGTGTGCCTAGTGGGGAGCTGCGTGAGGAGGTGTTACAAGAAGCGCATCGCTCTCAGTATTCCATACATCCAGGTGCCAACAAGATGTATCGGGATATGCGAGAGAGTGTGTGGTGGTATGGCATGAAGAGGGAAGTGGCACAGTTTGTATCCAGATGCTTAGTGTGCCAGCAAGTGAAAGCCGAGAGGCAGAGACCAGGAGGTTTACTTCAGCCATTACCTATTCCAGAGTGGAAGTGGGAGCACATTACTATGGATTTTGTGTCCGGACTTCCACGATCACCAGGAGGGAAAGACGCGATTTGGGTCATCGTTGACAGGTTGACCAAGTCGGCCCACTTTTTGCCTTTCAAGGTAGGTTTGTCCACGGAAAAGCTGGCAGAGATGTATGTGAGACAGATCGTCAGGATACATGGGGTTCCCGTCAGCATAGTCTCGGATCGGGATAGTCGTTTCACCTCTCATTTCTGGAGGAGTTTACAGGCGAGTTTGGGCACTCAGCTCAAGTTCAGTACTGCATATCACCCCCAGACAGATGGGCAGTCAGAGAGGACTATTCAGACTCTCGAGGATATGCTGCGCACTTGTGTACTAGATTTCGGAGGATCTTGGGAGGATCATCTTCATCTGGTGGAGTTTGCATACAACAATAGTTATCAGGCAAGCATCGAGATGTCTCCTTTCGAGGCTCTGTACGGCCGAAGATGTCGTACCCCATTATCTTGGGACGACGTAGGCGAGCGAGCATTGTTGGGACCAGAAATGGTAGTAGATGCTGCGGAGAAGGTAAAGCGGATTAGAGAAAGACTTCGTGTGGCTCAGGACAGACAGAAGCACTGGTCCGATAGTCGCCGGAGACCGTTAGAGTTCGAGGTTGGCAAATTGGTGTTCTTACGAATTTCTCCAACACGTGGCACGATTCGTTTCGGAAGAAGTGGGAAGCTCAATCCAAGGTTTATCGGGCCCTTCAGTATTACCGAAAGGGTCGGTGCCGTAGCCTACCGGCTAGCTTTGCCATCTACATTAGAGGGAGTACATAACGTGTTTCATGTATCCCAGCTGAGACGATACGTGGCTGATCCTAACCACGTATTAGATCACTCAGAGATTGAAGTGGGACCGAGCCTCAGCTACCAAGAACAGCCCGTGGAGATACTAGATTACAGAGAAAAGGTGCTGCGTAATCGGACGATTTTATTTGTTCGTGTCGCTTGGAGTCATCACTCACCAGGTGAATCTACTTGGGAGAGAGAGGACGAGATGCGTGAACGATACCCATATCTCTTTGAATGAGGTATTTCTCCTTTCTTTCTGTATGATCTACTTTAAATTTCGAGGACGAAATTTTTCTAAGGAGGGTAGATTTGTAACATTCATTTAAAATATTAAAATAGGAAATCAATTCCAATTTGGATTCCTCTTCATAAGAAGAGAAATCCAAATTGAATTAGTCAAGGGCACTTTGGTCAATGCACATACATAAATATCTAAGCCTCTCATTCTCTATATAAACAACCACCCACCCTCTTCACTCAACATCCCTCATCTCATCTCCCTCAAATATATATTAGCAAAGGTAATCTTCTTTTGTTTACATACTCTAACTAGGATAACTATATATATATGTATGTGTGTGAAAAGGGGAGGGGGGAGCACTGCCTGCAGAGCAAGCTGCAGGAGCAAGCAGCAGCTGTAGGAGCAAGCAGCAGCAGCAGTGCCTGCACCTGCAGCAGCAGTAGCACTTGCAGCAGCAAGCAGCAGCAGTGCCTGCACCTGCAGCAGCAGCAGTAGCACCCGCAGAGCAGCAGTAGCATCTGCAGCAAATATACATATATAGATACATATATATATGTAGATATGTATCTATATACATATATAGATATATATATGTATCTATATACATATATAGATATATATATGTATCTATATATGTATATTTGCTGCAGATGCTACTGCTGCTCTGCGGGTGCTACTGCTGCTGCTGCAGGTGCAGGCACTGCTGCTGCTTGCTGCTGCAAGTGCTACTGCTGCTGCAGGTGCAGGCACTGCTGCTGCTGCTTGCTCCTACAGCTGCTGCTTGCTCCTGCAGCTTGCTCTGCAGGCAGTGCTCCCCCCTCCCCTTTTCACACACATACATATATATATAGTTATCCTAGTTAGAGTATGTAAACAAAAGAAGATTACCTTTGCTAATATATATTTGAGGGAGATGAGATGAGGGATGTTGAGTGAAGAGGGTGGGTGGTTGTTTATATAGAGAATGAGAGGCTTAGATATTTATGTATGTGCATTGACCAAAGTGCCCTTGACTAATTCAATTTGGATTTCTCTTCTTATGAAGAGGAATCCAAATTGGAATTGATTTCCTATTTTAATATTTTAAATGAATGTTACAGTGTGCCACCAGGAATGTAAGTTATAACATTCTCTCAGGAACTTGTGCTTATTTTTCTATATTTTATTTTTTATTTGTATTTAATTCTGAATTACAAATTAGTATTGCAAAAGAGAGTAGTTTAGTCCCAAGTGTCGTATTTTCTCAGTTTATAATAGAGTACTCTTTTTTCCATGTTGGAACTTTTAATCGAGCACTCAGAAAAATAATGGATATTATCATACTCATATTGTTCAATTCATTTTCTTTCCCATGTTTATGGTTTATTTTTCAACTTCATGTAATGATGTCACTCTAGGAAAAGAATGTATATATGCGGTTAATGCTATTTTCACCAATCCCAATCTGAATGACGCAGATGCCAGTACAACAGAAAATGAAGACCCAAAGAAATTCAAGCCAAAACTATTATGTACTGTGTATGCCCAGGAGTTAACAAAGGTGACTAAATTTCATAATTGATTGTTACACAAACTTGTGGGTTTAATTATTTTGTAGAAGTTTGAGGTTACATGAGCAGAGCATCAACCATTATCTTATTTGTGAATTTAGGTGACAATAGATTTTCAAATCATTCAGGTTTCATTTGGCACGTTCTATTCATGCCCAATGTCTGATGCAAAAATTGACTATGGAGATCATGCCCAATGTCTGATGCAAAAATTGACTATGGAGATCTAAATGAAGGTACTCGTTCTTAATATGAGCCGTTTTATGTTGTGATCCCTTGTGAACCGTTAGAATCCACTAATGAATAGGCAACCATAGATGGTTGTTTCACAATCATTTGAGATCTATTTGTTTGTCATGTAAGGAAAGTTTCACAATCATTTGAGATTTTAGAATTTTGTTTGGTCCGCCAGGAAAGTCAGAGTTTGAGTTTGCTAGAGGAGCTGTATAACAGGAAAAAAAACACTACGGTGGAAGACAATGAGTTGTCTCATCCCTTGATAGCAGAGTTCTTGAATGTGTTTTCTGAGGAATTGCTATGATTGCTGCCAGATCGAGATGTTAAATTCTCTATAGACTTGGTGCCAGGTGTAGAACCAATTTCACAGCATGTCTATAGTAAACAACAATGAGCTGGTTGAGCTGAAGAAGCATGTGGACGAATTGCAGGATAAGGGATTTTATCAAATCGAGTTCTTCACCGTGGGGAGTTTCGTTATTGTTTGTACCAAAGAAGGATGGATCAGTGCGTATGTGCATTGATTACAGGGCATTGAATAATTTCACTATCAAGAATAAATATCCTTTGTCAATGATTGATGACTTGTTCGATCAGTCGAGTGGTGTCAAGGTGTTTTTCAAGATAGACTTGGGATCAGGCTACCACCAGGTGAAAGTGAAGTCGGAGGACATACCAAAGACTGTTTTTAGAACTCGGTATGGTCAGTATGAGTTTATGGTGATGTCGTTTGGGTTGATTAATGTCCAGGCGGTATTTATGAACTTGATGAACAAGGTGTTCCTTCAGTACCTTGACAAGTTCGTGGTGGTGTTCATCGATGACATACTCATTTACTCGAAGACACCGGAGGAGCATGAGGAGCATTTGCGGATTGTATTGGAGGTGTTGAGGAAGGAGAAGCTGTACGTGAAGTTGTCCAAGTGTGAGTTCTTCTTGGACATGGTAGAATTCTTGGGGCATGTTGTGACTGGTGATGGTATTTCAGTAGATCCGAAAAAGATCGCAACAGTGCAGTCTTGGAAGATTCGAAGTTCGGTAGCAGAGATCAGGAGTTTCTTGGGATTGACAGGCTACTACAGGAAGTTTGTGCAAGATTTTTCGAGGATTGTCGAGCCAATGACCAAATTCACCAGAAAGGACATAGAGTTTGTTTGGACGAAAGATTGACATGTTGGTTTTGAGGAATTGAAGAAGATGTTGATATCTGTTTCTATTTTGACGTTGCTATCAGGGTCTGGAGGTTTCACTATTTATAGTGATGCATCAGAAAAATATTTGGGTTGTGTTCTTCAACAGAATGAGAAAGTGATTGCCTATGCATCCTGTAGCGCCCCGTTCTCCCGGTGCGGAGATCGCAGCTAAGAAACACAAGACGGTATCGTTCGATCGGGATAGATTGAATTAAGAACTCGTCCTCGTTATGGATTTGTTTCTTCGGAATCGATTCCCATATTCAGTGGACTGCACCCCAAGGATCGGCTTAGCGGCAGAGTCAGGAGGGACCTCTCCGCTGCTATATTTTATTGTCTCGGTTTTCGATGTCGCTTGTTGCTTTCGTGCTTTGAGTTGGTTTTGGGAATTGCTTGTTTTCCTTGAACGGTTTCGATAGTCTTCATTGTTTTCGTTCATTTGACTTGCACTTCTATTTCGAGATTGGAAAGAGAGGAAGAAGTATTAATCGAGCTGTTCGTGTGCAGGTGAACGAGCAGTAGGCGGCTTGCGAGCGGAGTCGTGAAGCGCCTCTTTCCTTCTCCCTTCCAAAATCTAAGTGAGTGGCTACCAACCCGATTAGCTAGCCCTGCTTCCAAACTTCACATCTAATAATCTGTATTCTTCTTTGCCCCGATCAAACGATACCAAGTAATAATAAAAGAAACCAAGATAAAAGAGAATAGACTTGGTTATTATGCTTGTCAACCAAACATGTGAACTGTTATCTTATGGTATGCTTGTTCGTGCAAATGTTCTATAATCGTGCTAAGTATAGATCACATCTTGTATATGCATAATTGTTAAGGGAGGCAATACAAAATAAATCATGCAATACTGCTTGTCGTGTACTCGTGTTCTTGCACTCGTGTTGCCTCAAATGCATGACTTGTTAACTTGTTCATCGTGTTCGATCATGGACAACTTGTGCACAAGGTATTGGTTCTGCGGACGGTCGCTGGGACACTGGCACCGATCCGATCCGGGCGGAACTCGTGTGTAGTCTTCGTGTTCGGGACCGGATAGCTTGCAGCGCAATCGTGTACTCTCGTAGCATGCTATCCTTGTCCCCGACTACGTCCACTATGGCAAACATGCCAGTGATTATCGTGTATATTTAAACCTGTTGCAACTAACTTGTGTCTTCGTGGCAGGGAAGGCATGGTAAGTATTGTGCAGGTAATTCAGACGGGCAGGTAAAATCCACCGAACGGTGGCACGTTCATTTCAGTATAATTCTATATGCTGCTTACTTGTAAATGAAATAAGGCAAGATAGAAACCCACAAATATGCATGCTTCATTAAAACAACGTGTTGATTGGTATAGTCAGGCTAGCTCGCCTTCACCAGTATGTTTCGACATGCTGACCCTTGTTGAAACAGGTTCTCCGCACCAAGGCGAACCGAACGAGGAGCCGAAGTCTACCCGATCCAGTCCAGCTGTTGGCGCATCTTCACCGCGCCCCCTGAAGCATTTTGAAGACATGAGCTTGCAACTCTTCATACACAAATGCAGCTCCGTGGCAAAGCTATCCTCCAGCCTGGAGGTCCTTATCATTTTGAGTTTATAAAGGGATATAATGTACATGACTGCTATCTCATTTTGAGTCATCTCTTTTGTAAGCCGTTCGGCATATTAGTTGACTCGTTCGGGAGTTTGTAATAGATGTTCATTATCAATAAAGAGAACTTTTTCATGTTTCAAATCTGTGTTTCAATTTATCTGCGTACTCTGAATATGTGCTTGCTATGCAAATCATTAAAGTCTTGTGCGAGCGCAACTCCAGGCCCGCACGGCGGTCACGATTCGGGGGACGCCTCAAACGATTCTACAGAATCGGGTCGTGACATAGTGGTATCAGAGCACAGATTCAAAGTTCCTTAGACTTCGTGCTGGAAAAGTTCCTTTAACGATCAAATTCCTGTGCGAACTCTTGAACTCGCTAGGCCAAATGAGATACGTTCATGTAATAAGTCCATAATACATTATGATTCTAATGTAATTTACCTTCTTTTGAAGGAATGGCTCCAGCGCAATCTGTAGCGCAAACACCGGACGAAACGCAAGGCCAAGAAAGTAGTTCGGACACTTCGGGAAGTTCAAGGAGCCAGCGAGCCACGCCAAGCATCGATCCCATCCAACAAATGTTGCGGATGTTGGAGGAAAACCAACAAAGGGACGAGGCTCGCTATGAACGGGCCGAGAAGCGGGCGGAAGAGAGTCAGCTCAAGTTTCAAGACAATATAGAAGCACGATTCTCAGTCCAACAAAAGCAGGTAGATACCCTGCAGCAGATCGTTCAGACTTTGGCATCCAACCAGTCCGCGGCAACGCCAGCGACTCCGGTGGAACAGCCCGTGCTTGAAGTAGAGACGCAGCAAATTTCATGGACGAGGGACGTGACTACCTTCGACTTTGGCCACTTCAAGAAAGTCTGCAACACCCCATTCAACGGGACTGAGGACCCAGTCGTAGCTCTAGATTGGTTGGTCGAACTTGAAGATCACTTCGCTCTGCTAGAGGTCCCCGAAGAGAAGCGCGTCGTCTGCGCGCAACTACAGCTCCGCCTCAACGCGCACGATTGGTGGGACGTGCATCAACGATCTCTCCAATTTGATCACGGAGAGGAGGCGATCTCGTGGACGACTTTTCGTGCCGCGTTCGAAGAGGAGTTTGTACTCCCTCCAGTACAACGTCAAATGGAAAATGAGTTCGTGCAACTGAGGCAGGGCAATATGACAGTTAAGCAATATTCCGCCGAATTCAACCGACTCTCCAAATTCGCTAGGGCCTATTTACCTGATGCAGCGAGTCGAGCTAGAAGGTTTGAAGGCGGTCTATGTCCTGCCATCCATTCGCATGTAGCCGTTCATCAATATCGTATAATGCATGAAGTCATGAATCACGTCCTGTCACTTGAACCACTCTATCCTCACGTTCCTGCCGGCGCTGTGCATACCTACAATTACAAACGCCAAAGCAACGAGAGAGGAAACAATGCTGCAAAGCGTCGGAACGACGGTGGTCAACAAATAAAGCATTAGAGCATTACGTGTCGGTTCTGTAAAAAGAGTGGACACGATAAGAAAGACTGTCGTTTGAGACTTGGGTTATGCCTCGCTTGTGGACGATCAGGCCATGCCATCAATTCCTGTCCGAACCTTTCTGATCGTCGTCCGCAACGTAATGTACCCTAATGGTAGGTTCTATTCCTAAGTTTCGGGACGAAACTTCCAATTAGTTGGGTAGGATGTAGCGTCCCGTTCTCCCGGTGCGGAGATCGCGGCTAAGAAACACAAGACGGTATCGTTCGATCGGGATAGATTGAATTAAGAACTCGTACTCGTTATGGATTTGTTTCTTCGGAATCGATTCCCATATTCAGTGGACTGCGCCCCAAGGATCGGCTTAGCGGCAGAGTTAGGAGGGACCTCTCCGCTGCTATCTTTTATTGTCTGGGTTTTCGATGTCGCTTGTTGCTTTCGTGCTTTGAGTTGGTTTTGGGAATTGCTTGTTTTCCTTGAACGGTTTCGATAGTCTTCATTGTTTTCGTTCATTTGACTTGCACTTATATTTCGAGATTGGAAAGAGAGGAAGAAGTATTAATCGAGCTGTTCGTGTGCAGGTGAACGAGCAGTAGGCGGCTTGCGAGCGGAGTCGTGAAGCGCCTCTTTCCTTCTCCCTTCCAAAATCTAAGTGAGTGGCTACCAACCCGATTAGCTAGCCCTGCTTCCAAACTTCACATCTAATAATCTGTATTCTTCTTTGCCCCGATCAAACGATACCAAGTAATAATAAAAGAAACCAAGATAAAAGAGAATAGACTTGGTTATTATGCTTGTCAACCAAACATGTGAACTGTTATCTTATGGTATGCTTGTTCGTGCAAATGTTCTATAACCGTGCTAAGTATAGATCACATCTTGTATATGCATAATTGTTAAGGGAGGCTATACAAAATAAATCATGCAATACTGCTTGTCGTGTACTCGTGTTCTTGCACTCGTGTTGCCTCAAATGCATGACTTGTTAACTTGTTCATCGTGTTCGATCATGGACAACTTGTGCACAAGGTATTGGTTCTGCGGACGGTCGCTGGGGCACTGGCACCGATCCGATCCGGGCGGAACTCGTGTGTAGTCTTCGTGTTCGGGACCGGATAGCTTGCAGCGCAATCGTGTACTCTCGTAGCATGCTATCCTTGTCCTCGGCTACGTCCACTATGGCAAACATGCCAGTGATCATCGTGTATATTTAAACCTATTGCAACTAACTTGTGTCTTCGTGGCAGGGAAGGCATGGTAAGTATTGTGCAGGTAATTCAGACGGGCAGGTGGAAGGGCAGGTAAAATCCACCGAACGGTGGCACGTTCATTTCAGTATAATTCTATATGCTGCTTACTTGTAAATGAAATAAGGCAAGATAGAAACCCACAAATATGCATGCTTCATTAAAACAACGTGTTGATTGGTATAGTCAGGCTAGCTCGCCTTCACCAGTATGTTTCGACATGCTGACCCTCGTTGAAACAGGTTCTCCGCACCAAGGCGAACCGAGCGAGGAGCCGAAGTCGTCTACCCGATCCAGTCCAGCTGTTGGCGCATCTTCACCGCGCCCCCTGAAGCATTTTGAAGACAGGAGCTTGCAACTCTTCATACACAAATGCAGCTCCGTGGCAAAACTATCCTCCAGCCTGGAGGTCCTTATCATTTTGAGTTTATAAAGGGATATAATGTACATGACTGCTATCTCATTTTGAGTCATCTCTTTTGTAAGCCGTTCGGCATATTAGTTGACTCGTTCGGGAGTTTGTAATAGATGTTCATTATCAATAAAGAGAACTTTTCCATGTTTCAAATCTGTGTTTCAATTTATCTGCGTACTCTGAATATGTGCTTGTTATGCAAATCATTAAAACCTTGTGCGGGCGCAACTCCAGGCCCGCACGATGGTCACGATTCGGGGGACGCCTCAAACGATTCTACAGAATCGGGTCGTGACACATCCAGGCAATTGCGTCCTCATGAGAAAAACTATCCTACCCATGATTTGGAGTTGGCAGAAGTCATCCTTGTCCTGAAGTTATGGAAACACTATTTGTACGGAGAGCGTGTGAAGATCTTCACAGACCACAAGATCTTGAAGTACGTTTTCACGCATAAGGGGTTAAACATGAGGCAGCATCGGTAGCTGGAACTGATGAAGGATTTTGACATATCTTTGCAGTATCATCCTGGGAAAGCTAATGTAGTTGCCGATGCCTTGAGCAGGTATCCGGTAGCTATGTTCTTGACACATGATCGATATTTGTTGGAGGACTTGGAGAGCTTGGGCATCGAGGTGATAGTAGTTTCTGGTTTAGCTATGCAGATGTGGGAATTGCAGATACACTCAGAGACTTTTTGTCTTTCAAGGTGGATTTGTCTACGGAGAAGCTGGCAGAGATGTATGTGAGGCAGATCGTCAGGATACATGGAGTTTCCGTCAGCATAGTATCGGATCGGGATAGTCGTTTCACTTCTCATTTCTAGAGGAGTTTGCAGGTGAGTTTGGTCACCCAGCTCAAGTTTAGTACTGTATATCATCCTCAGGCAGATGGGCAGTCAGAGAGGACTATTTAGACTCTCGAGGATATGCTGCACACTTGTGTACTAGATTTTGGGGGTTCTTGGGAGGACCATCTCCATTTGGTAGAGTTTGCTTACAACAACAGCTACCAGGCTAGTATAGAGATGTTATATTTTGAGGAACTTAGTCCGCGATTTTGGTGACAAGTCTAATCTATAATCACTGGAGGGAGTGAACAACGTGTTTCACGTGTCGTAGTTGTACGTGGCAGATCCTAGTCACGTATTGGATCACTCGGAGATAGATGTGGGCCCTACTCTTAGCTATCCAGAGCAGCCAGTTGGAATTCTGGATCGGAGAGAGAAGGTGCTGAGGAACCAGACTATTCCTTTGGTACGCGTCGCATGAAGGAATCACTCTCCGGGGGAGTCTACCTGGGAGAGAGAGGATGAACAACGAGAGCGTTATCCATATTTGTTTGTGCCTTGAGGTATGTTCTTTCCTAGTTATGTTATGTTCTTTTGTTCTGTTATTTTCTGGGTAGTTTTCGTCTTTGAATTTCGAGAACGAAATTATTTTAAGGAGGGTAGACTTGTCACTACCACATTTTTTAGGAAAAAATATTTTAGTCATTTCATAATTATAATATTATGCATGTTGTATAATTATTTATTGTATTATTTAATTGTTATTAGATGTTAGTTTAGTGATTTGGACTTGTGTTATTAGACCTAACTAGTTTATTTTAGACTCATGGACCAACATGTATTAATTGTTAGAATTGAGCCAAACTAAGAAAATTCATTGATTATGAGGATGATTAGTTTAATTAAACCGTTAGACTAGAATCTTCTCTCATTAATTATTTTTTCATGAGCGGCCCTAAGGGGTATAATGGACATTACATAGTGACTTGGGGAGGGGGTCAAGTGGCCGGCCTACATAAAGAGGGGGGGGGGGGTTCTCTCCTCTTTTCATTTTAAATTTAGATCTAGAATTTTTTTCAACCAAAAATTTTCATTCTTACATCAATTTTTTACCAAATTTTATTCCAATTCATTCTCAAATCACCATTGGAGGCTAGTAGAGCAAGGATATAGAAGAAGGAAGTAATGATCTACAAAGAGGAGCAAGGATCTACAAGTTGGAGGTCAATTTCATCAAATTTGGAGGTTGCATTGAAAATCCATCTCCCAATAGGTACAATTCAATTTTTTTCCCCTTAAATTAGGTTTTAAATATGAGATTTAACCATGAAAAATCAACCCATATGCATAGTCTACTAATAGGATTTGGAATTGAGTTCATATGAGGGCTATGGAGAAAGTTATGGTACTTTTTGTATCAATTTTGGTAAAATTTTGAGATTGACACTTGTTGTGTTTGTCAATTGGTTCTATAGATCAACTTTGGCATGCGTTTGTGTGTTTGTGGCTAGTGTCGTGTCCATAATTGGGCTGAAGATTGACTTTCACCTACACTGTGTTGACAAATATTGGAGGTGGAGTTCGACCGCGCTGCTTCAATGGCTCGATATGAAACATTCTCAATCTTTTTCAGAAGGGGCAGCGAGCTATACTACTACGATGTCAACTCTCTCTATCCCTTTGTAATGAAGGAATTTTCAATCCCAATAAGTTGGTGATACGTATTGATTTGGGAGTTTATCCGACACGGGACTTTGTGCATGTCACATTTTGACACGGACATATAGATATGTGTTTGACTTTTCGTATTGTTCATAAATAATATATTAGACTTGCTCGTGTCCTTCGTGGTACGTTTGGTTGTGTGGTGTACTCGTGTCACAAGCGTATCATAGATCTAGTGTGATACGGGTGCGACGCACTCCACGTGTTTGTTGCATTTTATTTCTAGATCTAATTTCTATTTTTCTTAGTTAATATATACATATATATTGTTATGTATATATATGTGGTTATTGTACTAGAGTATCAAGTATCTATATGCATATGTGTTATATATATACATGTAGATACACACACACACACACACACACACACACACACACATATATATATATATATATATATATATATATATATATAATATAGTAGTGTATATGTGTTATATACGTATATATGTAAATGTGTATTTATATATATGTACTTATGTATATGTGTGTATGTATAGTTGAGAGGAGGGTATTATATGTACATATGTGTATAGAAGAGAGGAGTGTTATACATATATGTAAGTAGTGTGCTTGTGTGCTTGTTGTTGTGTTGAGAGAGAAGGGAATCGGACACAAAACAATAGCAGCCAACAACGACGGAAAACAGCGACAACCGCAGCCAACGGCGACAGCAGCAGCAAACAACGACAACAACCTTGACAACAAGCAGCGACGGCAATAGTAAACTGCAGCAGCGGCCAACAATAGCGACAACAACCAGCGACGGCAGCAGTAAACAGCAGCAGCGGACAACAACAGCGACAGCAATTGCGACAACAAACTGTGAACAACAACAGTTTCAGCATGGATAGCTAGGTAGATGGGTAGTTCTTTGGTAAGTTAGTTCATTGGTTAGCTAGTTAGTTGCTACATAGTTATTAGTTATCTTTACATAGGTACTATGATATCAGAGTTATATATATATATATATATATATATATATATATATATATATATAGCTTATATTTTCTAGTTAAGTTATATATGTATATATATTTTGTATATATGTTTGAATGTTAGTAGTAGATATGTGTACATATGTATATGTATAATTGGTAATGATAATTAATATAACATAGTAGTTAGTATTTAATATTCATTGTAGTAATTGATATTAGTACATATTAGTAGTTTATATTGGATATATATATATATATATATATATATATATATATATATATATATATATATACCTATTAGTATGAAGTTAGTGGTTGGGTAACTAATATATACTTGATATGACATTTATCTTGAGATACCAAGGTAAGTGTCAAAGTATTTGAAGATACTTAAGATAATGAGGTTGGGTACCAAGATGAGTGTTTAGTGGTGCGAAACCGAGTTGGTTCAAAGCCAAGGTATCCACTTAGCATTTGGTAGTTAGGATTAGTATATATATTATTGATTGAATATGCATATGTAGTATTTCATATCTCTTGTTTGCGTATCCTGAGATACGGTATCTTAGTATCCTAGATTTAGCTTGTATGATCTAGTTTCATAGTTTATGAACCCAACATAATTGAGTTAAGACTCATGTAACTTAGAAATGGATAGTTTGACCAAGTTTGATTGGTTTGACTTAGAGTTGACCTAGTTGACTATTTTTGACTTAGAAATGGTTCTTTGATCTAGAAGTTGACTAGTTTAACTTATTTTTCATTCCGAAATCTTGTATCGATGTTATATTCCATATCTAGGTCTTCGAGGCACCGTATCAGATATATTTGAGACTATTCACCGGGGTTCAGGCGAGTACATTCTTTGATAGTTTCTCATTTATGATATTCTCTATGTTCGTAGATATTCATGATTTTTTGACACGATGGTTACACGGATTGGTATATCCGGATCTCGTCATGAGATGTTATTCCTTGGTATATATGGTGTATCTTGTGCGAGCCTTGTTTCATTGTTCTTCTTGTACATGTACATATACTGATTCTCGGGGAGACTAGCTATCTTCTTAGAGAATTCCGTGCCATATTGGATTCACTATACCAGTCGAGGTTGGAGAGTATGTAGTGTAGATATGTGATCATACCCTCGTATAAAGTCTTGTTCTTGAATAGTGTTAATCATACACTGCACGTATGATTAGCCAGACCATAAATCTTGTATCAAGTTTCCAAGCCGATCACATGTTAAAGCTAGTACTCACACACTTAGTCATTAGTATTCTTGTTCATTGTCTTATTGCTCATTCTTGTATTTATTTTCAGTATTTTCTTTATTGTATATCTCTTGTATCTATTGTTGCATCTTGTATATTCACACCTATTTACTGTTACATAGTTTATATCATTGATTATAACTGCTGTTAGAGATGTACTCTGCTCCTGACTGGATTTTTTTTCCAGATGACACTGAGGAGTATCCTACACATTACGAACCTCAGGATGTGGGCTTATAGTCAGAGACCCTGGCTCAAGAGGGACTCATCCCGACTAAGACAGATGATCAGGAACTTATGGCTTATTAGTATTCTTTTGTATTCGATTTGTCTCCAGCTTATTGTTTAGTATTTCTTCAAACTCATTGATATTATTTAGACTCATGAGGAGTTGTGACTATTCTATTCTTTTATCATATTCGTGCTCATTTTTCATCTTAGATCTATGATTAAGTATATTGATATTGTTGGTGCCTTATTATATGGTTAGATAGATTATCCAAACAGCGTTCTACCGTCGATTTTACGGCGTAGGCTGGACGTTGTTCCCGACTTGTACCCTTCGGGTACGGGTCATGACACGTTCATTTGGAGATTCTATAATTGGTAGAGGGGCACTACTACCAGACTTATAAATAAGTATTGATAACAGCTCGGAGGCATGAACTTACCATGCAAAGGTTATTGGCAAGGACATGAGGCCAGAAGAGGTCTCATGCTCAGAGTGGAGGAGGAGGTGGAGGAGTACCTCGGACGTCAACACCATCACCTGACATTTGCATCCATGATTCAACGTCGAGGAGGGTGACAGTTTCGACGGTGACAGTACTGGCTCGGCAATAGTCGAGACAACAACAACAACAACAACAACAACAATGCCAGGGAGCAGCAGTAGGTTGCACTTACTGTGGCAAAGGAGGCCACACTAGAGATGTCCGTTGGGTAGCCAATGGGTTGTGTATAAGGTGTGATAGTCCAGATCACCGGATTGCCAATTGTTCGATGATGTAGAGGCTAGGAGGGCCAGTCCAACAGTTACCAGTGCTGTCAACACCAGGGGAAGTCCAGCAGAGAGGGCCAGCAATAGTAGTGAGACCATTAGCTCAGCGTCTGCTACCGACGCAAGCTCGGATGTACTAACAGAAGTAGAATCAGCAACAGGGCCAATAGAGGCCACAACAACATGTCCAAGGGAGGCAATCGCTGGGAGCCCAGCAGGGCCAAAGGCAAGCTTTTACTTTATCTCTGGATGAGGTTTTGGCATCTGCCAACGTAGTGGCAGATAACATCTCTGTCATATCTTATCGTACAGTAGCATTGTTTGATTCATGTGCATCTCATTCATTTGTATCTTCACGATTCGCAACACGCATTGGATTGGAGCTCGAGGCATTGCCAAAGAGGTTGAATATACTAACTGATAATGGGCTCGTAGGAGTCAGTAGAGTATGTATAGCGTGTTCGGTCGTAGTGTGCGGGCGTTCACTACCACCCCGGTTGATCGAGTTCCCTATTGGTAACTTTGACGTAATCTTAGGCATGGACTGGCTGAGAGATAGTCATGCTACAATAGATTACCATAAGGATAGGGTATTATTTAGTATCCCGGGTACAGAAGGTTTTTCCTTTAACAGATCTATAGGAGACCCGAGTAAAGAGAGGATCGCACAAGAAATTCTTAAACGTCTTCCTAATAGAACTTCTAGGGTTACCACCAGTAAGGGACGTAGAATTTTTCATAGAGTTGATCCCTGGAGCAGGGCCAATATCTTGAAAAGATCACCAAATGGCATCATCAGAATTAGACAAGCTGTACCAATACGTAGAAGAGCTGAATGCATAGAATTTCATCCGAACAAGTGGATCACCTTAGGGAGCGCCAGTAGTTCTAGTGAAGAAGAAGGATAAGTCATCACAATTATGTATCTATTACTGTAAACCCCCAGATTTTTTAGAATTTAAAAATAAATTTTTGGAATTTTTCTAGAAATTTTAACTAATTAAAATAAATATTTTCTAGTATTAAATAATTTTAAATATTTTTACTAAATATTAAAATATTATAAAAATAATATTTTTGGGTGTAAAATAAAATATTAGACATAGGGTAATTTTTTGGAATTTATTAGACCCCAAAACTAGTTTTAAAGACCTAAAAACTAAGTTTTTAATAATAAACCAAAATATATCCGGTTTAATGAACCAAACCAACCCAAACCGGCCTAAATCCTAAATCGGACCCAAATCCCTAGCGGGTCGGGTCGGGTCTGAACCCAACACGAAATCCGCAACCCGTACCCGACCCATAACTTATTGGATCGGATCCGGATCCAAAACTCGCCAACCCGTCTACCCAAACCCGCCTGCTACAATACCTATCCCTAACCCGAGTCCCTCCGACTTCCCCCTCCGCCGTTACTCCTCCGCTCCAGCCGCGTCTCACCGCCTCCCCGTCGCCGCCAACAGTCGCCAGCTCCTCCTCTCCTGTCGTTCAACCTCCCCGCCGCATCACCTCCCCTCTCCGCGGCGCCTCCAACCGCTGAAACCCCCGCCTACTCGCCGCATCGACTTCCCTAGCCCCCGCCCTAACCCTTCGTCTACCCGCAACTCACCTCTCCACCGGCCGTCTTCTCACCTCCTTCAACGGCCAACCCGCCTTCCCTTATAAAACCCCCACCACTGCACCCCGCTGCCACCCCCATTTCACCACCGACAACCACCACGGCCACCACTGCAACTCCACCACCAGAGCCCGACGTCCCCGGCTGACCTCGACCCAGCCGACTCCGCCGCAGCTACCTTCGGCGAACACCGCAGCAACCCGAAGTCGCCGTCGACGTGCACCGCGCCACCTCGCGTGTAGGTGACTAACAGTCGTTACTGAGCCATAGTTCCAGTGAGCATTTCTCTCCTCGTCGCCTTTTTTTTCGTTCTGTCTGCTGTGACGCATACCCTGTGTGACCCTTTCGAACCCCGTGCAACTTGTTCGGGGTATCGCGTACTGTGGCGATGGTAAACTGCGACGCAAAATTAGGAAAATTTACCCCATTTCTGAAAATTCAGAAACCTGGTCCAAACTCCTCGGTTCACGATTGTTTTGCGCGCAACCTGTTAATTATTTCTAAAATCCACCTGAACAATTAATTAGACCATATGACCAAGTTTTTAAATCCTATTTTAGTGTAATTTATTATGCTGTAGATTGTGATATTTTTGAGGGTGAAAATGACCAAAATATTGGTTATTTAAATACCCTGATTTTCTCGGAACTGGGTGCGTCCCGCTAAACGGGACGACTTGGTCATGTGCGGACTTCACCGAAAGGTGCGTGCCGTTAGTACCAACGTGTGAGATATCCTACAAGTTGATTTGGATGTGCGTGCACACCGGAATCAACGCGTATCCGTCGACAACGTCCCATATTGGCCCTGTTCTGAAACTCGTTGTAACTTCGTGTACGCTCGTCGTATCGAAACTAAACTTGCGCCATCGGACTCATAGCAATACGCTGGTCCTGTAACCCCAATTTGGTTCGATTCTAAGAAAGTTGACAAAATCCCGTATCGTAGGTCCCACGGCTCCACTTGACGAACGATTTTGTGATCCGCTCATCGGAATTCAATTCTGGACATTCCGTTGGGTTCGTATCGTCGTTCTGGACTTGTAGATAATAAGTTTGACAAATTTGGATAACATTGTCTCTGGCATATTTTTCGGTGCGAAGTGGGCCACTTGTGGACCCCGCTTTGACCAGAAACTGTCACTTTTGCCCCTGTGTTCAAATTGGACTTATGGACAGGCAATTCTGGCTATTTGATGTCTTCTGAACCTGATGGTAACGTTTATTTCAGCAACCGGGGAGTACCTGCAAATCCCGCTGATATCAGAGCAGCAGTTGGAGTCAGAACCCTAGGCAAGTGTACCTTGCCAACCTTAGTGTTCTTGTTACATAATATTCCTTTGATTTATTTATATGTTGTATCTACTTAACCTAGGATAGTGTAACATTACTTAACGTTCGAATAATATTCGGGTGTAAACACCGTACGCGGAGTTGTGTAACGTCACCTAGAGATGAATATCGAAATCCTATACATTCTCGTGCTTGCCTTATCAAGTACGTCATACCTCAGGACACCTGACACTATTCATGAGACATAATCTTCCTGAGATATTCATGGTGATTCTGTATAGGTTACAGGTTTCATGACATATACTTTATACACATGCTTAGATCTCATTATGACTTGCTTTATTAGATATGATCTTGCGTGTCATGGACATGAGACGTGTGATTACATTGGGTGGGAAGAGACACACAGGCTACATGTTGATTATATTATTACGGTGCCGTAGCCTCTCCGAGCTAGACTCCTACATGATATTACTGCTACCGGCTCCCCGACACAGAGCTTGTAGTAGTCTCAGTCTGAGTTCTAGTGATGCTCTCATTTTGCATATCACTTAGCTGGTTACATAGTTTACCCTATTGATTCATTTATTATTGTACTGCATTTATTTTGGCTTGAGTTATTTTTGTACCTTGCTATGTCCCCTGAGGACCTGGATCTGGATTATGTCCCCAGGTATAGCTGAGGAGATCTATCTCATATACGGGACAAGAGCAAACATTGGAGCAGTACCAGAACCCGATGACGAGGTCGTGCTAGAGGATTTCTACTGAGTATATGCTTTATCCATACTCAGTATTTGCTATTGTTATACTCTTTGTTCTTGTCTCTTGACTATTGTATCAGACTTATCTTCGGGTTGTTCTCCGAGATATATTTTATTGAGACTTGTTGTTGATTTATATTTCTGATATTGATTGTATTTATTTCTGTGGATGAGATTAGTACCATTGTCATACTGTTGTTTTACAGCTTAAGTACACCCTGATGGGTCCATTAAATTGGGTTTGTCCATGGGTGTGTGCTGCTGGCCATTGCTACGTGTCTAGTCCTCCGATATTTTGGGACTGGTGCATAACATGGTTTTTGTGGTGGCCCATGCAGGTCTACGATTGAATTGCTTCGGTTTCAACTTAGGGATCGAGCAAGCATGGAATAAGGATAGGATATGTTTTTATGATCTCATCTACTTGATTGAATCGTTCTTGATCTCTGTCGGATTCGAATTTCTTGACTTGCATCCTGCCTTGATTCCCTGTGCGCCTCTTATAGTTTATTTTGGATGCAGAGTAATGGATCCACGAGCAACCGACGAGACTCTTGCAGGATCACCACGAGGTGCTGTGGTAACCAACAAAGATGAAGTAACACTAGTGGATGGAGGTCAATCAGCACACCGAAGTAGTCAAGCCAATCAGCATACCGCGAGAATCCAGCAAGATGACATCCCACCTCCGCCGCAGTTTTCTCTACCAAGGGCAGGCTATGGACGGACAACAGATATTTCAAATGATCTACGCAATGATGCAAGCTCAACAACAAATTCAATAAGAGGCTCTGCGTCACAGCCTAGTAATCGCACTGGAGCATGCGAATCTACCAGCACGACGGCCAACGACGTGCTTTATCACTGATTTCCGCCAACTGAAGTCCCATACATTTTCTGGCAAGGAGGAGCCCACTGAAGTTCATGAGTGGCTCACAAACACTCAACATCAATTAGAAGTAGCTGAGCTTCCAAGAGAGCGTTGGATGACTGCCGTCCGGATGCAGTTGACGGACAATGCACATCACTGGTGGTTATCTGAGGAGACAGCTCGGACCAAACCGAGTCACTTGGGAAGAGTTCTCTAGACTCAGTATGACAGTGGAAGAATACAATGCAGAGTTCATTCGTCTGAGTTGTCACGTCCCGATCTCCCGCAGGCTATTTCGGCCGTTCCCGCTAGGCGGGAATCACCCTCGCCCGCGCTCCCGCGGAACGATCGCTTGACCCCTCCGGGCGTGATGCCGCACGAGCGTGATCCACGCCCGTGCAAGGCCATGGTTCATTGGCTGGCGGCAAGAGTTCTAAGCCACAGAGTCGCACAGATTGTCCGAGTGCAGCGGAGTTTAGGAACGCATAGCGATTTGGTAACAAGTTCACTGAGTCGACAAATATAGCGGAAGCATTGAACACAAGTTTGAAGTAAGCAACTCTTTATTGATATAAACAGGGTTACAGGCGGCGTATAGCCGAGATTACAAGTCGCTCAAGCCTCTCTCTCTGAAACAGTAAAAGCGTGCCAAGTGGCTACAACTGTGAAATGAATATACAGGCGATGGTCAGGCGACGCTCCAACATTATGTCTTGTATATGTGCTTCAATCCCGGACGCACCGTTGCAAGGCTTCAGAGGGAACTCCTGGCCTTAGCACGCACGTTATAGGCGTCCGCACCGAACGAGGTTCTCCCGCACCCTGCATACAAACTGGTGGATTATCAGTACATTGAATGCACTGGTGGGGAAGTTACTCGCCCGCTCGACAAATCCAAACACGTAGTACAGGTTCCGTGCACCAACTATTAAGTTGTCTTTCTAGTTGCCTTAGGATCAGTTTCATGCAAACATTGAATAGCCTAACGTGTCGGGCAGTGCGCCGTGCGATGTTAGAGGAAACACGGCGAGACTTACCAACTTACCATCTCCTTCCCTGTCCAAGGCAAACATTGTTAATTTAAGCAGGGGCATGTATAAACATTCAGGAGGCATAGCATATGCAAACAAGAGTATTTATTTCAAGATCGTTCAGGTGTTTAGTTGTTCTTGATGCTATACAATGCCTCGCACGCGGATAGCCGCTAAGCGAGGATGATCTGTTTATCTTTCATTTACAAGCAAGCATGCAACAAGTTAAGTACAAGGCGATCACTGGCGTATGCCATATGGACGGTATAGTCTTTGACGAGATGGGTTGCAACAAAGAACAAGGGGCGCTGCAAGCCATTCCGCCGAACAAGAGACTATTTAGTCTAGACGAGAATGCTTTGCAACAAAGTACAAGAGGCGCTGCAAGCCATTCCGCCGAACAAGAGACTAAGAACAATATGTCTCGCCCGGACCGGGTCGATGCTAGTGCCCCAGCATCGCCCGCGAGACCGTTACCCTGTGCACTGGTTGTCCATGATCGAACGGGGCCTTGGTTGGGGCAACAAGAGTACAAGACAAGAGTACAAGACAAGAGACAAGCTGTTGAGGCAACAATAGTACAAGACAAGATGCATTGCCTGTTTCGTTGTTCAGTGACTGTCTTTTGCCTTGATGCAATTCTCCTGGGGCGGAGATTGCCTTGGTGACCTAGCGGTCCCGAATACTTGCAGGTTCGTTCAGGCACGGAACGACTACGTAGTAGTCTCCCGGGGTTTGGATGAAAACACGGTAACATTCAAGCAGACAAGCATGCGTTTCTAGGAACATAAGCAGGCACGTTGCTCGGGCCCGAAGGTAAGCCGAGAATTGAAACCGTTAAGGGACTTAGCATGCGAGGGTCTGAATATAAGCAGTATTTCAATTTTCATGTTCTAGCAAGCAATATAAGTTGGGATTATTCCCTTAGCTAGGTGCGTTGGATTTATTAGCATGCAGGGGGTGAATCACCTAGCGACTAGCATGAATATTCCAGATTTTATGTGTGCTGGCTAAGCAAAGACAAGTTCACCGTAGCTACCCACCTTAGCGATGATTCGCCTCGGTAGAGAGATACGTCTGAGCGAGCCTCTGAAAGCCTAAGCCGGATTCCTGTAGGGACAAGTCTGGATATCCTTTGCATTCTCTTTGAGGCAAAGTGGGTCGGGACAGCTGCACGATTGCCGATTGAGACGGCAGTCCGCTAGAGCGGAACGGGGTGTTACATGAGTCGCTTCGTCCCTACCCTGATCCCGACAGAAGAAGAGAAGGCTGAGAAGCTCTTCGACGGACTAAACTTCGAGCTACAGAGACTGATCGGATCCGTTGCACCTACTTCTTACTCGGACGTCCTTGCTGCAGCCCGACGCATGGAGCGGGTCACCAGGAGAGAGACTAGCCTGAAGCGGCCTTCCACATCAGCACCAGCCAGAGCACCACAGGAAGAAGTTGCAAAGAGACCTCACATGCACCAGCCACCCGGAGCATCTTCGTAGGCACTGCCTATCTTTCAACATTATGGCAAGCGAGGCCATATTGAGAACGAGTGCAGATGCAAAATGGGATTATGTTTAGCTTGCGGATCCAGTCAGCATTTAGTGAGGGAATGCCTTGAGCGTCGAGAAGGAGCACCAATGGTAAACCAACAAGCTTTACCAGTACCGAGGCCAGCCTATCGAGCATTGGGAGCACCGCAAACGGGAGTTGAAGGAGTCATACCACTACCTCCATGAGGGTATCAGCCGAGGCCACCTTTGATACCCCATGTAGTACTCTTCCAGCAGGCCCAGCAGCATCAGAGGAATCCACTACAAGGACGCGGATAAGCTTTTACGATGACCTTGGAGGACGTGCAGACTCGCGGAGTAGCAAATGCGCGTAAGTTATTCATAGATGCATTGCTTAGCACGTGCCTGTTAGTTCATAACCTTAGCCTTAAACCTAGTATTTTGAATTGGTTAATAATTGATAAACCTATTTTTCCTAAGCTGTAGTTTTTCTTACTCTATCCAGATTTCCTTCACTCTTGAATTACCTAATTTTTATTGTTTAGGGAAATATTTTATTCATTCCCTATGTGTTTTGCTTAACTCTCGTCCTTCGATTTATCTTTGGTCATGATTCTTTGATTGTGTCATGCTTCGAACAATTCTTGCAACCGTGTCATCTCTTCTGCCAGTTATGTTTTGTTATTTCTTTGATTGCGAGGACGCAATCCTCTTAAGGGAGGTAGATTGTAAACTCCCAGATTTTTCAGAATTTAAAAATAAATTTTCAGAATTTTTCTGGAATTTTTAACTAATTAAAATAAAAATTTTCTGGTATTAAATAATTTTAAATATTTTTTATTAAATATTAAAATATTATGAAAATATTTTTAGGTGTAAAATAAAATATTAGACATGATAATTTTTCTGGAATTTATTGGACCCCAGAACTAGTTTTAAAGACCTAAAAATTAAGTTTTTAATAATAAACCAAAATAAACCCGGTTTAATGAACCAAACCAACCCAAACCGGCCCAAATCCTAAATCGGACCCAAACCCCTAGCAGGTCGGGTCGGGTCTGAACCCAACCCGAAACCCGCAACCCGTACCCGACCCATAACTTATTGGATCGGATTCGGATCCAAAAACTGCCAACCCGTCTACCCAAGCTCGCCCGCTACAGTACTTATCCCTAACCCGAGTCCCTCCGACTTCCCCCTCCGCCGTTACTCCTCCGCTCCAGCAGCGTCTCACCGCCTTCGCCCCGCCGCCAACGGCCGCTAGCTTCTCCTCTCCCCGTCGTTCAACCTCCCCGCCGTATCACCTCTCCTCTCCGCGGCGCCTCCAACCGTTGAAACCGCCGCCTACCCGCCGCACCGACTTCCCTAGCCACCGCCCTAACCCTTCGTCTACCACAACTCATCTCTCCACCGGCCGTCTTCTCACATCCCTCAACGGCCAACCCGCCTTCCCCTATAGAACCCCCACCACATCACCGCCTCCACCTCCACTCTCCTCCGATCACCACCGATTCCCAGCATCAGCCCCCACTGCACCCCGCTGCCACCCCCATTTCACCACCGGCAACCACCACGGCCACTCTCCACCACAAGAGTCCGACGTCCCCGGCCGACCTCGACCCAGCCGACTCCGCCGCAGCTACCTCCTACGAACACCGCAACAACCCGAAGTCGCCGTCGACGTTCATCGCGCCATCTCGCGTGTAGGCGACGAACAGTCGTTACCGAGCCATCGTTCCGATGAGTATTTCTCTCTCCTCGTCGCCTCTTTTTTGGTTCTGTCTACTGTGACGCGTACCCTGCGTGACCCTCTCGAACCTCGTGCAACTCGTTCGGGGTATCGCGTCCTGTGGCGATCGCAAACTGCGACGCAAAATCAGAAAAATTTATCCTATTTCTGAAAATTCAGAAACCTGGTACGAACTTCCCGGTTCACGACCGTTTTGCGTGCAACCTGTTAATTATTTCTAAAATTTACCTGAACAATTAATTAGACCATATGACCAAGTTTTAAAATCCTATTTTAGTGTAATTTATTATGCTGTAGATTGTGATATTTTCGAGGGTGAAAATGGCCAAAATATTGGTTATTTAAATACCCTGATTTTTTTGGAACTAGGTGCACCCCGCTAAACGGGACGACTTGGTTGTGTGCGGACTTCACCGAAAGGTGCGCGCTTTTAATACGGACGTGTGGAATTTCATGGAAGTTGATTTGGATGTGCGTGCACACCGGAATCAACGCGTATCCGTCGATAACGCCTCGTATCAGCCCTATTCTGAAACTCGTTGTAACTTCGTGTACGCTTGTATCAAAACGAAACTTACGTCATCAGACTCGTAGCAATACGCTGGTCCTGTGACCCCTTTGGTTCGATTCTGAGAACGTTGACAAAATCCCGTATCGTGGGCTCCACGGCTCCACGGCTCCACTTGACGGACGATTTTATGACCGGCTCATCGGAATCCAGTTCTGGATATTCCGTTGGGTTCGTATTGTCGTTCTGGACTTGTAGACACTAAGTTTGACGAATTTGGAGAACATTGTCTCTGGCATATTTTTCGGTGCGAAGTGGGCCACATGTGGACCCCGCTTTGACCCGAAACTGTCACTTTTGCCCCTGTGTTCCAATTGGACTTATGGACAGGCAATTCTAGCTATTTGATGTCTTCTGAACCTGATGATAACGTTTATTTCAGCAACCGGGGAGTACCTATAAATTCCGCTGATACCAGAGCAGCAGTTGGAGTCAGAACCCCAGGCAAGTGTACCTTGCCAACCTTGCAGTTTTGTTACATAATATTCTTTTGATTTATTTATATGTTGTATCAGATTAACCTAGGACCGTGTGACATTACTTAACGTCCGAATAATATTCGGGTGTCAACACTGTACGCGGAGTTGTGTAACGTCACCTAGAGATGGATATCGAAACCCTATACATTCTCGTGCTTGCCTTATCAAGTACGTCATACCTCAAGACACCTGACACTATTCAGGAGACAGAATCTTCCTGATATATTTATGGTGATTCTATATAGGTTACATGTTTCATGACATATACTTTATACACATGCTTAGATCTCATTATGACTTGCTTTATTAGATATGATCTTGCGTGTCATGGATATGAGACGTGTGATTACATTGGGTGAGGAGAGACACACATGCTACAGGTTGATTATATTATTACGGTGTCGTAGCCTCTCCGAGCTAGACTCCTACATGATATCACTGCTACTGGCTCCCCGACACAGAGCTTGTAGTAGTCTCAGCCTGAGTTCTAGTGATGCTCTCATTTTGCATATCACTGAGCTGGTTACATAGTTTACCCTATTGATTCATTTATTATTGCACTGCATTTATTTTGGCTTGAGTTATTCTTGTACCTTGCTCTATTCCCTGAGGACCTGGATCCGGATTATGTCCCCAGGTATAGCTGAGGAGATCTATCCCAAGATATAAGGGACAGGAGCAGACATTGGAGCAGTACCAGAACCCGAGGACGAGGTCGTGCAAGAGGATTTCTACTGAGTATATGCTTTATCTATACTCAGTATTTGCTGTTGTTATACTCTTTATTCTTGTCTCTTGACTATTGTATCAGACTTATCATCGGGTTGTTCCCCGAGATATATTTTATTGAGACTTGTTGTTGATTTATATTTCTGATATTGATTGTATTTATTTCTGTGGATGAGATTAGTACCATTGTCATACTGTTGTTTTACAGCTTAAGTACACCCTGATGGGTCCATTAAATTGGGTTTGCCCATGGGGGTGTGCTGCTGGCCATTATCACGTGTCTAGTCCCTCGATATTTTGGGACTAACGTGACATGGTTTTTGTGGTGGCCCATGCAGGTCTACGATTAAATTGTTTAGGTTTCAACTTAGGGACCGAGCAAGCCTGCAATAAGGATAGGATAAGTTGTTAGGATCTCATCCACTTGATTGAATCGTTCTTGATCTCTATCAGATTCGAATTTCTTGACTTGCATCCTGCCTTGATTCCCTGTGCGTCTCTTATTGTTTATTTTAGATGCAGAATAAGTATCCACAAGCAACCGACGAGACTCCTGCAGGATTACCACGAGGTGCTGTGGTAACCAACGAAGATGAAGTAATACTAGTGGATGGAGGCTAATCATCACACCGAAGCAGTCAAGCCAATCAGCATACCTCGAGAATCCAGCAAGATGATATCCCACCTTCGCCGCAGTTTTCTCCACCAATTCCCGTATTCCTATAAGGGCAGGCTATGGACGGACAACATATATTTCAAATGATCTACGCAATGATGCAAGCTCAACAGCAAATTTAACAAGTGGCTCTGCGTCATAGCCTAGTAATTACACTGGAGCAGGCGAATCTACCAACACGACGGCCAACGACGGGCTCTATCACTGATTTTCGCCAACTGAAGTCCTGCACCTTTTCTGGCAAGGAGGAGCCCACTGAAGTTCATGAGTGGCTCACAAACACTCAACATCAATTAGAAGCAGCTGAGCTTCCAAGAGAGCGTTGGATGACTGTCGTCCGGATGCAGTTGACGGGCAATGCACATCACTGGTGGTTATCTGAGGAGACACGATTCGGACCAAACCGAGTCACTTGGGAAGAGTTCTCTAGACTCTTTCAGGAGATGTACATTCCAGCCATTGCTCGATCAGAACTTCGGGACAAGTTCAATCGCCTTACTCAAGACAGTATGACAGTGGAAGAATACAATACGGAGTTTATTCGTCTGAGTCGCTTCGCTCCTACCCTGATCTCGACAGAAGAAGAGAAGGCTGAGAAGTTCTTCGACGGACTAAACTTCGAGCTACTGAGACTGATCGGATCCGTTGCACCTACTTCTTACTCGGACGTCCTTGCTGCAGCCCGACGCATGGAGCGAGTCACCAGGAGAGAGACCAGTCTGAAGTGGCCTTCCACATCAGCACCAGCCAGAGCACCAAAGGAAGAAGCTGCAAAGAGACCTTACATGCACCAGCCACCCGGAGCATCTTCGTAGGTATTGCCTATCTGTCAACATTGTGGCAAGCGAGGCCATATTGAGAACGAGTGCAGACGCAAAATGAGATTATGTTTAGCTTGCGGATCCAGTCAGCATTTAGTGAGGGAATGCCTTGAGCGTCGAGAAGGAGCACCAATGGTAAACCAACAAGCTTTACCAGTACCGAGGCCAGGCTATCTAGCATTGGGAGCACCGCAAACGGGAGTTGAAGGAGTCATACCACTACCTCCAAGAGGGTATCAGCCAAGGCCACCTTTGATACCCCATGCAATACTCTTCCAGCAGGTCCAGCAGCATCAGAGGAATCTACCACAAGGACGAGAACAAGCTTTTGCGATGACCTTGGAGGACGCGCAGACTCGTGGAGTAGCAAATACGCGTAAGTTATTCATAGATGCATTGCTTGGCACGTGTCTGTTAGTTCGTGACCTTAGCCTTAAACCTAGTATTTTAAATTGGTTAATAATTGATAAACCTAGTTTTCCTAAGCTGTAGTTTTTCTTGCTCTATCCAAATTTCCTTCACTCTTGAATTACCTAATTTTTATTGTTTAGGGAAATATTTTATTCATTCCCTATGTGTTTTGCTTAACTCTCGTCCTTCGATTTATCTTTGGTCATGATTCTTTGATTGTGTCATACTTCGAACAATTCTTGCAACCGTGTCATCTTTTCTGACCGGTTATGTTTTGTTATTTCTTTGATTGCGAGGACGCAATCCTTTTAAGGGGAGTAGATTGTAAACCCTCAGATTTTTCAGAATATAAAAATAAATTTTCGAAATTTTTCTGGAATTTTAACTAATTAAAATAAATATTTTCTAGTATTAAATAATGTTAAATATTTTTTAAATAATAAAATATTATGAAAATAATATTTTTGTGTGTAAAATAAAATATTAGACATAGGGTAATTTTCTAGAATTTATTGGACCCCAGAACTAGTTTTAAAGACCTAAAAATTAAGTTTTTAATAATAAACCAAAATAAACCCGGTTTAATGAACCAAACCAACCCAAACCGGCCCAAATCCTAAACCGGACCCAAACCCCTAGCGGGTCGGGTCTGAACCCAACCCGAAACCCGCAACCCGTACCCGACCCATAACTTATTGGATCGGATCCGGATCCAAAACCCGCCAACCTGTCTACCCAAACCCGCCCGCTATAGTACCTATCCCTAACCCGAGTCCCTCCGATTTCCCCCTCCGTCGTTACTCCTCCGCTCCAGCAGCATCTCACCGCCTCCCCGCCGCCGCCAATGACCGCCAGCTTCTCCTCTCCCCGTCGTTCAACCTCCCCGCCGTATCACCTCCCCTCTCCGCGGTGCCTCCAACCGCTGAAACCCCCGCCTACCCGCCACACTGACTTCCCTAGCCACCGCCCTAACCCTTCGTCTACCCGCAGCTCTCCTCCCCACCGGCCGTCTTCTCTCCTCCCCACCGGCCGTCTTCTCACCTCCCTCAACGGCCAACCCGTCTTCCCCTATAAAACCCCCACCACATCACCGCCTCCACCTCCACTCTCCTCCGATCACCACCGATTCCCAGCAGCAGCCCCCATTGCACCCCGCTGCCACCCCCATTTCACCACCGGCAACCACCACGGCCACCACTGCAACTCTCCACCACCAGAGCCTGACGTCCCCGGCCGACCTCGACCCAGCCGACTCTGCCGTAGCTACCTCTAGCGAACACCGCAGCAACCCGAAGTCGCCGTCGACGTGCACCGCGCCACCTCGCGTGTAGGCGATGAATAGTCGTTACCGAGCCATCGTTTCGGTGAACATTTTTCTCTCCTCGCCGCCTCTTTTTTTGTTCTGTCTGCAGTGACGCGTACCCTGCGTGACCCTCTCGAACCCCGTGCAACTCGTTCGGGGTATCGCGTCCTGTGGCGATCGCAAACTGCGACGCAAAATCAGAAAAATTTACCCTATTTCTGAAAATTCAGAAACCTGGTCCGAACTCCCCGGTTCACGACCTTTTTGCGTGTAACCTGTTAATTATTTCTAAATCTACCTGAACAATTAATTAGACCATATAACTAAGTTTTTAAACCCTATTTTAGTGTAATTTATTATGCTGTAGATTGTGATATTTTTGAGGGTAAAAATGATCAAAATATTGGTTATTTAAATGCCCTGATTTTTTCGGAACTGGGTGTTCCCTCTAAACGGGACGACTTGGTCGTGTGCGGACTTCATCGAAAGGTGCGCGATGTTAATACGGACGTGTGGGATATCACGGAAGTTGATTTGGATGTGCGTGCACATCAACGCGTATCCGTCGACAACGTCCCGTATCGGCCCTGTTCTGAAACTCGTAACTTTGTGTACACTCGTCGTATCGAAATAAAACTGGCGCAATCGGACTCGTAAAAATACGCTGGTCCTGTGACCCAAGTTTGGTTCGATTCTGAGAACGTTGACAAAATTCCGTATCGTAGGTCCCACGGCTCCACTTGACGGACGATTTTGTGATCGACTCATCGGAATCCAGTTCTGGACATTTCGTTGGGTTTGTATCGTCGTTCTAGACTTGTAGACACTAAGTTTGACAAATTTGGAGAATATTGTCTCTGGCATATTTTTTTGTGCGAAGTGGACCACATATGGACCTCACTTTGACCAGAAACTGTCACTTTTGCCCCTGTGTCCAAATTGGACTTAGGGACATACAATTATAGCTATTTGATGTCTTTTGAACCTGATGGTAATGTTTATTTCAGCAAGCGGAGGAGTACCTGCAAATCCCGCTGATACCAAAGCAGCAGTTGGAGTCAGAACCCCAGGCAAGTGTACCTTGCCAAACTTACAGTTCTTGTTACATAATATTTTTTTGATTTATTTATATGTTGTATCAGATTAACCTAGGACCGTGTGACATTACTTAACGTCCGAATAATATTCGAGTGTAAACACCGTAAGTAGAGTTGTGTAATGTCACATAGTGATGGATATCGAAACCCTATACATTCTCGTGCTTACCTTATCAAATACGTCATACCTCAGGACACCTGACACTATTTATGAGACATAATCTTCCTGAGATATTCATGGTGATTCTGTATAGGTTACAGGTTTCATGACATATACTTTATACACATGCTTAGATCTCATTATGACTTGCTGCATTAGATATGATCTTGCGTGTCATGGACATGAGACGTGTGATTACATTGGGTGGGGAGAGACACATGCTACAGGTTGATTATATTATTACGGTGTCGTAGCCTCTCCGAGCTAGACTCCTACATGATATCACTGCTACCGGCTCCCCGACACAGAGCTTGTAGTAGTCTCAGCCTGAGTGCTTGTGATGCTCTCATTTTGCATATCACTTAGCTGGTTACATAGTTTACTCTATTGATTCATTTATTATTGTACTGCATTTATTTTGGCTTGAGCTATTCTTGTACCTTGCTATGTCCCCTGAGGACCTGGATCCGGTTTGTCCCCAGGTATAGCTGAGGAGATCTATCCCAAGATATACGGGACATAAGCAGACATTAGAGCAGTACCAGAACCCGAGGACGAGGTCGTGCCAGAGGATTTCTACTGAGTATATGCTTTATCCATACTCAGTATTTGCTATTGTTATACACTTTATTCTTGTCTCTTGACTATTATATCAGACTTATCATCGGGTTGTTCCCCGAGATATATTTTATTGAGACTTGTTGATTTATATTTCTGATATTGATTGTATTTATTTCTGCGGATGAGATTAGTACCATTGCCATACTGTTGTTTTATAGCTTAAGTACACCCTGATGGATCCATTAAATTTGGTTTGCCAATGGGTGTGTGCTGCTGGCCATTGTCACGTGTCTAGTCCCTGATATTTTGGGACTGGGGCGTGACAATTTCAGACAATTGAATGCAGTAACAGTGAAGAACAAGTACCCATTACCAAGAATCGATGATTTGTTTGATCAATTGAGCAAGGCCTAGATTTTCTCCAAGATCGATCTTCGATCAAGGTATCATCAAGTAAATGTTCGGGAGCAAGATATGTCATGCCCCGGTCCCGCAGGGCCGTTCGTCCTCGCTTTGGTCCCTACGGAACCGATCGTCCTCGCACGGGCGTGATGTCGTGCAAGCCTAAAGTGCGCTTGCACAAGGCCAAAGCTTTGAACAAGGGTAAGTAAGCTATTCAATACTGAAGCAACGACACATAATATTGCAAAAAAGTAAAGAACACAATGGTATAAAAAATAGGCTCTTTTATTGATATTCACAAGTGTTACAAGCGGCGCATGGCCGAGGTTACAATTAGCTCAAGCACTCTATCTCTCGATTACGATGACACCGTTCCATACATTATGTCCCTCTATACAAAAGTAACTCAAAGCAGGCATAATTTCGATGCGGCTCAAGGCATCGACTCCAAATTTCCGGTTCCTTGGGATGAGGCACGGCTATCGCTTCCTCGGACGATCAGGTACCTGAGAACAAGCAAACTGTTGATGGGTCAGCACTTTTATAAGTACTGGTGAGTAAAAACAACTGAACAGAAGCTACACCCCCTGAAATCCACACTAAGTAATCATGTAGCAAAACATTGCATTACTAGTGATCTTGGTAGTTTTATAAGTTTATTTCATGCAGCTCAGAACTATAGTCAGATTACATCTTTTGAAAACATAACTTTGAAACAGTTTTACATATTCGATACTCAAGCATACGAATCGGGACAGTGCTTTATCGTGCAGTGCGCAGCATGTATTGTGCAACACAAACTAACTCTTGGGGCAAAGCTTATCAAGTAGACTGATCATCTCGAATCAAGGCAAGCATATCAAGTGGACTATCATTTCTTTCAAGCACACAAGCAGAAACATCTATATGATTTTGGTCCCCGAGAAACTCAGGATTGGCAGCGGTAATCCAGCTATCCAATGACTCACATTCTGATACTATTAGCAGCTGTGACCGAGGTTCAGCTCTGTACTAATAGTCATTGTCTGACCGATGCAATGCATGAAGCACTAACAGATAACTCTACGATGCAGACAAAATGAACAAGCAGGCTTATGTATAAACTCATATTTCTTATCCCATACCCGAACGGTTATCCTGCAGCAGACACATAAGCTAGTCACAATATGCATATATGGACAAACTTATGAATCAAATATTTGGTGTCATTAATCGATAGGTATGCAAGAAGGTAAACCTAGCATGCGCCCTATCTATATGACGATCCATGAGTTGCCCCTTTGATGGACAACAACACCCCCCTAGATCCTTTCGGAACGGAACATAAGGGTGCTCTCACAATCCCTTCCTGATCGACCGATTGATTCCCAGTGCCCCAAGAATCGATCGAGAGACTATTACGTTGTACACAAGTTGTCCGAGACCAATGCATGACAAGTAACATTCGCATTCACTAGCATTAACATTTACATTCACAAGCATTTAACAATCTAATAGCCACGCCCCCTGGAACCCGAAGGAACGAAACATCAGGGCGGACTATTAAACTATTCTCTTTTATTCATTCAAGTGCACACATCTTTTCACATATCTAATAGCACACCCCCCTGGAACCCGAAGGAACGGAACATCAGGGCGCACTATTAGTCTATGCATATACGAATCAAAGACTTTAGCAGTTCGATATAGCAAAACAGACAAGCGAAACATATAAAGGCAAGCACGATTGATTTCAAATCTAACATGCAATAACTATCTCTTTCTTGGCATATTCAAAGGGACATATTCAAGCGATTCATTTACTTATCTTTCTTAGCATAGCAAAGGTTCGCTCGATAGCGGTGTCGGTGTTTCTAAGCATGTAATATTTCTATCTTTCTCATAGCATGGCAATAGTTCTATCTCATTTCTGACAAGCATTCTTATTTTTTTAGTTAGGCAAGCAACAGATTCGTTTCAATGACAAGCTATGTGAGTTCTCTTATTAGCATACTGAGTCGGTTCTATCATTCTTCTTATGAAACAATCTTCTTAAGCAAACAAACATTCAAAAACTCAGATTCATTATTAAGTCATGCAAGAATCAGAGAATGCAGTTCTGTCCACTCACTTTGATCAATCGGTCAGGAACTCTCCGAGAAGACTTTCGTTCGAGCAAGCAAGGCGATATCACTTGTACATAGCGCCTACGCGGAGCGGAAGGCTACATACTTACCCACCAAAAAAGAGTTTCGTCCTCGAAACTCAAGGAGAAACTCACGATAACACAGAGCAGCGATAGTCCTTATCCCTCACCTTCCCAAATCGAACCTCAGCAATCCAGAAATCATAAATCATATCTCAAGCAATGAAAACAAATCTAGGAAACTTTTGCGTGCATCTTTGAGAATATCTATGGACTTATTGTATGGAACGTTCATTGCAACATAATCACAACTCAGAGTCGGAGGCAACAGAATGGGCAAATAATCGAGTTGCTCTGATACCACTATGTCATGCCCCGGTCCCGCAGGGCCGTTCGTCCTCGCTTTGGTCCCTACGGAACCGATCGTCCTCGCACGGGGGTGATGCCGTGCAAGCCTAAAGTGCGCTTGCACAAGGCCAAAGCTTTGAACAAGGGCAAGTAAGCTATTCAATACTGAAGCAGCGGCACATAACATTGCAAAAAGTAAAGAACACAATGGCATAAGAAACATGCTCTTTTATTGATATCCAAAAGTGTTACAAGCGGCGCATGGCCGAGGTTACAATTCGCTCAAGCACTCTATCTCTCGATTACAATGACACCGTTCCATACATTATGTCCCTCTATACAAAAGCAACTCAAAGCAGGCACAATCTCGATGCGGCTCACTGCATCGATCCCAGATTTCCGGTTCCTTGGGATGAGGCACGACTATCACTTCCTCGGACGATCAGGCACCTGAGAACAAGCAAACTGTTGATGGGTCAGCACTTTTATAAGTACTGGTGAGTAAAAACAACTGAACAGAAGCTACATCCCCTGAAACCCACACTAAGTAATCATGTGGCAAAATATTGCATTACTAGTGATTTTGCTAGTTTACCTTAGTTTATTTCATGCAGCTCAGAACTATAGTTAGATTATATCTTTTGAAAACATAACTTTGAAACAGTTTTGCATATTCGATACTCAAGCATACGAATCGGGACAGTGCTCTATCGTGTAGTGTGCAGCATATATTGTGCAACACAAACTAACTCTTGGGGCAAAGCTTATCAAGCAGACTGATCATCTCGAATTAAGGCAAGCATATCAAGTGGACTATTATTTCTTTCAAGCACACAAGCAGAAACATCTATATAATTTCGGTCCCCGAGAAACTCAGGATTGGCAGCGGTAATCCAGCTATCCAATGACTCACATTCTGATACTATTAGCAGCTGTGACCGAGGTTCAGCTCTGCACTAATAGTCATTGTCTGACCGATGCAATGCATGAAGCACTAACAGATAACTCTACGATGCAGAAAAAATGAACAAGCAGGCTTATGTATAAACTCATATTTCTTACCCTATAGTCGAACGGTTATCCTGCAGCAGACACACAAGTTAGTCACAATATGCATATATGGACAAACTTATGAATCAAACATTTGGTGTCATCAATCGATAGGTATGCAAGAAGGTAAACCTAGTATGCGTCCTATCTATATGACGGTCCATGAGTTGCCCCATTGATGGACAACAACACCCTCCTAGATCCTTTCGGAACGGAATATCAGGGTGCTCTCACAATCCCTTTCGGACCGACCGATTTTCAGTGCCCCAGGAATCGATCGAGAGACTATTACCTTGTGCACAAGTTGTCCGAGACCAATGCATGACAAGCAACATTCACATTAACTAGCATTAACATTTACATTCACAAGCATTTAACAGTCTAATAGCCACACTGTAGCGCCCCGCTCTGCGTCGACGCTATGTACAAGTGAGATCGCCTTGCTTGCTCCAACGGAAGTCTTCTCGGAGAGTTTCCGACCGACTAAATCAATGTGAGTGGGCAGAACTGCATTCTCTGATTCTCGCATGCCTTAATAATGAATCTGAGTTTTTGAATGCTTGTTGCTAAAGAAGATTGTTTCATGAGAAGAATGATAGAACCTGCCTCAGCATGCTAATAAGAGAACTCACATAGCTTGTCATTGAAATAAATCCGTTTGCCTGCTTGCCTAATTAGAGAACTGGAAATGATGTCTGAAATGAGATAGAACCTTGCCATGCTAATAACAAGAGTAAAAATAATTGTTTGCACTTTTCTTGATATCGTATGCTAGACTGGGATACTTGAATGCTTGTCCTACAAGAGATAGAACTGCATGCTAGAATTATAAGAATTGTCCTTGCTTGTTACTTGCTTAATGAGTTAGCTTTGCTTGAACATACTTCATTGATTGCTTGTCATGAGATGGAACTTGGTGAATGGCGTGAGCTTGTGAATCTAGACTAATAGTCCACCCTGAGGCTTCAAAACCTTACTTACGGGGGGGGGGGTGTGTGGCTATTAGGCAATGTGTATTGAGAGTGTGAGCTTCGGCTATCTGGACTTGATAGATGTGTTTGCTTGCTTGTTTCTGGATTATGTGCATAATCTTGTATTGATAGGAGCTTGCATTCTCGCATTTGGTCAGGACAACTTGTGCATAAGGTAATCTCTCGGGCGTTCCTGGGGCACTGGGATCGTCCGGCCTAGGAGAGATCTAGATATCCTAAGGTTTGAACGTCCTTCTGGTAGACCCGTCTATTAGTGAGATGGGCTTGTATGTCCCAACTGCTAATCCCGTTGAGGGGACCATCATGTAGTTAGGGCGCATGCTAGGCTAGCCTTCTTGCATACCTAACTGTTTGATGCATGGACGAACAGGAAAACTAGAGAACTGGATACATTATGTTTTGCAAATTGTGGCTAACTTGTGTGTCTGCTGCAGGGATAACCGTTCGGCCGTGGTTAAGAAATGTTATGAGTTTATCTATAGCCTGCTTGATCATTCAGTATGCATCGTGAGTTATCTGATAGTGCATTATGCATTCGCATCGGTTAGACAATGGCTATTAGTGCAGAGCTGAACCTTGGTCACAGCTGCTAATAGTACCAGTATGTGAGTCATTGGATAGCTGGATTACCGCTGCCAATCCTGAGTTTCTCGGGGACCGAAATCATATAGATGGGTTGCCTTAATTGCTTGAGTGAATGATAGTCCACTTGATATGCTTGCCTCGTTTTGAGATTTGCCCCAAGAGTTAGTTTGGATGCACAATACATGCTGCGCACTACACGATGAACACTGTCCCTTGTAGTTACTGGAATGCTTGAGTATCGAATATGCAAAATAGGTTTCCAACTTGTGTTTTCAAAAAAGATATAATCTGACTAGTTCTGAGCTACATGAAATGAATTTAAGTAAAACTAGCAAGATCACTAGTAATGCAATATTTTTTCACTTGATTACTTAGTGTGTGTTTCAGGGGGTGTAGCTTGTGTTCAGTTGTTTTATCTCACCAGTACTTGTATAAAGTGCTGATCCACCAACAGTTTGCTTGTTCTCAGGTGCTTGTTTATCCGATGAAGCGATAGCCGTACCTCATCCTAAGGAACCGAAAATCTGGTGTCGATGCCTTGAGCCGCATCGAGTTTGTGCCTGCTTTGAGTTGCTTTTGTATAGAGGGACATGATGTATGGAACGGTGTCATTGTAATCGAGAGAAAGAGTGCTTGAGCGATTGTAACCTCGGCCATGTGTCGCTTGTAATTAACACCTTTGATTATTAATAAAGAGCTTGTTTATCATGTGCCACTGTGTTCTTTACTTTTCTGTAATATGTGTGCCGCTGCTTTAATATTGAATATCTTACTTGCCCTTGTATCAAAGCTTTGGCCTTGTGCAAGCGCACTTTAGCCTTGCACGGCATCACGTCCCGATGAGAACGATGGTCCTGCGGGAGAGCTGCAACGTGGTGATTCACGTTCAGCAGAGACTATTGGGCTTGGGGGAGATTGGGGCGTGACATAATGGTATAAGAGCGACTCGATTCTTTGCCCATTCCGTTGCCTCCGACTCTGAGTTGTGATCGTATTATAATGAACGTTCCATACAATAAGTCCATAGATATTCTCGAAGATGGCCGCAAAGGTTTTCTGGATTTGTTTTCATTGCTTGAGTTATGATTTGTGATTTCTGGATTGCTGAGTTTTGATTTGGGATGGTGAGGGATGAGGACTATCGCTGCTCTGTGTTTTCGTGAGTTTCTCCTTGAGTTTCGAGGACGAAACTCTTTATTGGTGGGTAAGTATGTAGCGTCCCGCTCTGCGTCGACGCTATGTACAAGTGAGATCGCCTTGCTTGCTCGAACGGAAGTCTTCTCGGAGAGTTCCCGACCGACTAAATCAATGTAAGTGGGTAGAACTGCATTCTCTGATTCTCGCATGCCTTAATAGTGAATCTGAGTTTTTGAATGCTTGTTGCTAAAGAAGATTGTTTCATAAGAAGAATGATAGAACCTGCCTCAGCATGCTAATAAGAGAACTCATATAGCTTGTCATTGAAATAAATCCGTTTGCCTGCTTGCCTAATTAGAGAACTGAAAATGCTGTCTGAAATGAGATAGAACCTTGCCATGCTAATAACAAGAGTAAAAAGGATTGCTTGCACTTTTCTTGATATCGTATGATAGACTGGGATACTTGAATGCTTCTCCTACCAGAGAGAGAACTGCATGCTAGAATTATAAGAATTGTTCTTGCTTGTTACTTGCTTAATGAGTTAGCTTTGCTTGAACATGCTTCATTGATTGCTTTTCATGAGATGGAACTTGGTGAATGGCGTGAGCTTGTGAATCTAGACTAATAATCCACCCTGAGGCTTCAAAACCTTACTTATGGGGGGGGGGTGTGGCTATTAGGCAATGTGTATTGAGAGTGTGAGCTTCGGCTATCTGGACTTGATAGATGTGTTTGCTTGCTTGTTTCTGGATTATGTGCATAATCTTGTATTGATAGGAGCTTGCATTCTCGCATTTGGTCAGGACAACTTGTGCACAAGGTAATCTCTCGGGCGTTCCTGGGGCACTGGGATCGTCCGGCCTAGGAGAGATCTAGATATCCTAAGGCTTGAACGTCCTTCTGGTAGACCCGTCTATTAGTGAGATGGGCTTGTATGTCCCAACTGCTAATCCCATTGAGGGGACCATCATGTAGTTATGGCGCATGCTAGGCTAGCCTTCTTGCATACCTAACTGTTTGATACAGGGACGAACAGGAAAACTAGAGAACTATATACATTATGTTATGCAAATTGTGGCTAACTTGTGTGTCTGCTGCAGGGATAACCGTTCGGGTGTGGGTAAGAAATGTTATGAGTTTATCTATAGCCTGCTTGATCATTCAATATGCATCGTGAGTTATCTGATAGTGCATTATGCATTCGCATCGGTTGGACAATGGCTATTAGTGCAGAGCTGAACCTTGGTCACAACTGCTAATAGTACCAGTATGTGAGTCATTGGATAGCTGGATTACCGCTGCCAATCCTGAGTTTCTCGGGGACCGAAATCATATAGATGTGTTGCCTTAATTGCTTGAGTGAATGTTAGTCCACTTGATATACTTGCCTCGTTTTGAGATTTGCCCCAAGAGTTAGTTTGGATGCACAATACATGCTGCGCACTACACGATGAACACTGTCCCTTGTAGTTGCTGGAATGCTTGAGTATCGAATATGCAAAACAAGTTTTCAACTTGTGTTTTCAAAAAAGATGTAATCTGACTAGTTCTGAGCTGCATGAAATGAACTTAAGTAAAACTAGCAAGATCACTAGTAATGCAATGTTTTCCCACTTGATTACTTAGTGTGGATTTCAGGGGGTGTAGCTTCTGTTCAGTTGTTTTATCTCACCAGTACTTATATAAAGTGCTGACCCACCAACAGTTTGCTTGTTCTCAGGTGCTTGTTCATCCGAGGAAGCGATAGCCGTGCCTCATCCCAAGGAACCGGAAATCTGGAGTCGATGCCTTGAGCCGCATCAAGTTTGTGCCTGCTTTGAGTTGCTTTTGTATAAAGGGACATGATGTATGGAACAGTGTCATTGTAATCGAGAGAAAGAGTGCTTGAGTGATTGTAACCTCGGCCATGTGCCGCTTGTAACACCTTTGATTATCAATAAAGAGCTTGTTTATCATGTGCCACTGTGTTCTTTACTTTTCTGTAATATGTGTGCCGCTGCTTCAGTATTGAATAGCTTACTTGCCCTTGTATCAAAGCTTTGGCCTTGTGCAAGCGCACTTTAGCTTTGTACGGCATCATGTCCCGATGAGAACGATGGTCCTGCGGGAGAGCTACAACGTGGTGATTCACGTTCAGCAGGGACTATTGGGCTTGCGGGAGATTGGGGCGTAACACACCCCCTGGAACCCGAAGGAACGGAACATCAGGGTGGACTATTTAACTATTCTCTTTCATTCATTCAAGCACACACATCTTTTCACATATCTAATAGCACACCCCCCTGGAAACCGAAGGAACGGAACATCAGGGTGCACTATTAGTCTATGCATATACGAATCAAAGATTTTAGCAGTTCGATATAGCAAAATAGACAAGCGAAACATATAAAGGCAAGCACGATTGATTTCAAATCTAACATGCAATAACTATCTCTTTCTTAGCATATTCAAAGGGACATATTCAAGCGATTCTTTTACTTATCTTTCTTAGCATAACAAAGGTTCGTTCGATAGCGGTGTCGGTGTTTCTAAGCATGCAACATTTCTATCTTTCTCATAGCATGGCAATAGTTCTATCTCATTTCTGACAAGCATTCTTATTCTCTTAGTTAGGCAAGCAAACAGATTCGTTTCAATGACAAGCTATGTGAGTTCTCTTATTAGCATATTGAGTCGGTTCTATCATTCTTCTTATGAAACAATCTTCTTAAGCAAACAAGCATTCAAAACTCAGATTCATTATTAAGTCGTGCAAGAATCAAAGAATGCAGTTCTGCCCACTCACTTTGATCAATCGGTCAGGAACTCTCTGAGAAGACTTCCGTTCGAGCAAGCAAGGCGATATATCTTGTACATAGCGCCTACGCAGAGCGGGGCGCTACAAAACATATCCAAGACAACATTTAGGTCACGATATGGGCATTACGAATTCTTATTTATGACATTCGGACTAACTAATGCTCCAACGATATTTATGGATTTGATGAACCGTATTTTCATGGCATATCTAGATCAGTTCGTGGTGGTTTTCATAGACGACATTCTTATTTTTTCCAGTAGTGAAGAGGAGTACGAACAACATCTTCGGAAGGTCTTGCAGATTTTAAGGAAATACCAGTTATACGCAAAGCTCAACAAATGTGAGTTTTGGTTGGATCACGTATCATTCTTGGGTCATATCATCTCGGGAGCAGGAGTGGCAGTAGATCCGAAGAAGATTGAAGCCGTAGAGGGTTGGCCAGTTCCTAAGACAGTAGCTGAAGTGCGTAGTTTCTTGGGATTGGCAGGATACTACAAAAGGTTTATGGCAGACTTTGTAAGGATTTTAGCACCATTGACGCGATTGACGCGCAAGAAAGCTAAATTTGATTGGTCTCCAGAGTGCCAGACATCATTTGAAGAATTGAAGAAGATATTGATTTTAGCTCTGATTCTCACGCTTCCAGTAGGTTCTGAAGGGTTTATAGTGTATTACGATGCATCAGACAAATGACTTGGGTGTGTATTGATGCAACATGGAAGAGTGATATCTTATGCATCACGGTAGATTCGAGATCACAAGAAGAATTATCCGACTCATGATTTGGAGTTGGCAGCAGTAGTATTTGCACTTAAGCTGTGGAGGCACTACTTGTATGGTGATCAAACAGAGATATTTACGGATCACAAGAGCTTGAAGTATGTATTCACCCAGAAGAACCTGAACATGAGGTCGAGGAGGTAGCTATAATTGATAGAGGACTATGATGTGAAACTTCAGTACCATCTAGGCAAGACAAATGTGGTAGTAGATGCTTTTAGTAGGAGAGGTAGTACATTTATGTTGACATCACAACGGTATATCATAGAAGATGTTATGCCCCAGTACCGAAATACAGAGACGGACATGGCCAGCTACCCCGTACAAGGTACTATACGTCGTACGACGATCACGGCTATATAAGACAAGGGAGTGCATTCTACAATCAAGTCTCCTATGGTCAAGAACTTCTATATCTCAATCATTCAAACAAGAAACAGTAAGCATAGAGCATATATGATAAGCAATAAGGCATCCCAAATACTTTCTCAAAATGTTATGGAGTCTAGCTGTGCATAAATAAGAAGCTAGAAGAGTAACAAATGTACATGACAGTGATCAGCTGCAGTCTGATTTAATACAATCATGTAAGAAAACTAATATCCAGATGAGCTGGCTGTAGAAGCATGAAAAATACGCTGAATAGCTATACGCAGCATTTTAGTGCTGGGTAGCATAAAATATGACTTCGGAGCCATCGGCGTACAACAGAGCTTTTTCGCTAAGCACATCGTAAAATATAAGCTCAAGGACTATCCGCGTAATGCAGTATGTCCAGGCTGCTTCAGCGTAAAAATGGGTGCTATATCGCCTTTACGGCGTAAGACTCATTCGCTTTTAATGCAGCATTGAAGTGTACGAGAAACACTTCGTATTCCTCGAAATGAACCTGTCAAATCATGCAGTGAACCTGACGTCTGACTCCTGACAAAGAGTACTGCACGACTACACAGACGACGGCTATAATGATGGCGCGACACAGCGACCCAGACTGTCGTTTAGTGACATTTCCATGGCGTAAACCGCTTTTACGCATACAAGGGAATACGCTGCCTAGTTTTATACTGTAAACCCCCTGATTTTTCAGGAATTTTTAATTTGGATTTTTCACAATTTTCTGTAATTTTTTTGGAATTAAAACTAAGGTATTTTGTAATTAAATAATTTTTAATGATGTTAATTAATATTAAAATATTATGAAAATAATATTTTCTACTGTGAAATGAAAAACTAGACATAGGGTAATTTTTCGGAAATTTATTGGACTCCGGAAGCATTTTTAAAGTCCTAAAAACCAATGTATTTTTAAACTAAATAAACCCTGACTGAACCCGGTTTATTTGGAAATAAACCGACCCAAACCGCTATCAAACCAAACCGAACCAAACCCACTCCTAACGGGTCGGGTCGGATCCGAAATGAACCCGACCCGGACCCGGACCCGTTACCCAAACGAAAACCCTAATCCTAAACCTAGCCGGATTACAGTTCCGGCGGCTTTATATCCCCTCGATTCCCACGCTCCGCCGCGGGGAAAACCCTACCTGCCTCCTTCTCCGGCCTGCAGCCTCGTCGTGCCCTGCAACCTAGCACCACCACCTCACCCTCAGCCTCGTCGTGCCCTGCAACCTAGCACCACCACCTCACCCTCAGCCTCGCCGTGCCCTGCAGCCCAACACCACCACCTCACCCTCAGCCTCGCCGTGCCCCGACCAGTCCCATCTCCACCGCTCGACCATCTCCCTCGACCCGTCCCCGACGATCTCCACCGCCCTCCAGTCCACCCCAAAGCCATCGAACCCCCTCGACCACCGCCTAGCCCGTGCCCTAGCCACCAACTCTGCCTCGCTGACCTCCGCCCAGCCCCGCGTAGCCTCGTCGACCCTCAGTGACAACCTAGGCCGGCCGCCCTCTCCCAGCTCGGCCATGACCCGCTGCCCTAGCCCCGGACTCGGCCGACCCGGACGCAGCAGCATCCCCGTGACCCGGACACGGCAGATTCGAACCAAGATACGAAACAGTGACCCGGACACGAGAAATTCTCGTTCCACGAAGCCCAGTTCAGGTAACCTATTCTCCCTCCTCGTTGTTCCGTTTTTCGTTCCGTCAGTTGTGTCGCGTAGACTGTGTAACCCCCTCGATGCCCGTACAACCCGCTCGGTGCGCGATCTCCACCGCCCTCCATTCCACCCCAAAGCCATCGAACCCCCTCGACCACCGCCTAGCCCGTGCCCTAGCCACCAACTCCGCCTCGCCGACCTCCGCCCAGCCCCGCGTAGCCTCGTCGACCCTCAGTGACAACCTAGGCCGGCCGCCCTCTCCCAGCTCGGCCATGACCCGCTGCCCTAGCCCCGGACTCGGCCGACCCGGACGCAGCAGCATCCCCGTGACCCGGACACGGCAGATTCAAACCAGGATACGAAACAGTGACCCGGACACGAGAAATTCTCGTTCCACGAAGCCCAGTTCAGGTAACCTGTTCTCCCTCCTCGTTGTTCCATTTTTCGTTCCGTCAGTTGTGTCGCGTAGACTGTGTAACCCCCTCGATGCCCGTGCAACCCGCTCGGTGCGTCGCGTCCTGTGGTGATCGCAAACTGTGATCCAAAAACAGGAAAATCAACGCCCTGTTTCACTCCGGAACTGAGTGCGCCCCGCTAAACGGGACGACTTGGTCGCGTGCGGTCTTCACCGAAACGTGCGCGCCGTTGATACGGACGTGCGGAATTTCGCAGAAGTTGATTTGGATGTGCGTGCACACCGAAATCAACGCGTACCCGCCGACGTCCCGTATCCGTCTGTTTTGGAACACGTCGTAACTTCGTATACACACGTTGGATCGAGACGAAACTTGCGCCATCAGAATCGTAGCAATACGCTGGTCCTGTGACCCAAGTTTGGTTCGATTCTGAGAACGTTGACAAGATCGCATATCGTGGGCCCCGCGGCTCCACTTGACGGGCAATTTTGTGATCGGCTCATCGGAATCCAATTCTGGAAGTTCCGTTGGGTTCGTATCATCGTTCTGGACTTGTTGACACTAAGTTGGACGAATTTGAAGACCATTGGTTCTGACACGCTTTTCGGTGCAAAGTGGGCCACACATGGACCCCACTTTGACCCAAAATTACGATTGTCCCTGTGTCCAAATTGGACGAAAGGAAAGTACTTTCTAGCTATTTTTCTTATTCTGGGAATGTTGGTGATATTTATTTCAGCATCCGGAGACATTTGTTCGGAGACCATAGCTTCTGATCCTGTGTGCTTGACTTTGGACAGTACGCCTTGCAGCTTCTTACCAGGCAAGATACTTTGCCAAATTGCTTACAATATTTTGCATGCTTAGTATATTTCTGTATATTTATTGCATCTCTGTATAGTTCTTGCATGTGCAGTTTTCCTTCAGTCATTACTATGTATTAGATATGTTGACACACACAGCACTTAGCATCATGAGAGGACAATCATTAGGCGTATGGGCTTTTAACCACTCTGGTAAACCGTAGTATATAGTTCGCACTACGGGCGTGTGTCGCGCTGGTCGCTACCCCAGAGGTATGTCGATTTCTGTAGAGTCGCGCTGGTCGCTACCCCAGAGGTATGTCGATTTCTGATGTCCATTGACGGGTGTGTGAGTTGTGAGGCTTAGATCGAGTAGCCTACCCTTGCCCATACGTCGAAAAGTTGTCCTAATTTGCATTCATATAGATTGTCTTGTACATCGTACTTATTTATTTTTAAATTATATGCATGTTTATTGTATTCAAGTTTGCTCGCTTTTCTGTATCTTGTTACGTCCCTCTGAGGACCTGGTCCTCTGCCAGGTGTATCTGTTCTTGAGTATTTGCAGGAGCGCAGATTTGGATGGTTATATATGTTTCATGGATGTCCTATCTTCGAGCCGTGATTGTTAGCTGGTATTCTTATATGGTGTTGTTGTGTTGTACTTATATTGTATTTGCTCTTATATTCGAGTTGGTAGTGGATTTGTTTCCATCCAACTATCATCCTTAGATACTTATGTTGAGATCTAGTTATATAGATGCTGGTTATTCATTTATATTGATTTTCGTGGATGAGATTTAGATTGTACCCTGTGACTTGTGGCTTATGTTTATACCACTTATGGATTGATATTCATATTACAGCGTACGTGTGGATTTTGGTTTCCATATATTGGAGTTGCCATATCCATTCGGCTGACATGCTTACGTGTTCCTAGTCCTGCGTATTTTGGGACTGGGGCGTGACATATACAGGCAGATGTGAGCTGTTTACGCTCCACAGAAGATAAACAGACTGCCACGTCAAAAGCTGCTCTTCGCACAGGGCTCGAGGCACGTCTCTGCATTTAATGCACAGAATGATGGCAGATCTTCGAGACACGCCTTTGCATATAATGCGCAGGATGGGTGCAGATCTCTGCATTTAATGTAAGAGATTTGATTATATCTCCAAAAGTCGTAATTTCGGCTAAAACGTCCACATCATCACTTTTACACATTACGCCATCAAGCTATTCTCAGCTATGGGAGTACGCTGTACGCTATCTCCTTGGAATACGCCAACTCAGGCCACGTTTGCATTGATGCGTATTAAAGCTATTCGGGCCAGAATTTGCTCAAAACCTCAGTCAAGGAAGGAGGATCAGCTATCTTCTACGCCCACTCGGCTTCTACGCCCATTTCGGCTTTTACGCCCACTCGGCTTCTATGCCTACTCGGCCTCCACGCCCGCTCGACCTCTACGCCGGTTTGATAACTCTTTGGCTTCTACGCTATGGTGACAGTTATTGGCTTCTACGCCAACCTTTTCTACGCGAGGGATAACTACCTACGTGGCTTTTATGCCGTGATCTTCGCAGCAGTTATACGCATTATCTCTTGATGGGACACGTGTCACACGCTCATTCAAAAGATCATTTATACGTGGGTAACAGTTATTGTAACCGTCGCGTAAAAGGTGCTATACTTTCCACTACCCGGCTTCTACGCCGACTGGATGGTCACTGTCACTAAAACCCTATATATAGAGACCTCTATCGACAGAGGTCCGAGGTCGAAAAACTGAGAGTCAGAACCAAGGTCGAGAGTCGAGAAGTCTTTGAGAGAGAAGAATCCAGAACTCAGACAAAGAGTAGTGATCGACGACTTTGGCATCGAGCATCCACTCTCCTCTGCAACCTTCGAAGCTCTTTTCTGTCTTCTACGACACTTCTTCATCATCATGTGGTCCAAGAGATAAAGTGATCAACTGCAGACCAGACTCCTATAGCAATATTTACCCAGATTAAAAATTGTACTTGACATCCTCGCATAGGATTAATTGTACTTCTTGTTTGTAAACTAAAGAGCGGGTTTCGTATAAACCTCATCTTTTTTCTTTCGTTTATTATCAAACACAAGATGGCGACTCTGCTGGGGACGTCTTTCTCTTCTGATGAGAAAGCAATTGCTCAACACGATGCGGTATCCGTGGGAACCGTGAAGAAGACCCTGGTCGTCCAGTTCGACCAGTCTGCCTACGAAGATATGCTTCGAACAGGGGGTAGCTCTCACTCTCTCTTTGTCCAAGACAACAGGAAGCTGCGTAAGGTCTGGATGCCCAAGACATTCCCTACCATTCCTGCCGACTCTCCGATCTCTCCGACCAACCAGGTTGTAGCTGCACAACCTTCGCGCTCTGCGCGTAAAACTCTGTCTCCCGTCTGTGATGTGGTAGACAAAACTTCTGACGATGCCTCAGCGCTAGTCTAGAAGTCTATTCCGCGCTCTGCGCGTAAAACTCTGTCTCTCGTTCGTGACGTGGCAGACAAAACTTCTGACGATGCCTCAGCGCTAGTCCAGAAGTCTATTCCGCGCTTTGCGCGTAAAATCCAGTCTCCCGTCGATGACGTGGCAGACAGAATTTCTGACAATGCCTTAGCGCCAAATCAGAAATTCCAAAGGCGCTCCGCGCGTAAAAATGCATCTGCCCTCCGCGGAAAAACAGATGGTCCCTGCGATCTACGCAAGGGAAAACAAGTAGCGGACTGCTCAACTTCTCGAACTTTACGCTCGCAAGGGAAGAATTTGCCCGTCCTCCGGATTACGCGAGAAGCTGATGGCCGACTGAGGACCTCCTCAGTTTTACGCCAGCCCGAGTAGAGCTCCAAATTACACCAGGTGAAGCCCCTCAGCGTAAAGAAGGCTCAGTTTGCGGAAAGACACTCCTCGGGGATTATCCGCTACCCAGATGGCCAACCTGTTGTATACGGGTAGCACAGGGAGAACTATGGTTCCCAACATCCGCATGCCCACTGATGTGAACAGAACGAACAAGCCATCTTCTTCTGTAAATCCTCCTGACCTGCGTGAGTATCTGATCCAGAAACGCAAGGATATGGGATCTTCCAGCATGTCTATTACTCCTCCTAGTGAGCACTATTGTAATAGTCATAGGATTGTAGTTAATTATTGTTGTTCTGAAGCAAAACGGTCGGTTTTCGACCGGTTGAGCTAATCTCCGTCTTTCCAGGAAGAAGAGCCCACACATGCATCAGTGAACATGGCTTCACACATACCTAAAGGTAGATCGAACTCAAGACGTCATCCCTCTAGAACTCCGAGCCGAAGGAGATTCAACAAGCTCCTTAGGAACACTGAAGCTGGGGTGTTCCAAAACACCCGTTCGAGGTCACGACAACCGGCTTCGTACTCTTCTGATTCCGATGCTGGGGGTCGCCAGTCTCCCGAATCAGATGCTGAAAGTATAGTATCAACTTCTACAGAGACCTATACTAATCCTTCAATGACACCCAGGGAGATGGGAGTTTATGCCATTGGAGATGAACGCGAGGAAGCTTCCCCGTCGGGGAGCGCTGAGCAACGCATTACTGTACTGGAGACATCTCTGAAAGAGATGCAATCCATGATGGAGAACATGCACCAGATGATGCTGACTCAACACACAGCTGCTATGGCTCAAGCATCGGTCCCTCCAACTCAGATACGTGTGGGGGTGGACTTATCACCATCCAACGCGATCCAAGAGCCTGCTCTAGATCAGGAATCAGCAGCTCCTCCGCTTCCTCATTCGGAGAACGAATTACCTCCTGTTGGAGTCGCGATACAACCGATTCCTCACCACTCCGTGGTCCCGCTACCGGCTGAAAATCCGATGCAGGCAGTACGGGAGTTGAAAGCCCAATTTGATGCCTTGAAGCACAAAGATCAACTCAAGAAATTGAGAATCAACCAGCCTTACCCGGCTATCTGGGAAGAGGCCCCTTTCCCTCCTAAATACAAACCATAGACTATGGCTTTGTTCGAGGGAAAAACATCACCGAGTCAGTACATGAACTACTTCAGTATGATGACGGTGTTATTACAAGGGAATGACGCCCTCCTCACTTGGGTGTTCAAGGGCTGTCTCTCGGGAGTGGCTTATCAGTGGTACCGTAGCCTGGAGGACAACTGCATTACTTTCTTTGAAGACTTCAAGGCTTTATTCTTCGTACGATTCTACGAGGGAGGGATGGACATGTCTATGTCCTCTCTCATCGAAGTGAAGTAGAAGGAAAAAGAGGACGTTCGCACTTTCATCGAACGTTTTCGTCAAGCCACTTTGCAAATGCCTCCCGGAGTTCCAGACTCGGCATTGGTGGACATTTGCAGGAATAACCTTCTTCCCGTAATCTCGGTGTTCACAGGACCATATCAGTTCCATGATTGGCCCTCGTTTATCGTCTCAGCGGTAGCCGCCGAAGATAACAGTCGGAAGGCGCGTGATAATGACATCATGATCTCTGCCTCCGATAGAGGCAAGATGTCATCCTCCAACAATGACCATCCTCGTGGTTCCAAAGAAAAAGAAGCTCTGGCAATCAATACGTCCAGGCAAAAGACTGCGGCAACAACACAGACGAAACTTGGGACTTCCAGGTCCATTGAAGTATACTCTTTCGACGACGACGATATTTCGAGCATATTCGAGTGTCTCGTCAAAAGCGGCAAGATTACCCTTCCTGAGGAGAAGTGGCCTAATGAAGTCGACAATACTAATAACCCCAAGTACTGCATCTTCCATAGATACATACACCATCCTACAAAGGCTTGTTATGTACTGAAGAGGAAGATCCAGGAGCTGATCGATGCTAAGGCCATCACTCTGCGCAACAGCGAGAAGACGGTCACAGCCAACATGATCTCTCTGCAATTTGGCAATCTGCCTCCCCAAGAAGTGCCGGACGGTGTTACACCTATTTCCCGGACAACGATGAACATCGTTAATATCCCTTCAGCTAGGGGTCAAAATCATGACCTGGTTACCCCTGATAAACTCGTCATCTATCGAGGATATTCTCTTAGCGAGCCCTGTTCCAATAATGTGGCGGAGTTTAACGCTCTACTAATCGGGCTCCAAGTCGCTAAAGAATTAGGCGTCGAATCTCTAGAAGCTTTCGGTGATTCTCTGCTGATCGTCAATTAAGTCAGAGTAATATATGAAGTCCGAAATCTAGACCTCATCCCCTATCACCAAGCAACGGTCGAGATAGCCATGACATTCAAAGGATTCTTCCTAGAACATGTGCCTCGATCTCAGAATCTGGAAGTTGATGCCCTAGCCAGTCTAGCTGCAGATTTAGCTATTCCTATAAGAAGGCAGAATTCGGTGATCCTTCTTAACAGAGATTTATTCTGTGTGAAAAACAACTTTCACATAGAACGCAGCTACGCTGTGAACACAAATCCTCCCAAGAGAGACTGGAGAAGTCCCTTTATAGATTTTGTGGCATACGAAATCTTGCCGGAGGACCCTAAAGAAGCAGTATCCGTCAAAAGACGATCATTATGCTTCTATTTTGATGCGTCTTCACAGTGTCTATATCGTCGGACCTACGATGGACTGCTATTGAGATGTCTCTCCGATAACGAGGCACAGCGGATTATTCGTGAAGCTCACGATGGCATATGCGGAGCACATCATTCCGGTCCTAAGCTACGGGATCGTATCAAGAGGATGGGCTATTACTGGCCTACTATGATCACAGATGCAATAAAGTATGCAAGACAATGCAGAGCCTGTCAGGTCCATGCAGACTTTATATATCAACCTTCTGAACATCTACATCCTACGGTTGCATCCTGGCCTTTCGAAGCATGGGGTATGGATATCATTGGTCCTATTCTCCCGTCTTCTTCCAGAGGTCACCGGTTCATACTGGCCATCACGGATTATTTCTCTAAATGGGCAGAGGCGATCCCTCTTGCAAAGGTGAAGACATCTAATGTGATCAGCTTCATCAAGCATCATGTCATTTATCGCTTTGGGATACCCCGAAGGATAATTCATGACAATGGGCCTCAATTCATCAGCCAAGCGTTTTATCGATTTTGCGATAAAAATCGGATAAAAAATGTGGCCTCTACGGCATATAATCCTGCTGCTAATGGTTTGGCGGAAGCTTTCAACAAAACCATTATCAGACTCTTGAAAAAATTCGTCTCTTCGAACAAGAGAGATTGGAATGAGAAGCTAGGAGAATGTCTCTGGGCATACCGCACAACGGTACGGGCACCGACAAGTTGTACCCCATTCTCATTGGTTTATGGGAGTGAAGCAGTTCTCCCCATCGAAGTCCAAATTCCGTCACTCAGGATAGCAGTGGCTAATGAGCTGACTCAAGAAAAGAATGACCTATTAAGGCTTCAAGAGTTAGAAGGATTAGACGAGAAACGCCTCCAAGCTCAACAGCGTATCGCGTTCTACCAGGCACGCATTTCCAGATCTTTTAATCGAAAAGTAAAGGAAAGAGTGTTCAAAGTTGGTGAGCTAGTTTTAGCTGTGAGAAGGCCGATGATTCTTACTCACAAGAGTCAGGGTAAATTCCAACCCAAATGGGAAGTCCCTTATGTGATCGAGACGACGTTCTCAAACGGCGCTTACAGGTTAGCCAAGCCTAATGGAGACTTGTTGATGGCTCCTATTAATGGAAAATTCCTGAAAATGTACTATGCTTAACCTCCTTTGCTCGAATGGAGTATGTTGAAGATCTCATTCTGACAATACTACTTCCAAAACGAAACTAGTTGGATCGTATTCTATCATGTCCATATAACCTCTGAATAGATATGTTTAACTAATTTGGAACTTCAAGACCTATCACGTCCATATTACCTCTGATAGTGCTTTGTGTACAAATTTTAGTTGGAGCATATTCTATCATGTCCATATAACCTCTGAATAGATATGTCCTGCTGAAGCTTACCGAGAGTATATCACGTCCATATTACCTCTGATATCACTTTCACCCAAACCTGTCATTTATATTCCAAAATGATGGGTACACAAAGTCAGATGAAAGCCTCTTTATTATTCCCAGAAAGAGCAAAATTACATTGGAAAGCAAAAAAGTACATCACTTAGGGGGAGCGGTTAGGTCGCAAATTTGCCGTGCCAGAGCAGCCATTCTCTCATCCCTAGAGTTCAAGACGATGGCGCGAGCCCGCTCCAACCTTGCTGCATCATTGTTCAAAGCAGATAGCTCGGACCGAGCATGTGCAAAACCTGCGTGGATGACACCCACATACGTCAGGTTCTGCTGAGCAGTCTCCATTCAATTATTCAGCACATCTCGAGAGGCCGACAAAGAGACAGCCTCCTCCTCCGCTTGAGCGAGTTCATCTCTCAATCTGCGGACCCTTGCTGTCACTTCCTCATAGTCGACTTCGCACTGAGTCAGCTGAGGAATGACATACTCTAATTCGGTACGCTCATGATCCATCTCCTGCTGCTGTTCCTGGACGGATTTGTCCAGAGCTTCCATTTGCCCAGCAAGCTCTGCAGTCAGGGAGTCATACCTAGCTTAAACGAGACCGTCAATGCTGCCTCGAGATAGCTGCAAATATTCGTTAATGGGTTGCTCCAAACCATTAATTATCTGCTCCAGTGTGTTAGCTACCCCAGTGTCGTTGAATTCTCTGATCGGCACTATCGCTAACTGAGAGGACCTCCTCAGAGCCTCGAAGCTTAGATTCTTCTCCAACACCATCGATATTAGCATTTTCAAGGTGGTGTAGAAGATACTAGTATACTGCTCGGTCAGCATGGCTAGATCCGAATGAACGCTGGGAGTGGCTGCAATATTGGCGAACCTTCCTCCAGGAACGACCGCAGATGATGTTGCCACAGCCGTCGCCTCAACAGATGGTGCGACAAAAGAAGATGCGCCAACAACGGACGAAGTGACCGGCGTACTCAAAGAAGGCAATGTCGCAATAACAGGCTCATCCTCCTCTTGAGATACCGGAACCATTTCGGGCGAGCCGGCACCCGAAAATGTTTCCTCTTCGAAGTCGGGCACCTCCATGTCATCGCCAGGAGCTGAAATAGTGCCAAAAGGCGCGTCAACACTGCCCTCCCCGTAGATGTCTTCCCCTGAAAAGAAGACAAAAGAAAGTTAATATCAAAATAATTTTAATTTTTCTAAAAAGAGGCGTAAAGACGATATTTATCCATGGCCGATGGTATATATGTCGCGTCTGCGGCCAGTACAGCTAAATCATTTCTTAATGATGCTAAGCGAGCTGTCATACCTGGAGAAGGGGGTGTGCTAACTGACATCGACAGGTATTCTTCCGAATCTTCACCCAGATCCAATCGAGGTTCATCAGGCGGAATCTCGCTGGATATACTTACAGACACAGCGGGGGTTTCTCTCGTCCCTGGTCTGGATAAAGATATCCTTATCTGGCTCGGCCTCGTAGCCGATCTCGTACCACTACCTGAAGCGGTAGCAGCGACAACAGCCTCAAGCAGGAATTCTCCGGCACCGCCGGCCGGAACTGTGGAGGTTCCCTCTCTAAAAGGCGAGGAACCTCTGATCGAAGAATCATCCCCAACAGGGGAAACAACAGGTTCACTTCTAGGAACCTCAGGGTGGGAAGTCCTGACAGGACGACTAACCGTCTTCTTCTTCTTGCGAGGGAAAGTCTCCTTCAGAACAGTAGCCCTTCGCTTACCAGAGATCACCAGAGGCCCTGCAGGCGGAGGTATTTCACCCCTCGGTACTGCCAACAAAGGCTCATCTGGATTGACGGAATCTTCACCCTCGTCAGAGGAGACCGAGGGGATTTCGTCTCTTCCCGCGGACTTGGAGGAGGGCATCCTAAAACTTCTACGCATATCAAAATTGCGATGGAAGGTGTTGGTTGCCACATAAAACTGGACATACGAGTGGAGGATGCGCAGCTCCGTGGAGAGTGAAATGGTAGGCACAGTAAAAGTTGCTTCAGTGCAACCTATGATGAAGTATCGCCATCCTCTCGCTCCATCAATGAGTCCACCCCTGGACTTGAAGCTGGTGACGGCATTGCCCACATGCAATTGGTCATACCCAAACTGCCTGGCAAAACGACTAGGCAGGTAGGGTTCCAAGAAGCATTGGTCTTCACTTCTGTACAGTAAATGGGAAGGTCTAATGCAGACCAACCAATTAAAAGCCTCAGGAGAAAGAACGGTCTTCCCGTCGCCTAAATCCTGAAGTCTGCTCCCCTGTTGATTGAGATGTACAGAGGAGACAGTGCAGAAGAGCTTCCAGCTGTGACTGAAATTCAGCACCCGCCGACAGTCTAAAACTGTGGTCACGTTCCAGGAGGATTTCTTGTAATTCAGCAAGAAACTACTCCCCAGAGCCGGGAGACATCACCCTGGGGTTATGGAGAATTAACCATCCTATCAAATACAGGTACGATAATTCTACCCTAGGAAAGCTATCACGCCGAGTTTCATCGGCAAGCAACCCATCAATAATGGCCCTCAGGCCAGCTTGTATGCGGCACACAATGGCAGGGAGCAAACACAGTCTTGTCCCGAACACCAGACGCACTGCAGGCCATAAGGTGTTGCGGTAAATGCGGTCCGCAGATGCAATGTCGGGTACCACCAATCGACGCAGCCATATAGAGAGGAAGCCAGCCAGTTGATCTTCCTTGGACAGAGGCCTGCGGCAATGCCTCAAATAACTGTAGGCCTTTGTGCCTGCAGGATATTTCCCTATCCCTTCGTCGAGAATCTGATCTGGAGCTCCAGCGTCTTCCATAAGATCGTCGACTACCTGAGCACTAAGCACGCTCAGAAAGCTCAGAGGCGGATCCTTGCTATCCAAGACTTTCTCTGGCTTAGCAGCCCTGGCCCGGTGAAAGAAGAGGTAGGACGCCTATTTATTGGTATGAGCCAAATCTAAAGGCTCATTATAAAAGGCGGTGCAAGAAAGGTAGTGGCACATCAGCTCCTGGTACACTGCCACTACCCGAGGGTCTGAATCCCCCAGCTCCCGGTTGGTGGGAACATACTCTTCATAAGGAGTATCCCCCATTGGCAGTCTCAAAATCTCTGCCATCTCGTGGAGGGCCAAACCCAACTCCCCCAGTGGAGTGGCGAAAGTCCCGGTGAGCGAGATATATCGCTCCATCAAAGCCAGAAACAGGCTGGGGTTGAGAGGTAACCCAACACTGGTAGCACTCACAGCTTCGTACAGACCAATGCTCTCCAGCTCGGTCTGAAAATGCTTCAGGGCCCAGTCAGCTAAACGAGCCCATCGAAGATTTGTAGGGGTGATCCACCCATTGGTCCGAGGATTAACCTTGGGGTATACTCCTCTATGCCCCATGAAATCTTTGCAGAAAGTCGGTAATTGGACCGGTTGGAGTAGTAAACTGTCTTTACTCGGGACACTGCCCGGATACAATCCCCTGTACGACATCACAGAGCCGGAAGGGCGGCTGACAAATGACCCTTGGTCAAATCCTTTCTGGTAAAATATCTTCCCCGGCCAGCCGTGAAGATTGGGAGTCAGCGTCCACGACATCCTCCTGGGATGAGTAGCATAGAAGAATGCCGAGATGGGGTAGTCCCTCAGCATCTTGGGCAGATACATGACCAAGCCCCCAGCAGGGAAAACCCAGAGCTCTTTCTTGGGCTTCGTATGGGACTGCTTGTCAATCATGTCCCCGAAGAGAAAAGCCGGTTTTATATATTGGGCCCCGTCTATGGACGTCAGGGGCTCTCCGTTGATCATGTTCAACAGCATTCGCTCGCCTTGAGACGATATCAGGATTCCCCTTCCTTCAGGATACTGGAGTCCGGAGATAGGAAATGTCACGTGGGACAAATCCTCCAGGTAGTTGGAATGCAGCATCCCGGCAGCAGAACCCATCACCTCGGCCAGCGGAGACATATGCAAGTTAACTACAAAGCGCAAGAAAAAACACGTCAGTTCCTATACTAGACATTACAATCTTGCAGCATATGCCAAAATTCAACAGTCTGTGCTTTACGCCAGGATTGTAAAAACTTGATCTTTTACTCTGGAATCTTATTCCAAGGCGGTTAATTCAAGACTGGCAGTATACACAAAAAACTCGACAGTCTATGTTTTACGCCAGACTGCCAAAGTTTGAGTTATTACGCCGGAATTTTCATCCAGAAGCGTAACACTCAAATTTTATGGTATACGCCAAGTTTCGACAGTCTGTGCTTTTACGCCAGACTGCGAAAATATGGAGTTTTTACGCTGACACATTAGAAATGTGGGCGTAAAAGATGAAACATCTCTGTGTATCATCTTCCTCGAAGAGGCTATCAGCACAGAAGACGACCTAGCGCGTTCACGTACAACGTGTGCGAAGGATTTTCTTCGTTCTTGTCGTCCCAAACGCTTTACCTTTAACGCCTTGTGCACAGCTCGTCGGTGGGACACTTCGTTCAGAATGAAGCTCACCTTGCCCGACGGAAGTCGCTCTTGCTTGGGCAGAGGAGCGAGAAGAAGAGTCAGTCTTCTTTCCCTTAGAGGAGGAGATTGGTTTCGGGGCCATTGCTGAAAACTCGGAATGCTCGAAGAGGAAACGAAGGAGAGAACTCGAACAGTCGAAGGCTTTCTTTTGCAAAAAGACAGATGAAAAGTTTTTCTCTAAAAGCCTTGGGGTATATATAAAGTTCGGATGGACTCCTCGAATCCTTAACCATCCGATAATTAATATTCAGTTATGATTGGGGACTACGTCAGCCTATTACTCAGGAAAGGTGGACAGTCAGCGAATTTGAAAAGTTTTCGTGCAAATCAGATTCGTGGTTTTACACTAAGGAGCTTTCTACGCTCGACAGCTACAAATATACGGTTTTACGCTCAGAGGCTATAAGTCTATGGTTTTACGCCCGGATACTTTTATGCTCGGTAGCTTTTACGCTCGAGAGGCTACAAATCTACGGCTTCACACTCAGGAGCTACAAATCTATGATTTCACGCTCGGTGACTTTTACGCTCAGAGGCAACAGATCCACAACCTCACGCTCGGAAGATTTTCTTTTCAGAGGCTACAAATCTACAGTTTCTACGTCCGGATGCTTTTATGCTCAGCAGCTTTTACGCTCGAGAGGCTACGAACTTATGATTTTACGCTCATCCACATTTGCAGATCTATGACTCTTCGCATATCTGAAAAATATGCAGGCCAGAATATGCATATATATATGAACAAATCCCAACGCGGTCAATTGCAAGGGTTCACGCAGAGGATACTCCTTCTTGGCCTTAAAATATCCTAAGTACCCAAAGCATACAGAGTTCAACATTGACAATGACTCTTCTTCTTGGGTCGATTGGAAGTTCATCCAGAATCCAGTCTGAATGTTTCCTCTACAGTTCAAGATGGCGACTCAGTTTGACAGCCGTTTCTCGCCCTATTTCAAGGGATCTTCGGGAAATCATTCTTGAAGATGATGGTCTGAACAAAAATTCTGTTTATTAGAAGCGACGGTTCAGAATTCTACGCAGCTCCCCATTCCTAACAGCAGGACAGTTCGAATGCTCGACTTAAATGCTAAGCGGCTTTCTGCGCATCTTTAGTTATGCGTAAAAGACAGGACAGGACCTAATACTCCTTCTATCAGAGTCGGCGTAAAGTTACCAGACGTGTCGAAGCTACACATATTCAGACTTCATCACAGCAAAATATGTGGCAAGATAATCATATGCACAGAAGAAGACGATTTTATTAAATCATGATTACATATGACGGAAATCCGGTCTACAAAGGATTTTTCTTTATCATCATGATTACATATGAGGGAAATCCCGTCTGCAAAGGATTTCCTCATCTTCATCGGAAGGCCACCCCCAGAATCTGTTCTGCCAGGTTCTCGCATTAGTGGAGATCTTCTTCCGTCTTCTTCAGCAGTTAGTCGGTTTCCGCGACCGATTAACAAGAAAATAATTAATGGCGGGAGGATACAAAACTGGGCCTGCTTAAATTAGTCAGAGCCCATCCTCCACACGCCATGACAGATTGAGTTGAGGTTTTAGACCCAACTCAATACTCGAGGACAGAGCTATTTTGTCTGCTCTCGTCCACGAACGACAGGAGAAAATACAGCTTGCAAGCTGTGTGGTCGAATGTGACCCTTTCTCTCTCCTGGACGAACCGCCATACAAAGTTGCTAATTATCCCGAGCAAAGGAAGCTATGATATCCTTCCATGATCCATCGTTGCAGAGGACATTTGCTCAAAGATGCCTTCTTTTTCGGCTCCTTACATGCTGGAAGAACATGGTCTTCTTCTTCCTCAAGTCGACCCGACGAACTCCGGCGATCATCTTTGTGTGGTGAAGGAGATGTGGGAAGAACAGGTTAACTCCTCAGCCTTTATATAGGCAAAATAGAACACACCAAATCCCAACAAATCTTCAATAATCCGCCAAAAAATCAGCCTTGAAGAACGAGTCAGACTTGACCGATTCATGCTTCATTCAAAGCATTTCAAATTATGAGGAATTTGAAAACTTTGAAGGGGGTGTTGTAGAAGCATAAAAAATACGCTGAATAGCTATACGCTGCATTTTAGTGCTGGGCAGTATAAAATATGACTTCGGAGCCATCGACGTACAACAGAGCTTTTCTGCTAAGTATAGCGTAAAATATAAGCTCAAGGACTATCCGCGTAATGCAGTATGTCCAGGCTGCTTCAGCGTAAAAAGCGGTGCTATATCGCCTTTACGGCGTAAGACTCATCCGCTTTTAATGCAAAATTGAAGTGTACGAGGAACGCTTCGTATTCCTCGAAATGAACCTATCAAATCATGCAGTGAACCTGACGTCTGACTCCTGACAAAGAGTACTGCACGACTACCCAGACGACGGCTATAATGATGGCGCGGCACAGCGACCCAGACTGTCGTTTAGTGACATTTCCTTGGCGTAAACCGCTTTTACGCATACAAGGGAATACGCTGCCTAGTTTTACACAAGCAGATGTGAGCTGTTTACGCTCCACAGAAGACAAACAGACTGCCACGTCAAAAGCTGCTCTTCATACAGGGCTCGAGGCACGTCTCTGCATTTAATACGCAGAATGATGGCAGATCTTCGAGACACGCCTCTGCATTTAATACACAGGATGGGGGCAGATCTCTGCATTTAATGCAAGAGATTTGATTATATCTCCAAAAGCCGTAATTTCGGCTAAAACGTCCACATCATCACTTTTACACATTACGCCATCAGGCTATTCTCAGCTATGGGAGCACGCTGTACGCTATCTCCTTGGAATACGCCAACTCAGGCCACGTTTGCATTGATGCGTATTAAAGCTATTCGAGCCAGAATTCGCTCAAAATCTCAGTCAAGGAAGGAGGATCAGCTATCTTCTACGCCCACTCGGCTTCTATGCCTACTCGGCTTCTATGCCCATTTCGGCTTTTACGCCCACTCGGCTTCTATGCCTACTCGGCCTCCACGCCTGCTCGGCCTCTACGCCGGTTTGATAACTCTTTGGCTTCTACGTCATTGTGACAGTTATTGGCTTCTACGCCAATCTTTTCTACGCGAGGGATAACTACCTACGTGACTTTTATGCCGTGATCTTCGCAGCAGTTATACGCATTATCGCTTGATGGGATACGCGTCACACGCTCATTCAAAAGATTATTTATACGTGGGTAACGGTTATTGTAACCGTCGCGTAAAAGGTGCTATACTTTCCACTACCCGGCTTCTACGCCGACTGGATGGTCACTGTCACTAAAACCCTATAAATATAGACCTCTATCGACAGAGGTCCGAGGTCGAAAAACTGAGAGTCAGTGTAACGTCCCGCTCTGCGCCGGCGTTATATATCAAGGTGAGTGGGCAGAACTTCGTTCTCTGATTCTTGCACGCCTTAATAATAACCTGAGTTTTTGCTTGCAATGTTTTCTTAAGAGAATGATAGAACCTGCCTTGCATGTTAATGAACGAACTCACCTAGCTTGTCTTTGAATCAATGCCTGCTTAGAGTGCATGAACAAGTTCACTATCGTCTATGCTTCGAGAGAACCATACTGTGCCTGAACGTGTTCAAGTGATAAGTCGGATTGCCCCGCAACAATGAGTGTATTCTGATGGTTCGTCTCGTCTGCATACTAGAGTTTATTTGATAGTGTTCCATGCATTCGCACGCGGTCGGACAATGGCTTTTGGTGGAGAGCTGAACTGCATGCGTCATAGCCACCATGGGTCACAGCTGCCATTAGCATCAGAGAATGAGTCATTGGTATGCTGTTCCACCAGCTGCCGATCCTGAGATACTCGGGGACCGCCCTGCATATAGCTAAGTCATTGTGTTGGCTTGGATAGTGACTGCCCCTAAGAATGTGCATTGTGTGTCTAGCTTTGCATCTGACCCTGGAGTCGCACAAGACACGCTGCGCAAACCCTGAAACATGAACGGTTTGCTTGCTTGCATATTCAATATGAAACTCTGTTTCCAAACATGTTTCCAAACAAATAAATCGACCCTGCTAGAACTGCATGAAACGAACCTAGGTAAAACTAGAAAGATCACTAGTAATGTAATGTTTTATAACATGATTACTTAGTGCCTGTTTGAGTGAATGCTTGTTTCTGTTCAGTTGATTTATCTCACCAGTACTTGTATAAAGTGCTGACCCACCAACAATTTACTTGCTCGCAGGTACTGGATCGTCCGAGGAAGCGATAGGCGTGCCATAGTCCCGAAGACCCGGAATCCTGGTTTCGATTGTTGCCCCGAGAATGCTATCGTATAAGGGGGCATAATGTATGGAACGAACGTGTGCCTTTTCTAAAGGAAACCCAAGTTGCCTCGATTGTCCCGAACACTCAGTTGGCTAATGCATTGCATTACAACAAGTCCCTTTCCGTTGCTTACTCGATAGATGCGATGATAGCCAACTCTGAACTTAAACGATTGGCCTTGCACGGGCGCAACCCCAGGCCCGTGCGGCATCACGTCCCCCGAAAGCTCGAACGGGCCATTCGCTTGGCTCCCTTCCTCCCTCGCACCCGCGGGACAGGCGTGGTGATTCGCGTCCGGCACGCCGAGGCACGGTGATACGTGCCCGGTTCGTTAATCCCGGCCGCACGGGGCGGGGCAGGGCGGAGCGGCGGCCCGGGAGGGACCGGGGCGTGACAGTCAGAACCAAGGTCGAGAGTCGAGAAGTCTTTGAGAGAGAAGAATCCAGAACTCAGACAAAGAGTAGTGATCGACGACTTTGGCATCGAGCATCCACTCTCCTCTGCAACCTTCGAAGCTCTTTTCTGTCTTCTATGACACTTCTTCATCATCGTGTGGTCCAAGGGACAAAGTTATCGACTGCAGATCAGACTCCTATAGCAATATTTACCCAGATTAAAAATTGTACTTGACATCCTCGTATAGGATTAATTGTACTTCTTGTTTGTAAACCAAAGAGCGGGTTTCTTATAAACCTCGTCTTATTTTTTTCGTTTATTATCAAACACCGGCTAACAGGTGCCGGTGGCTAAACGCCAAAAATGAGTAAATGTGCAAGACGAGCAGGGAAGAAGAAAATCCACTCGCTATCCCCTGCGACCATAGTCTTGGTGCGCGCCATGAGTTTGGAGAAAGAACGTTAGATCCTCATATGCTGGCTCAAAATCTGGCTACGCAAAACCAGTGGGGTTAGACCCCAAATAGCAAGTACTACAAAGGAAGAACGAAATAGGGAAACAAAAATCCAAAGAAAATAATATAATAATACATAGGTTCACTATCGTAACTTAGGTCCATGGCATATCCTTGCGCTAAGGCTCAACCCTACAACCAAACAAGGACAATGGTTGAACCCTCATACTATGATAGTCCATTCCCCTAGGCTACTAGCTGAATAGATACAATCACAACCAAGTCTATTTCTTATATTGGCCAATCATTTGTACGGCTTGCTATTTTTTGGAGTCTGAGGTTATCTCAGAATAATGCATAATAAGTATCCTCAGATCACGCCAGTGCCGAACATGAGCTAACCGAACCAATATAATAAAATAGGCACTTGTAAGATGCACGAGTCCCCCGTAGGGCCACTGTACTAAAAATACGGTATTTGCAGTTCCAGTATTCCTATATTGAAATAGTGGCTCTACATAATAATAGTCAGATACTATACTCCACTAAGACAGATGATATACAATATATGTGGTGGCCATCTGTCACTACCACAATTTAGGAAAAAGGGTATTTTAGTAATTTCCTATTTAAATAAATATTGTGCATGGTAAATAATATTTGTTGTATTATTTAATTGTTGTTGGATGTTATTTAATTATTTTGGACTTATTTTAGTGGACCCAACTAGTGTAGTTTGGACCCATGGACCAACATGAATTAAATAGTTAGATTTGGCCCATTTAGAAAGCCCATAGTTAAGGAGATGGATTAAATTAATTAAGTGATTAGACTAGAAGCTTCCTTCCTTAATTATTTCTTCATGAGAGGCCCCAAGGGGTACATTGGACATTTTACAATTGCTTGGGAGAGGGGCAAGGCCGGCCTATTAAAAGAGGGGGGGAATTTCTCTCTCCTCTCATTCTCATTCCAAATCTAGATCTAGAATTTCCACTCCCAAATTCCCTCCATTCCCATTCCAATTTTCTACCAAATTCATTACAAATTCTTTCCAATTCACCATTAGAGAAGGAGGAAACAAGGATCTAGAAGAAGGAAGTAAGGATCTACAAAGAGGAGCAAGGATCTACAATTTGGAAGCAAGTTCTTCTCAATTGGAGGTTTTATTGGGAATCCATCTCCCAATAGGTATAATTCAGATTTCCCATTTAAATAGCTTCTAAATCTGAGATTTAATCATGTAAAATCAACCTATATGTATGTACTACCCATAGGACTTTGTTTTGTGTTCATAGGAGACCCATAGAGAAAGTTATGGTGCTTTTTGTGTTAATTTTGTTGGAATTCCGAATTTACATTTTGTTGTGTGTATCAATTGATCCTATAGATCAATTGGACATGAGCTTATGTGTTTGGGGCTAGTGTCGTGTCCATAATTTGGTACATGTGGTTCGTATCCCAACTATTTGGTGATACATGTCATTTTGGGGGTTTTCCCTCCGACACGGGGCTTTGAACATGTCGTATTTTGACACGGACACATAGATCTACTTTTGACACTTTGATTTATTCATAAATATTATTTGTGATTTATTTGTATCCTTCGGGGTGTAATTGGTTGTGTGTTGGACTCGTGTCACATGCGTATCCTAGATCTAGTGGGATACGGTGTGATACTCTCCAATTGTGTGGATTTTTGAATAGATCTAATTATGTATGGTTTAAATTCTTCAATTATAATTAGTAAATATATATAGATATTATATATTTATTTTGTGTATTTATTATAGTAATTATTGTAGCATAGATCTATATATTTTTGTGTGTGCTAATATGATGTACAAATATAATATGTAGCTTTCTTGCATGTAATTATATATGTACTTATGTTAATAGTATAAATTATACATAAATGTTTTATAAAATATATTTATGTGTTTAATTGTGTAATTATATTATTTATAATTATTATGTAATTATTTGTATATTAATGTATATATTTTAGGTGTGCTTCTAGCCATGTAAAATATGAACATTAATATGTGCATGTGTTGTAACTATTAGTATTTAATTATAAGTTTATATGTGTATATATATATAAGTATATAATTATTTATTTATATATATGTATTGTGATTATTATTGCATATATATATTTATATATATATATATATATATTTATATTTTTATTTGTTTTGGTGACAGTGGTTTCTATGACAGTGAAACTGTCATTATTTGGTCTGAACAGCAGCCGCTGTACAGTGGTCAGCATTAATGACAGATCTGTCATTAATGCTGTGGCAGTTTTGAGCGGCAACCTTTCAGCGACGTTTTTTTGTGACAGTTTGAAACTGTCAGCAAACTGTGACAGCAGCGGTTTTGTATATGGAGTTTCTGCGACGAATTTTCAGTGACAGTCAAGACTGTCACTATTAAACCTGTTTTTATTTTATCTTGTTTTGTTCACTGTTTTCAGTGACGCTTTGGCAGTTTTAAATTATATTTTATATATTATTATTGTATATATATATATGTGTATATATATGTGTTATGTATAATATTTGTAATAATATATTATGTTATTTGTATACATATTGGTTTGTATATATATTATTTTAGGGTATATATTATTTGTATTAGTAGTATACTTTGTGTGAGTATGATTTGTGATCTAATTTTTATTCCTAAATTGTTGTATTTTATTTCTATATTATTTATATAGATTTCTTGTGAGGTTGACCTTGGTTTGACTTTAGTTGACTTTAGAGTTGACCATAGTTGACTTTTGACTTAGAATTTATTTATTGACCTAGGAGTTGACTAGTTTGACTTGTTCTCTTTTCGGGACCTTGTTTTAATGTGGTATTCCATATCTAGGTCTTCGATGCACCGAGTCAGACATCTGTGAGATTGTTCTTTGGATTTCAGGCGAGTACATTCTCTGATAGTTTCTCATTTATGATATCCTCTATGTTCGTTGTATCTAGTGTAGATTTACATGTTTCTCTCGACACTATGGTTACACGGATTGGTATATCCGGATCTCGTCATGAGATGTTATTCCTTGGTATATGGTGTATATGGTGCAAGTATTGTTTCATTGGTTATCTTGTACATGTACAGACACCGATTCTCGGGGAGACTAGCTATCTTCTTGGGAAATCTAGTGCCATAGCATACCGTGGTTGGATCTATTATACCAGTTAGGGGTGGGGAGTATTAGTATAGATATGTGATCAAATCCCTATTGAATAAAGTATTGGTAAGCGAATAGTGTTGATCATGCACCGCACGTATGATTAGCCAGGCCGCATTGTATCTTGCCCAAGCCGATCACATGTTAAGCTAGTACTCACACACTTAGTCATTAGTATTATTGTTGCATTGGCATATTGTTCATTATTGTATTTCTTTCCAGTATTTCCTTATTGTCTATATATCTTTTGTATCTATTTTGTGCATCTTGTTTATCCACAGATATTTACTGTTACATAGTTTTTATCATGGATTAGAACTGCTGTTAGAGATGTACTCTGCTCCTTTCCTGACTGGATATATTTTTCCAGATGACACTGAGGAGTACCCTACCTATTATGGACCCCAGGATGTTGTGGGTTTATATTCGGAGACCCTGGCTCAAGAGGGACTTATCCCAACTGAGACAGTTGACCCTGGAGTGTAGCTTGTAGTATGATAGTATTCTTTTGTACTGGATTTGTCTCCAGCTTATTTTTGTTACTCTTCAGACTCATTGATGTATTATTTTAAACTCATGAGTTGATGACTATTCTATTCTTATCTGATTCGTGTTCATTCTATCTTAGTTCTGTGATTGAGTACACTATCTTTTGGTGGTTCATTATATTAGATAGACTTTCTAGACAGCGTTCTACCGCCGATTCTGCGGCGTAGGCTGGGCGTTGTTTCCGACTAGTACCCTTACCCCGGGTGTGGGTCGTGACACGTTTTTGGTGGTGGCCCATGCAGGTCTAGCTTCACAAGTATGTGATGTCGTGGTAGTGCGACAACTTAGTTGTACTACTATGAGCCTGCAATAGGATATAGGATATAGGCTGAGATACTCAATCACATCTAGGAAAATTCTTTTGATTCAACTATTCTCCTTTGATATTGATACTTGATCTCTTAAACTGTCCTTTCCTTGATGTCTTACATCTTGTGCCATATTGATTCTTTCTTTCGCTTTGTCTCAGGATGCCGCCTAAGACTAGATCACAGCAGGGGAGAGCAGCTTCTGAGAGGTCTGCGACATCCCGAGGGCCTGCACCAGTCACTTCTCCGGTGATTGGAGTGTCAGCTGCTTTCGGAGGTCCACCACCTACTCAGAGGACTGTGCCAGCTGTATCTGAGGGGCTTCCACCTCCCCCTCCTGTGCCAGCAGAGGCGTCACAGATGTTTACACTGTTTCGTGAGATGCTCGAGGCACAGAGGGCTCAGTCAGAGGCACATCAGAGGCAGACCGACGTTCTACGACAGGGCATCGAGAGTGCTCATCAGCTTGCTCGTGCTGTAGTTGAGAGAGGAGTTCCGATCCAGCAGCAGGTTGTTCCTCAAGTTGCTCAGCTTCTGCCAGGCAACATTCAGGACTTCAAGAAACTTGAGCCTAGGGTTTTCAAAGGGACGGAGGGCATCGTCTATGCTGATGATTGGCTCGAGGACATTGAGCGTCTTATGAGGGTGTCCCGTCTTTCTGAAGATCTGAAGGTTGAGGCGGTAGGACTTCAACTGTTCGACGTCGCTCGCACTTGGTTCAGGAATGAGCCGGTTCTAGTTGACGCAGGATAATCTTGGGAGGTATTCAAGGACCTTTTCAAGAAGAAGTTTTTTGCCCGGATAGACAGGCTTGACTTGGGGAGACAATTTGAGAGTCTCATTCAGGGGAGCATGTCTGTGGAGGAATACGCTGCGGAGTTCGGTAGGTTGAGCCGATTTGCAGAGTACTTAGTGAGGGAGCCGGAGGTTCGAGCTATTCGTTTTCGAGAGGGTCTAAACTGGGAAGTAAAGATTCTCATTCCGTCTTTTTATGAGACATACTCGGAGATACTTGCGGAGGCACGCAAGGTTGAGCGGGATCTGGGTTTGAAGACCAAGAGAGACCGTAATTCTTTTCTGGGGGCCAACGGCAGTGCAGTATCTGCCAAACGTCCTCATTTTCAGTCCAGACCTTTCCAGCAGCCACAGCAGAACCAGACTCCAGCTAGAGCGCCTTTTCACCAGGCACCTCAGCAGCAGAGGCAGTTACAGCAGGCCCCATACAACTTCTGCAAGAAGCCCGGCCACATCTGAGAAGTTTGCAGGAGGAGGCTAGGAGTTTGTTTGTATTGTGGTACTGAAGGGCATCAATCGAGGGAGTATCCTCGTCGTACAGTTCAAGGAGCAGCTCCAGCTCCGAGGACACAGACGAGACCACCTGCAGCACAGCCGAGGGGACCGCTTCCGACACAGCAGCAGCGTTTTGTCCAGCATCAACAGCAGGAAGGTGCTCGGCAGGGACGAGCGTTTGCTATGACCGTCAAAGAGGAGGAACCCACCGGAGATGTCATCGCAGGTTCTATTCTTCTTGATTCCATTATTCTTCTTGATTCCATTCCAGCTTTAGCTTTGTTTGATAGTGGTGCTTCCCATAGTTTTGTATCTGTTTCTTTTGCTCTGAAGCATGGTTTGGTAGCTGAGTCTTTGCTTAGGACTTGCAAGATCATGACCGGGGGAGGCATTATCCTGGTTAATGATATTTGCAAGGATCGGAGAGTTACTCTGGGAGGCCGGGAGTTGAGTGCGTGTCTACTTGTAATGCCACTTTCAAGCTATGACATTGTACTTGGGATGGATTGGTTTAGTAGGCACCGTGCTTGCATAGACTGTAGAGGAGGTAAAGTTTTGTTTGGTTCGCTAGGAGAGCCAAAGTTCGAGTTTGCTAGAGGAGCTGCGGAGCAGGGAGAAAGCATTATTTGTGGAGCTATGGTGGAAGACAAGGAGTTACCACATCCGTTGATAGCAGAATTCTTGGATGTGTTTCCTGAGGAATTGCCAGGATTGCCACCAGATCGAGATATTGAATTTTCTATAGACTTGGTGCCAGGTGCAGAACCAATTTTGCAACATGTCTATAAAGTAAACAACAGCGAGCTGGTCGAGTTGAAGAAGCAGGTGGACGAATTGCAGGATAAGGGGTTTATCAGATCGAGTTCTTCACCATGGGGAGCCCCGGTATTGTTTGTACCGAAGAAGGATGGATCGGTGCGCATGTGCATTGATTACAGGGCTTTGAATAATCTCACTATCAAGAATAAGTATCCATTGCCACGGATTGATGATCTGTTTGATCAGTTGAGTGGTGCGAAGGTGTTTTCTAAGATAGATTTGAGATCAGGCTACCATCAAGTGAAGGTGAAGTCGGAGGACATACCGAAGACTGCTTTTAGAACTCGGTATGGTCAGTACGAGTTTATGGTGATGCCGTTTGGTTTGACTAATGCACCGACGGTATTTATGAACTTGATGAACAAGGTGTTCCACCAGTACCTTGACAAGTTCGTGGTGGTGTTCATCGACGACATACTCATATACTCGAGGACACCGGAGGAGCATGTGGAGCATTTGAGGATTGTGTTGGATGTGCTGAGGAAGGAGAAGCTGTATGGAAAGTTGTCCAAATGTGAGTTTTTCTTGGATAAAGTAGAATTCTTGGGGCATGTTATGACTGGTGATGGTATTTCAGTGGATCCGAAGAAGATTTCAACAGTGGAATCTTGGAAGACTCCGAGTTCAGTAGCAGAGATCAGGAGTTTCTTGGGATTGGCAGGCTATTACAAGAAGTTTGTGCAAGATTTTTCGAGGATTGCCGAGCCGATGACCAGACTCACAAGGAAGGATGTGGAGTTTGTTTGGACGGAGGATTGTCAGGTTGCTTTTGAGGAGTTGAAGAAGAGGTTGACGTCTGCTCCTATTTTGACGTTGCCATCAGGGTCCGGAGGTTTCACTATTTATAGTGATGCATCGGGGAAGGGTTTAGGTTGTGTTCTTCAGCAGCATGGGAAAGTGATTGCCTATGTATCCAGGCAATTGCGTCCTCATGAAAAGAACTAGCCTACCCATGATTTAGAGTTGGCAGCTGTCATATTCGCCCTAAAGTTGTAGAAATATTATTTGTACGGAGAGCGTGTGGAGATCTTCACAGACCACAAAAGCTTGAAGTACGTTTTCACGCAGAAGGAGTTGAACATGAGGCAGCGTCGGTGGTTGGAATTGATGAAGGATTTTGATATCTCTTTGCAATATCATCCTGGGAAAGCCAATGTAGTTGCTGATGCTTTGAGCAGGTATCCGGTAGCTATGTTCTTAACGCAGGATCGATATCCGTTGGAGGACTTGGAGAGCTTGGGCATTGAGGTGATTGTTCCTGGTGGTGCTATACAGATGTGGGGATTGCAGATACACTCAGATTTGATGGACAGGATCAAGGCAGCACAGTCTGATGATGTATCTTTGAGGAGTATCAGAGCTCAGGTGAGAGCAGGATTGGAGGATGATTTCACTATTGCAGAGGATGGATCCTTGAGGCATGGAGTTAGATTGTATGTGCCTAGTGGGGAGTTGCGCGAGGAGGTATTGCAGGAAGCGCATCGCTCTCAGTATTCCATACATCCAGGTGCTAACAAGATGTATCGGGATATGCGAGAGAGTGTGTGGTGGTATGGCATGAAGAGGGAAGTGGCACAGTTTGTATCCAGATGCTTAGTGTGCCAGCAGGTGAAAGCCGAGAGGCAGAGGCCAGGAGGGTTACTTCAGCCATTACCCATTCCAGAGTGGAAGTGGGAACACATTACTATGGATTTTGTGTCCGGACTTCCACGATCTCCAGGAGGGAAAGACGCAATTTGGGTCATTGTTGATAGATTGACCAAGTCGGCCCACTTTTTGCCTTTCAAAGTGGGTTTGTCTACGGAAAAGCTGGCAGAGATGTATGTGAGGCAGATCGTTAGGATACACGGAGTTTCCGTCAGCATAGTCTCAGATCGAGATAGTCGTTTCACTTCTCATTTCTGGAGGAGTTTGCAGGAGAGTTTGGGCACTCAGCTCAAGTTCAGTACTGCATATCATCCCCAGACAGATGGGCAGTCAGAGAGGACTATCCAGACTCTCGAGGATATGTTGCGCACTTGTGTACTAGATTTCGGGGGTTCTTGGGAGGACCATCTCCATTTGGTAGAGTTTGCTTACAACAACAATTACCAGGCCAGTATAGAGATGTCACCTTTTGAAGCTCTATATGGTCGGAGGTGTCATACTCCTTTGTCTTGGGACGATGTTGGAGAGAGAATTTTGCTTGGGCCAGAGATGGTTGTGGATGCAGCGGAGAAGGTTCATTTGATCAGAGACAGACTTCGAGTGGCGCAGGACAGACAGCGGCATTGGGCCGATAGCCATCGGAGACCTTTGGAGTTTGAGGTATAGTTTAGATTTTGTCTGTGCTTGTTCTTGTTTGTTATAGATTAAGTTCTTAAGATGGTGTTTTATTCTAGGTGGGTGGTTTGGTGTTTCTGAGGATTTCTCCGACACGCGGCACGATTCGCTTCGGTGGAGGCGGAAAGCTTAGTCCGTGATTCATCGGACCTTTCACTATTCTAGAGAGGGTCGGTGCAGTTGCTTATAGACTAGACTTGCCACCTGCATTGGAGGGAGTGCACAACGTGTTTCATGTGTCGCAGTTGAGATGATACGTGGCAGATCCTAGTCATGTATTGGATCACTCGGAGATAGAGGTGGGCCCTACTCTTAGCTATCCAGAGCAGCCAGTTGAGATTCTGGATCGGAGAGAGAAGGTGCTGAGGAACCAGACTATTCCTTTGGTGCGCGTCGCATGGAGGCATCACTCTCCGGGGGAGTCTACCTGGGAGAGAGAGGATGACATGCGAGAGCGTTATCCGTATTTGTTTGTACCTTGAGGTATGTTATTTCTAGTTATGTTCTGTTCATTGTTATGTTCTGTTCATTAGTTAGTTGTGATTCTTTAGTTCTGTTCTGTGTTTTTCTGGGGGTAGTTTTCGTCTTTGAATTTCGAGGACGAAATTATTTTAAGGAGGGTAGACTTGTCACTACCACATTTTAGGAAAAAGGGTATTTTAGTAATTTCCTATTTAAATAAATATTGTGCATGGTAAATAATTTTTGTTGTATTATTTAATTGTTGTTGGATGTTATTTAATTATTTTGGACTTATTTTAGTGAACCCAACTAGTGTAGTTTGGACCCATGGACCAACATGAATTAAATAGTTAGATTTGGTCCATTTAGAAAGCCCATAGTTAAGGAGATGGATTAAATTAATTAAGTGATTAGACTAGAAGCTTCCTTGCTTAATTATTTTTTCATGAGAGGCCCCAAGGGGTACATTGGACATTTTACAATTGCTTGGGAGAGGGGCAAGGCCGGCCTATTAAAAGAGGGGAGAATTTTCTCTCTCCTCTCATTCTCATTCTAAATCTAGATCTAGAATTTTCACTCCCAAATTCCCTCCATTCCCATTCCAATTTCCTACCAAATTTATTCCAAATTCTTCCCAATTCACCATTAGAGAAGGAGGAAGCAAGGATCTAGAAGAAGGAAGCAAGGATCTACAAAGAGGAGCAAGGATCTACAATTTGGAAGCAAGTTCTTCTCAATTGGAGGTTTCATTGGGAATCCATCTCCCAATAGGTATAATTCAGATTTTTCCATTTAAATAGCTTCTAAATCTGAGATTTAATCATGTAAAATCAACCTATATGTATGTACTACCCATAGGACTTTGTTTTGTGTTCATAGGAGACCCATGGAGAAAGTTATGGTGCTTTTTGTGTTAATTTTGTTGGAATTCCGAATTTACATTTTGTTGTGTGTATCAATTGATCCTATAGATCAATTGGACATGAGCTTATGTGTTTGGGACTAGTGTCGTGTCCATAATTTGGTACATGTGGTTCGTATCCCAACTATTTGGTGATACGTGTCATTTTGGGGGTTTTCCCTCCGACACGGGACTTTGAACATGTCGTATTTTGACACGGACACATAGATCTACTTTTGACACTTTGATTTATTCATAAATATTATTTGTGATTTGTTTGTATCCTTCGGGGTGTAATTGGTTGTGTGTTTGACTCGTGTCACATGCGTATCCTAGATCTAGTGGGATACGGTGTGATACTCTCCAATTGTGTGGATTTTTGAATAGATCTAATTATGTATGGTTTAAATTCTTCAATTATAATTAGTAAATATATATAGATATTATATATTTATTTTGTGTATTTATTATAGTAATTATTGTAGCATAGATCTATATATTTTTGTGGTGCTAATATGATGTACAAATATAATATGTAGCTTTCTTGCATGTAATTATATATGTACTTATGTTAATAGTATAAATTATACATAAATATTTTATAAAATATATTTATGTGTTTAATTGTGTAATTATATTATTTATAATTATTATATAATTATTTGTATATTAATGTATATATTTTAGGTGTGCTTCTAGCCATGTAAAATATGAACATTAATATGTGCATGTGTTGTAACTATTAGTATTTAATTATAAGTTTATATGTGTATATATATATAAGTATATAATTATTTATTTATATATATGTATTGTGATTATTATTGCATATATATATTTATATATATATATATATATATATATATATATATATATATATATATATATATATATTTATATTTATATTTTTATTTGTTTTGGTGACAGTGGTTTCTATGACAGTGAAACTGTCATTATTTGGTCTGAACAGCAGCCGCTGTACAGTGGTCAGCATTAATGACAGATCTGTCATTAATGCTGCGGCAGTTTTGAGCGGCAACCTTTCAGCGACGTTTTTTTGTGACAGTTTGAAACTGTCAGCAAACTGTGACAGCAGCGGTTTTGTATATGGAGTTTCTGCGACGACTTTTCAGTGACAGTCAAGACTGTCACTATTAAACCTGTTTTTATTTTATCTTGTTTTGTTTCCTGTTTTCAGTGACGCTTTGGCAGTTTTAAATTATATTTTATATATTATTATTGTATATATATATGTGTATATATATGTGTTTTGTATAATATTTGTAATAATATATTATGTTGTTTGTATACATATTGGTTTGTATATATATTATTTTAGGGTATATATTATTTGTATTACTAGTATACTTTGTGTGAGTATGATTTGGGATCTAATTTTTATTCCTAAATTGTTGTATTTTATTTCTATATTATTTATATAAATTTTTTGTGAGGTTGACCTTGGTTTGACTTTAGTTTACTTTAGAGTTGACCATAGTTGACTTTTGACTTAGAATTTATTTATTGACCTAGGAGTTGACTAGTTTGACTTGTTCTCTTTCCGGGACCTTGTTTTAATGTGGTATTCCATATCTAGGTCTTCGATGCACCGATTCAGACATCTGTGAGACTGTTCTTTGGATTTCAGGCGAGTACATTCTCTGATAGTTTCTCATTTATGATATCCTCTATGTTCGTTGTATCTAGTGTAGATTTACATGTTTCTCTCGACACTATGGTTACACGGATTGGTATATCCGAATCTCGTCATGAGATGTTATTCCTTGGTATATGGTGTATATGGTGCAAGTATTGTTTCATTGGTTATCTTGTACATGTACAGACACCGATTCTCGGGGAGACTAGCTATCTTCTTGGAAAATCTAGTGCCATAGCATACCGTGGTTGGATCTATTATACCAGTTAGGGGTGGGGAGTATTAGTATAGATATGTGATCAAATCCCTATTGAATAAAGTATTGGTAAGCGAATAGTGTTGATCATGCACCGTACGTATGATTAGCCAGGCCGCATTGTATCTTGCCCAAGCCGATCACATGTTAAGCTAGTACTCACACACTTAGTCATTAGTATTATTGTTTCATTGGCATATTGTTCATTATTGTATTTCTTTCTAGTATTTTCTTATTGTCTATATATCTCTTGTATCTATTTTGTGCATCTTGTTTATCCACAGATATTTACTGTTACATAGTTTTTATCATGGATTAGAACTGCTGTTAGAGATGTACTCTGCTCCTTTCCTGACTGGATATATTTTTCCAGATGACACTGAGGAGTACCCTACCTATTATGGACCCCAGGATGTTGTGGGTTTAGATTCGGAGACCCTGGCTCAAGAGGGACTTATCCCAACTGAGACAGTTGACCCTGGAGTGTAGCTTGTAGTATGATAGTATTCTTTTGTACTGGATTTGTCTCCAGCTTATTTTTGTTACTCTTCAGACTCATTGATGTATTATTTTAAACTCATGAGTTGATGACTATTCTATTCTTATCTGATTCGTGTTCATTCTATCTTAGTTCTGTGATTGAGTACACTATCTTTTGGTGGTTCATTATATTAGATAGACTTTCTAGACAGCGTTCTACCGCCGATTCTGCGGCGTAGACTGGGCGTTGTTTCCGACTAGTACCCTTACCCCGGGTGCGGGTCGTGACACCATCCCACAACGCACTAGAATAAATCTTTGTGGGAAGGTTCGTTGGCATGATCTAGGGATAACGTTCCCTCCAAATGTTACTACCACTTTTAGTTACTTAATTAGCCCTATGTTGTGTTTAAAATCTCACAGCATGGTCATATGAGAATTTCTCTTAAGATGTCATACAAAGTACGTGCACGCTAGATACGAATCCATGGAAGTCAAATTTGGATTCACCCTAGCGTGTATGCAACATTCATATAATCAATATCCTAGCCACGCTTTGGTAGTTGACTCTCTTATTATGCCCGTGTTGGAAAAATAATGTATATTTATAATATCACACGTTCAGGGATTTAGAGGCATTCATGATGCACAACCCAAATATAATCACTTAACACGTAACAGGATGTGTCGCTCCTTGGTGCACATTAAATTATGAATAATAATCAGGCAATAGTGGTATCAGCATGGATACAATATTCGAGTCCAATTACCAATTGTATATTGGGCCACATGAATCAAGAAGACATTCAGTCAAAACAAGCAAGGTCGTATGAGTCTTTAAGCCGCATGGGAAAATCAGGACGCATGACAATCTTGGCTGCAAGAAAAGTCAGGCTGCATGAAGTCAGGCCGCACGAAGAGTCAGGCTGCATGGACCACTTGGCCACATGCCTAGGGTTAAGTCTACTCCTAGGGACAAGTATTGAAGTGACAGTAAAATAAATAAAGTGTCAGTGATATGACATAAAGTGACTGATGTGACTGAGGTGACAAGCCATAAAGTGTATCAGAAAAAAAGACAACCATAGAAATAAGTGCCAACGGTTCTGAGTCATGCGTCCAAAAAAAGTAATAGCCGCATGCTCTCTAGGCCGCATAGGTGTCGGTACCGCATGGGGTTCAATGTTGCATGGAGTTCTCTAGAACTTAGCAAAATTCTCATTCGTTTAGCAAGTGAAAGCACAAGGTGTTTTAGGACACTTGTGTAAACAGTAGTCATACGTCCAACAAGATGGACGCATGCTATCAGTATACGACAAGTGTTTAGGCCGCATAACCCTCACGGGCTGTATGGCACTCTCATCCGCATATGCTCACTGGTCGCATGGGAACTTCTTCTTCTCCAACAACAGGTTCGGCCATAGCAAAAAAGCTTCAAAAACTAAAATCTTGTTTTGTCCATAAAATTCTTATTTTAAGTCCAAATCAGGCGAACCAAAAGCTAAAATGCTCTAAATTGAAAGCTCTATCATGTAGCAAAAACTGATTTTTAAAGACACAAGTTTAATAGATCAAAACCAAGAAAAACTCATGAAAACTCAGAAAAACCCTAAATTTAGAAATATAGATCTACACTAATCCATCCATCAAAACTGAAAACTCTAAGAACTAAAAATGCTTAGAAACATAGAATAAACATAATGGAACAATAATATGGAGGGTATCTCTATTTCTCATACAAGGTGTACTTGACTATGAAATGGGAAGAGAGCTAAAGAAAGAGGAAGAAATAAAGAAGTGAAGAGAGAGAGAAAATATTGGGTTATATATAGTAGGATTGAGGGTTGAACCAAAGGCTCTTATGAGTTGAACCAACCCACAAAATAAACTACGAACCAGGTTAAACCAAAGAATGGTCTAGTCTCCATGCACTTGCAACTATGCTAAAAATAAAAATACGTTCCAGATACGTATATCGGGAACGGAAAGTGACAGAAGATCTTCGAGAGATGGGTATAGAGATAGTACTTTCGCATGACGTAGGAGTATTGGCTAGTTTACATATTCAGTCTACCTTGGTTGAGAGAATTAAGGAAGCTCAGGCGGAGGATCCGAAAGTTTAGAAGCTTCAGGCGGAATATGAGTCTGGTCTTAGGAAAGAGTTGACGATTCATGAAGATGAAACTCTTAGGTTTAAAAACCGTCTTTGTGTACCAAGTAGAGATATCCGACAAGAAGTAATGATCGAAGCGTACAATTTCCAGTATTCAATTCATCCATGGGGTACCAATATGTATCAAGACATAAAGGAACATTTTTGGTAGAATGGGATGAAGAGGGAGATAGCATGATTCATTTCTTGGTGTTTGGTATGTCAGCAAGTGAAGGCCGACCAGCATAGACCAGCAGGATTATTGCAACCGCTTCCTATTCCGGAGTGAAAGTGAAAACATATCATAATGGACTTTATGATCGGTTTACCTAGATCCTCGACTGGTCGTGATGCAGTTTGGATAATAATAGATCGCCTCACAAAAGTAGCTCACAATTTTCCTTTTCGAGTAGGACAATCCACAGATTAGTTAGCAGAGATATACATGCGACAGATATTAAGACAACACGACATCCCAGCGAGTCTTGTATCAGATCGAGACACTCGGTTCACTTTAAATTTTTGGAAGAGCTTGCACTAGAGTTGTAATCATCACTTTTCAGGATATGAGTATTTTGGTTATTTTATATTATTTATTATTGATATATTTTTATTTTATAATAATTGGTATAGTGGCATATATATAAATATTTAATATATTGGATGATATGTGTTAGTCCCTTAGTTAGACTAGTTACTATGAACCCAACTAGGCTTGTCATATCCATTAGAGCAACCCATTTAGTTAGTCATGGTTGACTAGTTAAATAGGGGGATTGATTAGAATATCCTATTATTAGTATTAAAACCTTCTTAATTAAACTCCTTTATTAGTTAAACCCTTCATGACAACTTGAAAGGACATTTTGGACTTTTAAAAACCAAACTAACCCTTACCCTAAGTGGCCTGCCCTATTTAGAGGGGAGGAGCCTCATGAATATTCATCACTTTATCCCCTTCCTCTTCATTTAGTTCATCCTCAAATTTCTCCATTTCCTCCACCAAATTTCTTCAAACCAATCCATATCCTTCTCATTATCATCCCCATGGAGAGCTAGAAGCTTGAGGATTATAACAGGCTAGAAGAAGAGGAGTATTGCTAGGAGTTGGTGTTCATTTCTCATATTTTATCTTGTATTCTTTTCTATTGTTGTTATATATTCTCTATATAAAACTACTTTCAGAGTTTTGTACTTCGCTTCAATCCTGACTGGATATATTTCTTCAGACAAATACTTAGAGGATTGGTGTCCCACCTATTACGGTCCGTAGGACGGAGAGCTAGCTGAGGTAGCACCCTTAGCCCAGGACAATCAGGCACCAGTTGTCGAGGAGACACACATAGCTATAGTAGACCCTTAACTAGTATTTATTGTACTGGATATGTCTCTAGCATTAGACTATGTCATGTTGATTACATTGAGACTATTTATGGTTATTGTTAGACTCTAGACTTATTATTGATATGACTTGTGATTCTCTTCTGTTTATGACATAGGGCCATTATCTATCTCTAGTTTGATTGATTGAGTATTGATGCTATATATTCATCTTATCCTCCTTTTAGAGTTGAGTTATCATTGACAGGTTGTGTGTGTATATATATATATATATATATATATATATATTGCGTGAGTTTGTTAGATAGTATTATGGACCTTTACAACGTTCTACCGCTGATGTTGTGGCCTAGGCTGGACGTACCCACGACTTATGCCCAATTTTCGGATGTGGGTCGTGATACATTTTTAGTGGTCGTCCATGCAGGTCAAGATCGTAACTAGTACAATATCGTAATAGTACTCCAAGCTGGAAACTATTATAAGCCTGCTATAGGACTTTAGATATAGGACGAGAGAATACTCAATCATAATTAGAAAAAAAATTCTAATCAATTAATTTTTGCTAATTCTCAGACATTCAAAATACTTTTTTTCCTTGAATATTACTGTCATTGCTTGATGATATCGTATCTTGTGCTTATTTAATCTCTTTATTTCAATCTGTCTTCAGGATACCTCTAAAGACCAGGTCACAACGATCGACAACAGCAACTTCGGAGAGGTCGACGACTTCTCGACCCCTTATCCGAGCAGCAGCAGACGTTGTTCTACCTCTACCAGTTTGGAGGGCTGCCTCACAAGTTCAGGTGGAAGCCTCAGCTATTTTTGGGGGTCCTCCCCTCCTCACCTGTTCAGAGGATTATTACAGCCGCTGTGGAGGGTTATCCTCCTTCTCCTCCAGCAGTTTAGAGGGCTACTCTAGTAGTATCAGAAGGTCTTCTACCTCCACCACCAGTGCCAACTAACGGGGCACAGAGTTTTGCCATATTCTGAGAGATGATGGCGGTGCAGTAAAGACTGACAGATGTACTACACCGGCGAATTGAGAATACCCAATAGGTTATATTGGCCGCAGTGGAGAAGGTGGCATCACCCCAGCCACATGATGCATAGCTCAGACATGGCAACATACAGGATTTCAAGAAGTTGGGTCCCCGCAACTTCAAGGGGACAAAGGGTATTATCTACGCTAACAACTGGCTCAAGCACCTCGAGCATATTATGCGCTTGTCCCTTCTTGCCAAGGACATGAGGATAGAGACGATTGGGTTGCAGATGTCATATATTGATAGCACTTGGTTCCAGAATGAACCACAGATTTCTGATACAGGGTTGACATGGGATGGCTTCAAGGATTTGTTCAAGAGGAAGTTCTTCCCGCGCACGAAAAAACTCAACCTGGAGTGACAGTTTCAGAACCTCCAGGAGGAGGGCATGTCGGTAGAGGAGTACGCTACAGAGTTCGGCAGGCTGAGCAGATATGTGAGGAACATGATATGAGATCCGGAGGACAGGGCAAGCAATTTTATGGAGGGCCTAAACTGGGATGTGAAGGCCCTTATTTCTTTGAGCCATGAGATATACACGGTGATTCTTGTGGAGGCCTGCAAGGTCGAGAGGGACCTGAGTTTGAGGCCCAAGTGGGGTCGAGAGATATTCGACAGCAATAACGCAGGCCCAGCCAAGCGGCCCCAGTTCCAGCAGCAGTAGGAGCAGCAACAACGGACCTTCCAGCCTTAGCGTCAACAGTCTCAGAGGCATCAGCAACAGGCTCTTATCTGTCCTTTATGTAAGAAGCCAGAACACAGATGGGATGTCTGCAGGAAGAGGTTGGGAGTATGTTTTGTGGATTGGCAGATCACAGTTGAAAGATTGTCGTCTGTCACCAGCTCGTCCAGGTCAGGGTGGAGCTCCTGGTCAAAGAGCACTATTTTGAGCACAAGCAGCACCTGCAGCACATCAGAGAGGACCTCTACTCCCGACCCATCAACAACGTTTTGCGTATCATCAGTAGCAAAGGGGATCACCATAGAGGCGAGCTTTCTCCATGACGATTGAGGAGACGAAGCTAGTTGGAGACGTCATCACAAGTTCGGTTCTCCTAGATTCTATTCCAGCATTAGCTTTGCTTGATTCCGGCGCTTCCTATAGTTTTGTATCAGTGTCTTTTGCTCTTAAACATCATTTAGAGGCTGAATCTTTGGCTAGGACTTGCAAGATCACGATTGGGGGTGACATCATCTTGGTCAGTGAATTTGTAAGGACCGAAGTATTACTTTGGGAGTCCGAAAGTTGAGTACATGCTTACTCGTAATGCCACTTTCGAGCTATGATATTGTACTCGGGATTGATTGGTTGAGTAGGCACCATACTAGCATAGATTATTGTGGAGGCAAAGTTTTGTTTCGACTGCTGGGAGAGCCAGAGTTCGATATCTCCAGAGGAGCAGCGGAGTAGAGCGAGGGAGTCATCTGTGGAGCCCTAGTGGAAGAGAAGGAGTTGCTACATCCTTTGATTATGGAGTTCTGGATGTCTTTTCAGAGAAATTATCGAGTTTACCGCCAGACAGAGACGTTAAGTTTTTTATAGACTTGGAACCAGGCACAAAGCTGATACACAGCTTGTCTTTAGGGTTAACAACATCGAACTTGAAGAGCTGAAGAAGCAGGTGGACGAGTTGCAGGGCAAGGGCTTCTAGATCCAGTTCTTCACCGTAGGGTACTCCGGTATTGTTTGTACCGAAGAAGGATGGGTCGGTACACATGTGTATCGACTATAGGGATCTGAACAAACTCACTATCAAGAATAGATATCCACTACCGAGGATATATGACATCTTTGATCAGTTGAGCAGAACGAAGGTATTCTCGAGGAGCTTTTCGAACTCGGTATGGCTAGTTTGAGTTCATGGTGATGTCGTTTGGGTTGACCAATGCTCCAACGGTATTTATGAACTTGATAAAAAAGGTGTTCCACCAGTACCTTGATATGTTTGTGGTGGTGTTCATCGATGACATCCTTGTGTATTCGAAGATGCTAGAGGAGCACGAGGAGCACCTGAGGATAGTTCTGGAGACTCTCAGGAAGAAGAAGCTTTATTGGAAGCTTTGGAAGTGCGAGTTTTTCTTAGACAAGGTCGAATTTTTTGGACATGTGGTGACAGGAGATGGGATCTCAGTGGACTCGAAGAAGGTTTCGGTAGTGGAGTCATAGGCTAGTCCAAGATTGGTGGCAGAGATCAGGAGCTTTCCGGGTCTGATAGGATACTACAGGAGGTTTGTGTAGGACTTCTCTAGGATCGCAGAGCCGATGAGTAAGCTGACCAATAAGGACATGGAGTTTTTATGGTCAGAGGAGTGTCAGGCCACTTTTGATGAGCTGAAGAAGAGATTGACGACAGCTCTAGTATTGACGTTGCTATCAGGGTTAGGTGGATTCACTATTTATATTGATGCTTCAGGGAAAGGTTTGGGTTGCATTCTGCAGCAGAATGAGAAGGTGATTGCCTTTGCTTCCAGGCAATTACGTCCCCATGAGAAGATCTACCCCACCCACGATCTGGAGTTGGCAGTAGTCATTTTTGCCCTAAAGCTGTGGAAATACTATTTATACGGAGAGCGTGTGAAGATCTTCACATACCATAAGAGCTTGAAGTACATATTTATGCCAAAGGAGCTAAACATGAGACAGCGACGGTGTTTGGAGTTGATAAAGGACTTCGACATATCATTACAGTATTATCCAGGGAAGGCCAACGTAGTCGCCGATGCCTTGAGCAGGTATCTGGTGGCAATATTCTTGACATCAGACAGACATTTATTGGCCGACCTTGAGAGTTTGGGTATTGAGTGATAGTTTTCGGTTTTGAGATTATGGGGATTACAGATACAGTCAGAGATGATGGACATGATTAGGACCACACAGTATGATGACGTGACTCTGAGGAGCATCAGAGCACAAGTTCTGGTCGGGTTATTGGATGACTTCACCATTGCTGAGGATGGTTTCTTGCAGCATGGTACGAGGTTGTGTGTAAAGAATAGAGAGTTACGCGAGGAGGTTCTGCAGGCGGCGCATCGCTCTCAGTACTCTATGTATCTAGGTTCCAACACGATGTATAGAGATCTGATGGAGCATATCTGGTGGTATGGTATGAAATAGGAGGTGGCACACTTCATATTTAGATGCTTAGTGTGCCAGCAGGTGAAAGTAGAGAGGCAGAGGCCAGGTGGTTTACTTCTTCCCTTACCATTTTCGAGTGAAAGTGGGAGCATGTTACCATAGATTTTATTTTGAGGCTTCCGCGATCTCTAGGAGAAAAAGACGCAATTTGGGTCATTATAGACAGGTTGACCAAATCAGCCATCTTTTTGCCATTTAAGTGGGTACGTCTACGGAGAAGCTCACGGAGATGTATATTCGGCAGATTGTCAGATTGCACGGGATTCCTGTGAGCATAGTTTTGGATCGGGATAGTCGCTTCATAACCCATTTTTGGAGGAGTTTGCAGGCTAGCTTGTGTCACGCCCCGATTCCATGGAATCAATAGTCGTCCCCCGGGCGTGACCGCCGTGCGGGCCTAGGTTGCGCACCGCACAAGGCTAACTATTTCGTTTTGCATAGCGAGCACATATTCAGAGTACGCAGATAATTGAAACACATATTGAAACATGGAAAAGTTCTCTTTTATTGATAATATGAACATCTATTACAAACTCCTTGAACTGAGTCATAAGGATTGCCTCTATGGGCTTACAAAAGTGTTGACACAAAATGAGATAGCAGTCCTGTACATTACATCCTTTACTAAACTCAAAATATAAGACCTTGGGTCGGAATGACTGCTTTGCCACGAAGTTGCATGTTTGCTTGGTGGCTAGCTTCTTTTTCAAAATGTTTCTTCAAAAGGTTGGCACGGTCGAGGCGTGCCTACAGCTGGACTGGATTGGGGGTTTGTCTCCTGCTCCTCGCTCGGCTCTCCTTAGCGCGGGGAACCTGTTTCAACGAGGGTCAGTACATCGAAACGTACTGGTGAAGGCAAGCTAACCCAACTATACCAATCAACACGTTATTTTAATGAAGCATGCATATTTTGTGGGTTTCTATCTTGTCTTAGTTTATTTTACAGCAAGAAATAGATATAGGAAATCAATGAAATAACCCGCCACCGCTCGGTGACATTTATCTGCCCGTCTGAACCACCTGCATAATACTTACCTTGCCTTCCCTACCAAGAAGACACAAGTTAGTAGCAACAGGTTTAAATATACGAGGGGATCACTGGCACGTTGCCATAGTGGACGGGCTAGTCTCAGTACGGAGTGCCGTGCGACGCATAGAACAGGACGTCCCAAGGCATTCCGTCCTATAGCAGGCGACTATCATGAGTTCCGTCCGGATCGGATCGGTGCCGGTACCCCAGCGACCGTCCGCAGGAACTAAGACCTTGTGCACAAGTTATCCGTGATAAACGCAGTACACTAAGTTAGCATCGAGGCAAATCAGGGTATATCAGGAGCATGGCAGTAACAGGACAAGATTTACTTTTGCATTGTCTTCCATATCAGTTTATTGCATTCAAGATGAGTTCTATACATAGCACAATTTTTAAGAAAAAATATGTATTCTAACTTGTATTTATGCATATGATGAATATTTTGAACGAACAAGCATGTAAGTAAGTAACCGTTCACAAGTTTCATTTGACAAGCATAACTTTACCCAAGTCTATTCCCTTTTATTATCTTGAAGTCTTTTAGTTATTACTTGGTATCGTTTGATCGGGGCAAGCACGAACACAAGATTTTAGATGTGAAGACTAGCAAGAAGGGCTAGCTAATCGGGTTGGTAGCCACTCACTTTAGTAGTTGGAAGGGATAAGGAAAGAAGTGCTTTATGAGTCCGTTCGAGAAACGCCTACTGCTGGATCACCTGTATTGCCACGAACAACTGATCAATACTTCTTCCTCTCTTTCCGTTATCGAAATTTGAAGTGCAGTTCTACGAACGAAAACAATAAAATCCATCAAAACCGTTCAAGAAAACCCAAGCAAATCCGAAAACCAACTCAAGGCACGAAAGCAACAAGCGACAGCGAAAACTAGGCAACAAAAGAATGCAGCGGAGAGGTCCCTCCTGACTCTGCCGCTAAGCCGATCCTTGGGGCACGGTCCACTGAATATGGGAATCGATTCCGAAGAGACAAATCCATAACGAGGATGAGTTCTTGATTCAATCTATCCCGATCGAACGATACCGTCTAGTATTTCTTAGCCGTGCTCCCCGAATAGGGGGAACGGGGCACTACATCCTACCCAACTAATTGGAAGTTTCGTCCCGAAACTTAAGAATAGAACCTACCACTAGAAAACAATGAGGGAAACCTTTCCCTCATCTCTGATTCGAGCTCCCAAGTAGACTCTTCGACAGAGTAATTCTGCCAAAGCACGCGCACTAGAGGAACCAAACGGGTCCGAAGCAGCTTTTCTTTTCTATCCAAGATTTGCACTGGTTGTTCTACATACATCAAGTTGGCCTGGAGACTCAGTTGTTCGAGGTCTACCACGTGGCTTGGATCGTACACATATTTCCTAAGTTGAGAAACATGGAATATATCATGTACGTCGGATAGGGATGGTGGTAGTGCGATCTGATAAGCAACTGAGGCAACCCACTTGAGTATTTTGAACGGACCAACAAATCTCGGACTTAGCTTTCCTCTTGCCTCGAACCTGCTGACTCCTCGCATGGGCGAGACCTTGAGGAACACCCGGTCGCCTACTTGGAACTCGAGCGGTCTCCGATGTACATCCGCATAGCTCTTCTGACGACTTTGAGCTATATTTAATCTGTCCCGAATCAATCGAATTTTCTGGACAGTCTGCTCCACGAGCTCAGGGCCAAGTATCTGCCGTTCACCAACTTCGTCCCAACAGATAGGAGATCGACACTTCCGCCCGTATAACGTCTCATACGGCGCCATTTGAATGCTTGATTGATAACTATTGTTGTAAGCAAATTCGGCTAACGGTAGATGAAGGTCCCAACTAGTCTTCGTGTCCAAGGGTTAGAGTCGTAGCATTTCTTCGAGGATCTGGTTGACGCGTTCTGTTTGGCCATCGGTCTGTGGATGGTAGGCGGAGCTGAACTTCAACTTCGTCCCCATTGCTGACTGCAGGCTTCCCCAAAAATGTGATATAAATCGACCATCTCTATCGGAGACTATAGATACGGGCACGCCATGGAGCCGAACAATTTCGTTGAGATATATCTGAGCCAGGCGGTCGGCACTCCAAGTAGATTTGATAGGCAGAAAGTGAGCTGACTTGGTGAGTCGATCGACGATAACCCAGACTGCATCATGTCCCCGTTGCGTCCTTGGCAAGCCAACAATAAAATCCATCGTTATATCATCCCATTTCCACTCCGAAATAGCAAGGCTCTGAAGCTCTCCGCCTGGTTTCTGGTGTTCGGCCTTTACTCGTTGACAAGCCATGCAATGCGACACAAACTGCGTCGTATCCCGTTTTAAGCCGTGCCACCAAAACGTCGTGCGAAGATCCCAATACATCTTAGTGCTACCCGGATGAGAAGTATAACTAGCATAGTGAGCTTCCGTGAGTATCTCTTGTCTGAGGGCCGCGTCGTTCGAAACGCACAGTCTCCCCTTTACTCGAAGCATCCCGTCCGTGCTTACTGCAAAGTCGGACGCCTTCCCTGCTAAGATAAGGGCATGAATCTTTTGCAGGAATGGGTCATCCTTCTGAGCGGCCTTCACTTTATGTAACAAGTCGGGTTCGAGGCGCAGTTGAGCTACTTGCGCCCACTTTTTATATCTTATTTTCAGTGTAATGCCCAGTGATTCAAGATCTCGGTGCAGCCTATCATCAATAACCAAACTTCCTACAAACACTCGACTCAATGCGTCAGCTACTACGTTTCCCTTTCCAGGTGTGTATCTGATCGTGAGGTCGAAGTCGCTTAGGAGTTCAAGCCATCACCGCTGTCGAAGATTTAAATCTTTTTGAGTGTACAAGTATTTCAAGCTTTTATGGTCCGTATAGATTTCACACGGTACACCATAAAGATAGTGACGTCACAGCTTCAATGCAAACACTACCGCGGCAAGTCCGAGATCATGCGTTGGGTAGTTCTGCTCGTGAGGCTTTAGCTGTCTAGACGCATAGGCTATCACTTTGTCCCGTTGCATCAGGACACATCCCAGACCCTTTCCTGAGGCATCACTATATATTTTAAAATCATCTGGTCCGTTCGGCAGAGTGAGAATTGGGGCAGAGACGAGGCGCTACTTTAACTCCGTAAATGAAGCTTCACAGTCGTCCGTCCAAGTAAACTTCGTACCCTTCCGTGTGAGTTGAGTCAAGGGCGAAGCAATTCTAGCAAAATTCTGTATAAATCGGCGGTAGTACCTTGCCAGACCAAGAAAACTTCGGATATCGCTAGCTGACTCCGGACGTTTCCACTCGTAATTGCTTCCACTTTCTTCGGATCAACTGAGATGCCTTCCGAAGAGATGATATGCCCCAAAAAGGAGATACTGTCTAGCCAAAATTCTGATTTGCTTTATTTGGCATACAACTTGTGGTCTCGAAGGGTTTGCAGCACCATCCGCAGGTGTCCTGCGTGCTCATCCCTAGTCTTCGAGTACACTAAGATGTCATCGATAAACACCACCACGAATTTATCGATGAAGGGCCTAAATACACGGTTCATCATATCCATGAATGCAGCAGGTACATTCATCAGTCCAAACGGCATCACTGAAAACTCGTAATGTTCGTATCGGGTTCGAAAGGCAGTCTTTGGCGTGTCTTCTGGCTTTATCTTCAGCTGGTGATAACCCGAGCGAAGATCAATTTTTGAAAATACTGCTGCCCCTTGTAGCTGATCAAACAAGTCATCAATCCGTGGCAGAGGGTATTTGTTTCTGATTGTGACTTTGTTCAATTCCCTGTAGTCAATGCAGAGGCGTAGAGTTCCGTCCTTCTTCTTCACGAAGAGCACGGGTGCACCCCAAGGAGACACGCTCGGACGGATAAACCCACGATCAAGTAATTCCTGAAGTTGGCGCTTTAATTCATTCAGCTCTGCAGGGGCCATTCTGTACGGAGGCTTGGAAATCGGCTGCGTGTTTGGGAATGTATCGATAGTGCATTCAATCTCTCGATTTGGTGGCATGCCGGGTAGTTCGCTCAAAAACACACGGGGAACTCCGCCTAAACGGAAGTAGACTCGACGTTTGCGTAGCCCTGCCGTGTGTCCCGAACTGACGCTAAGAATTCCTCGCAGTCTGTGTGGAGCATTCGCCGAGCAGATTTTGCCGAAATCACCATGCAGGACCCAGTCGCGTCAGTTGTCGGACTACTTGTGTAACAGAACTCGGCTTCTCCAGGCAGGTGGAAGACGACTCGTTTCTCTGCACACTCTATAGTTGCCGAGCACGCGTTGAGCCAATCCATTCCCAAAATGATATCGTAGTCCCGTACATCAAGAACAAAAACATCAAGTGACAGCTTTCTCTCCCTAATACAGATATAACCGCCTAGGCATGCTGAACAGACAGGTATTTTTGTACCAGACGGGGTGCTAACGCTTAAATCTAAATGCAACGGAGTCATTTTCACATTGTTCTCCGTGGCGAAGCTTGTAGAAATAAAGCTATGGGTTGCACCTGAATCAAATAGAACGCGAGCAGGTATATTATTGAAAAGTAAGGTACCTGACACGACGGTATCCGAAGCTAGAGCTTCTTCCCGTGTCATGGTGTAGACCCGGCCCTGAGCTTGATTACGCCCTTGTTGAGGTGCCGCTCGATTTGCCTGAGGCGCCGGAGTCTGATTCTGTTGTTGTTGAGGTGGAAGGAGCGGACAGCTGCTAATCTGATGGCCAGGATCGCTGCATCTGAGGCAGGTGCCGAGCCGTTTGCGACAAACGTTCTCGGTGTGCCCTCTCCTATTGCAGAAAGTGCAACGCTGCCCCTGATTTTCTTGTTGACGACCGCCGTTATTTTGACGTTTTGCAGCGTTGTTTCCTCTATCGTTGCCTTGGCGTTTGTGATTGGGATTTTGTACAGCGCCGGCGGCAACGTGAGGATACTGCGGTTCGAGAGAAAGGGCGTGGTTCAATACTTCCCGCATCGTCTGATACTGCGGAACGACTACGTGCCCGTGGATGCCAAGACGTAGCCCTCCCTCGAATCGTCTGGCACGACTCGCTGCATCCGGAAGATAAGCACTAGTAAATTTGGACAGTTTGTTGAATTCTGCAGAGTATTACTTAACTGTCATGCTGCCCTGCCTTAGTTGTACAAACTCGTTTTCTCGCTGACGGCGTACAGGTGGGGGTATAAACTCCTCCTAAAATGCGGCACGAAAAGTCGTCCACGCGATCGCCTCCTCTCCATGGCCAAGTTGAAGAGATCGTCGATGCACGTCCCACCAGTCGTGCGCATTGAGATGAATCTGTAGTTGGGCACAGGTGACGCGCTTGTCTTCCGGCACTTCTAGGAGAGAAAAATGATCTTCAAGCTCGGCGAGCCAATCTAGGGCCATGATCGGGTCCTCAGTCCCATTAAATGGCGTGTTGCAGACCTTCTTGAAGTTACCAAAGGTGAAGGCAGTCACTTCCCTCGTCCTTGGCATTAGTGGTGTCTCGACTTCAAGCGCTGGCTGCTCCACCGGGGTAGCTGTAGTCGCGGCAGAATGGTTGGAGGCCAGGGTCTGAACAAGCTGCTGCAGGGTATCTACCTGCTTTTGTTGGACTGAGAGTCGTGCCTCAAGATTGCTCTCGAACTTGGCTTGGCGGACATCATCTCTCTGTCGTTGCTCCGTTAACATTTGCATCACCTGCTGAAGCGAATCTGATCGAGACATGCCCCGTTGGCTCCGCGAGCTTCCTGAAGTTCCGGAACTGCTCTCCTGAGTCCTTGTCCCGCCTGGTGCTAGCGCCGATGGTTGCGCTTGCGCCGTTCCTTGGAAAGAAGGTAAATTACATCAGGATCATAATGTATTATGAACTTATTGCATGAACGTATCTCATTTTGGCCTTAACGAGTTCAGGAGTTCGCACAGGAATTATCGCTAAGGGAACTTTTCCAGTTCAAGAGTCAAAGGAACTTTGAAGCTGTGCTCTGATACTAACATGTCACGCCCCGATTCCGTGGAATCGATAGTCGTCCCCCGAGCGTGACCGTCGTGCGGGCCTAGGTTGCGCACCGCACAAGGCTAACTATTTTGTTTTGCATAGCGAGCACATATTCAGAGTACGCAGATAATTGAAACACATATTGAAACATGAAAAGTTCTCTTTTATTGATAATATGAACATCTATTACAAACTTCTTGAACTGAGTCATAAGGATTGCCTCTATGGGCTTACAAAAGTGTTGACACAAAATGAGATAGCAGTCCTGTACATTACATCCTTTACTAAACTCAAAATATAAGACCTTGGGTCGGAACGACTGCTTTGCCACGAAGTTGCATGTTTGCTTGGTGGCTAGCTTCTTCTTCAAAATGCTTCTTCAAAAGGTTGGCACGGTCGAGGCGTGCCTATAGCTGGACTGGATTGGGGGTTTGTCTCCTGTTCCTCGCTCGGCTCTCCTTAGCGTGGGAAACCTGTTTCAACGAGGGTCAGTACATCGAAACGTACTGGTGAAGACAAGCTAACCCAACTATACCAATCAACACGTTGTTTTAATGAAGCATGCATATTTTGTGGGTTTCTATCTTGCCTTAGTTCATTTTACAGCAAGAAATAGATATAGGAAATCAATGAAATAACCCGCCACCGCTCGGTGACATTTACCTGCCCGTCTGAACCACCTGCATAATACTTACCTTGCCTTCCCTGCCAAGAAGACACAAGTTAGTAGCAACAGGTTTAAATATACGAAGGGATCACTGGCACGTTGCCGTAGTGGACGGGCTAGTCTCAGTACGGAGTGCCGTGCGACGCATAGAACAGGACGTCCCAAGGCATTCCGTCCTATAGCAGGCGACTATCATGAGTTTCGTCCGGATCGGATCGGTGCCGGTGCCCAAGCGACCGTCCGCAGGAACTAAGACCTTGTGCACAAGTTGTCCGTGATCAACGCAGTACACTAAGTTAGCATCGAGGCAAATCAGGGCATATCAGGAGCATGGCAGTAACAGGGCAAGATTTACTTTTGTATAGTCTTCCATATCAGTTTATTGCATTCAAGATGAGTTCTATACATAGCACAATTTTTAAGAAGAAATATGTATTCTAACTTGTATTTATGCATATGATGAACATTTCGAACGAACAAGCATGTAAGTAAGTAACCGTTCACAAGTTTCATTTGACAAGCATAACTTTACCCAAGTCTATTCCCTTTTATTATCTTGAAGTCTTTTAGTTATTACTTGGTATCGTTTGATCGGGGCAAGCACGAACACAAGATTTTAGATGTGAAGACTAGCAAGAAGGGCTAGCTAATCGGGTTGGTAGCCACTCACTTTAGTAGTTGGAAGGGAGAAGGAAAGAAGTGCTTTAGGAGTCCGTTCGAGCAACTCCTACTGCTGGATCACCTGCATTGCCACGAACAGCTGATCAATACTTCTTCCTCTCTTTCCGTAATCGAAATTTGAAGTACAGTTCTACGAACAAAAATAATGAAATCTATCGAAAGCGTTCAAGAAAACCCAAGCAAATCCGAAAACCAACTCAAGGCATGAAAGCAACAAGCGACAGCGAAAACTAGACAACAAAAGAATGCAGCGGAGAGGTCCCTCCTGACTCTGCCGCTAAGCCGATCCTTAGGGCACGGTCCACTGAATATGGGAATCGATTCCGAAGAGACAAATCCATAACAAGGATGAGTTCTTGATTCAATCTATCCCGATCGAACGATATCGTCTAGTATTTCTTAGCCGCGCTCCACGAATAGGGGGAACGGGGTACTACAGCTTGGGCACCCAACTCAAGTTTAGTACCGCATATTACCCCCAGACGGACGGACAATTGGAAAGGACTATTCAGACTCTCGAGGATATACTACGCACCTGTGTTATGGACTTTGGAGGTTCTTGGGAAGATTATCTCCATCTGGTAGAGTTTTCTTACAATAACTGTTACCAGGCCAGTATTGAGATATCACCATTCGAGACGTTGTATGGACAGAGATGTCATACTCCTTTATCTGCAATAATGTTGGTGAGAGAATATTATTGGGATCGCAGATGGTTGTGGATACAGCCGAGAAGGTGAAACTTATCAAAGATAGACTTCTGGTGGCGCAGGACAGACAGTGGCATTAGACCGATAGCCACCGGAGACCATTGGAGTTTCAGGTATAGGTTTTGTTTGTGATTGCTTGTATTCTTTGTTTTAGATTGCGTGTTAAGGTTGTATTTCGTTCTAGATTGGCGATATGGTGTTATTGAGAATTTCTCCGACACGGGGCACGATTCTCTTTGGTGGAGGCGGAAAGCTTAGTCCACGGTACATCGGACCCTTCGGTGTTCTTGTGAAGGTCAGTGCAGTGGCCTACAGACTAGACTTGCCGCCTGTGCTAGAGGAAGTACATGATGTGTTCCATGTGTCACAGCTGAGACGATATGTGGTGGATCATCGTCATGTATTAGATCACTCGGAGATCGAGGTAGGTCCGACTCTCAGTTATCCAAAGCAGCTAGTGGAAATTTTGGATCGTCGAGAGAAGGTGTTACGGAACAAGACGATTCCCTTGGTGCAATTTGCGTGGAGGCATCACTCTCTGGAAGAGTCTACTTGAGAGAGGGAAGCCGAGATGCGCGAGCGGTACCCTTATCTATTTGAGCCGTGAGGTATTTTCTTTACTTTCTTGTGTAGTGCTAGTTTTTTCTTAAATTTCGAGGACAAATTTTTTTCTAAGTAGGGTAGAATTATAACCATCACTTTTTAGGATAGGAATATTTTGGTCATTTTGTATTATTTATTATTGAGATATTTTTATTTCATAATATTGGTATAATGGCATATATATAAATATTTAATATATTGGGTGATATGTGTTAATCCCTTAGTTAGACTAGTTGCTATGAACCCAACTAGGCTTGCCATGACCATTAGAGCAACCCATTTAGTTAGTCATGGTTGACTAGTTAAATAGAATGAGTGATTAGAATATCCTATTGAGAGTTAAATAGAGGGAGTGATATGTGTTAATCCCTTCATTTGGAGTTAAAATAAAGTTTTTATGGAGAAAATATTTTTCAGTTTTTTGAGATTTTCTGCCATGGCCGAACCTACTGTTTGGAGAAGATGAAGTCTTCATGCGGCCAGCAAGTTATGTGGCCGAGAGTGCTATACGGCCTGAGCTATTTGTCGCATACTGACCAGCATGCATCTATCTTATTGGATGCATGACTGCCATTACACAAGTGTTCTAGAGCTAATACGTGAACTCCTTGTGTTTCACTCGCTGAACGAATAAGAAATTCGCTAAAGTCGCACTTGTCCCAAGGAGTGGACTTTGTCCTATCATATGCGGCACTGATACCATACGACACAGACCCATATGCGACAGACTTCCTATGCGACACCTGTTATATACGGCACTGATTCTATGTGTCTCATGCGGCCTATGTGCACGCTTCACTGTTTTGCTTGGTATGGATGCTTTATTGAGTTTTGGGATTCTACGTGTGATTTTAATGATTGCTAATATATGTGAGCTACATGACCATGTATTAGACCTGACTATGTGCTAGAACCCATATAATTTACCGATGATTGGAAACTTGACTCGACTATTGGTATCTGTGCTGATACACTTACTAAGTGCTATGTGTTCCTACGTGCTAAGTATTTTTACGTGATTATATTACATTTTTTATATCGAGGTGTGCCTACATGCTAAGCGACATGTGATGTAATAAAATTCCTCTAGCATGGACATGATAGTTGGTCAATAACTAAGAGTGGCTAGGATTCGTTTGATTGTTGCATCATGCTGGGGTGAATCCAAATTGAACTGCAAAGTGACAAAGTGAATTTGTATCTAGCATACCCGTACAACGGTACAATATATAAGAGGAGTAACATGTGACCACGTCTTATAATTCCAGCTAACCGTATAGTTAACTAGGCAACTAAAATATGTAAAGCATTGAGAGGGACATAATTTTGAGATCGTGCTTAACAAGCCACCCTCAATCATTATATGGGGATTGAAGGCTGGCCCATATGGATATTATTTAAATCCTCTTTAGTGGATGACAATATCCGACAATTATATTATATTATATGCTCTATGTGATCTTAGCACGGTGGCCTTACGAAGGACCGGTGCATACTACTATGTGCTATACGGTAATTCATGGCTCGGCTAGCCCCTGCAAGAACTGGTTCGATCTGAGGATTCCTATTATGTGCATAATTTCTCTGGGATAACCCAAACTCCACCTAGCAAGCCGTATAAGTGATTTGCCGATTATGTAACTGAGCTTGTTTGTTCTTTGTATCTGCTGTCAAATAGTTTTAGAAACATGGTCTATCATAGTACGATGGTCTAACACTTGTCCTTGTTTAGTTGTAGGGTTAGATTATTGTGTCACGAAAGGCTATGAACCAAAACTATGAGACAAAACTATATATATGTATCTATTTCATAACCTGGTTTTATTTTTTCATTCATGCTTCCTTTGTGGTACTTGCTATTTGGGGTCTGGTTTTACATGCCCAGGTTTAGAGCCAGCACCCGATGATCAAGTATACTTCCCCCTGAACCATGGTGCACACCAAACGGATGGCCGCTGAAGAGCACGAGTGGATTCCTTCTTCCCTGTTCGTTATTGCACATTTTACTCATTTTGGGCATTTAACAACTGTCACTTGTTAGCCGTAAATCTGGATATTTAGTTTTCTTATATGATTGTAATTAATCATACTGCAACTGATCTTGGTCATATACTTTTGTTACTCTGTCAGCTTTCTTATTTTTGCACAGCTGATTTCCAGAATGTTATGGCAGGGCGTTTGTGATGCCTTACTTTCTTGTCATATATGTTCTATGTTTACCGTTCTTATTGAGACAATAGATGTGCTGTGTGACCCTAAGTGACTTGCTTGTAGTATGCACCCCCTTGTCTAGTTACAGCCTTGACAGTCGTACGACGTTCTATACCTTGTACGGGGGAGCTGGCCATGTTCGTCTCCATATTCCAGCAATGGGGCATGATAAGAGTTTTGTTTCTTGCTAAACCATGAGACTAAACCTTTGCCCAGGAAATGACAAGTGTCTCTAGTACTTTTTTGATCAACTTTGCATCTAGCAAAATCAGTATTCGAATAACCTATAAGGTCAAAGAATGTGGTCTTGAATACTACAAGTCGACTGTTAAAGTGCCTTTAAGGTATCGAAAGATACGCTTAACTGCGAACATATGTGATTCTTTAGGGTTAGATTGATATCTAGCATACAGAAAAATACTATACATAATATCGGGACGACTAGAAGTTAAATAAAGTAAATTATCGATCATACCTCGATACTTACGTATATCGACTGATTGCCACTTTCATCAAGATCAAGCTTTGTAGATGTAGCCAACGGTGTACCGATATATTTTGCATTGTCCATCTCAAATTTCTTCAACAAATCCTTAGTGTACTTGGATTGATTGATGAATGTTTCTTGTGAATTTTTCTTGATTTGAAGTTTGAGGAAGAATGTGAGTTCTTCCATCTTGCTCATCTCAAATTCACTCTGCACACACTTAATAAACTCCTCACATAGTAATTTGTTAGTAGAATCAAATAAATTTATATGTAAGAGTTGAAAGGGTCTAGAGAAACTTATAATGTTTATAGATTTAAAAGAAGAGCCGGTTTATTTGTTCTTTTCACAATCAACACAGACCATATCCTTTTCAAAAGTGATATCTGGTAAGTCTCTTACCAATTTCTTCAATGATAATCTTTTAATTCTGTCCATGTTTACATATTCTATATGCATATGTCATAGCCACCTTTCATCTTTGTTGGCATAAATGCATCTACCTGCAGGGTTAGTATCTTCTGATAGATAGAATACATATATATTATCTACTCTAATACCTTCATAAATAACTTATCGCTAGATCTATCATAAATAGAATATTTGTTTTTCACAAAGTTAATACCATAACCTTTGTCAGCCAAGTGACTAATGCTTAATAGGTTATGTTTTAACTCTGTTACTAAACATACATTCTTTATAACAGAAAAAGGAGAAATACCTGTCACGACCCGCACCCGGTTATTCGGGCACGAGTGCGTGGGCACGTCCAGCCTACGCCGCAGAATCGGCGGTAGTACGCTGTCTAGGTCAAAACCACACTTAACTGAACTAGCTCATCCACAAATAATATAAGCAAGATAATAATGAGAATGGAAACTTAAGATTGCAATTGAAATAATTGTGACAACAGCTTCAAATGTTTAGTACAGAAATTCAGAATGAAATCGGGGACAAACCCGATTAATAAGACAAGAAATAGGAATAAAGATAGCTAATGCTAACTACTCTGCAGGAGTAGTCTCCTGGGTGGGAACCGGCTCTGCAACTGTATCACCTGCTGGCTCATAGGGTCCGTAATAGGTAGGGGCAAGGTTCTCATCATCGCCTAAACAACGTATCCAGTCAGGAAAGGAGCAAAGTACACAGTGCACAACAAGATTAAGCTAAATATGTATGACAATTAAACTGAGTATCATATTGAGAAATTGCATAAAGGAAACATCAACATCTCAGAGTTTAATGCTATAAACAGGAATATGAGTAAGCAGGAAATAAAGTGAAACAGAAAATGAAACTACAACAGTCAGTAAGAACTATAACAAGACTAGGACTATCTGTGTGAACTTGTGTTTGTTTTAGAATACATAGTTGGCATGTAGGGGTTTATAAGGCTAATCTGGCCGTCATAGACAGCTATTAAACAATACAATCGAGATCTGGCTGATGGACAGTCGTGTACCAACAGCTATTAAACAATACATGGGGAAGGGTAAACTACATGCCTCCTAGTATTCTCCCACCCGATATGTAAACAAGACATGAACTCCAATATTCAAGACATGAAATACAGTACTTTAACACTACGTGAAATCAGCAAGGGTACTAGTAGGGCAGGGAATTAATTATCACAATATAAAGATTAACTTGAAGTGCAGGTACTTGCCTGTTGTTTGGATCCGATTAATGTTCTAGGGGAAGTTTCCACAGATGAGTCCAAAAGCTGAAATAGACATTACCATCACTCTCAGAAGATGTCAAATAGCTAGAAACGCCTGTCCTTGGGTCCAATTTGGAGACAAGGGCAAAAACGGCAGTTTCGGGCCAAAACGGGGTCCGCCGGTGAGCCCGCTTTGCACCAAAAAACGTGTCCGGGTCAACGGTCTCCAAATTCACCAAACTTAGTGTCAACAGGTCAGGAACGCTGATACGAACCCAACGGAACTTCCAGATTTGGATTCCGATGAGCCGAACACAAAATCGCCCGTCGAGCGGGGCCTGTGGGGCCCACGACACACGATTTCGTCAACGTTCTCAGAATCGAACCAAACTTGACCCACAGGACCAGCGTATCGCTACGAGTCCGATGGCACAAGTTTCGTCTCGATCCGACGTGTGTACACAAAGTTAGGTCGAATTGTAGAAAGGGCGGATACGGGGCGATGTCCGCGGATACGCGTTGATTCCGGTGTGCACGCACACCCGAATCAGCTTTCGTGAAATCTCACACGTCCGTATCGACGCTGCGCACGTATCTGTGAAGACCGCACGCGACCAAGTCGTCCCGTTTGGCGGGACGTACTCGGTTCCGGGGTGAAACAGGGTCTGGTTTTTCCTGTTTTTGGATCGCGGTGTGCGATCACCACAGGACGCGATGCCCCGAACAGTTTGTCCGGACACCGAGAGGGTCATACAGGCTTCGCAACGCAATTTGCGGAATCGAAAACGGAGCTACGAGTGAAAAGATATACGCACCTGAAGGGGACCCGGAAACCGGGGTCGAACCGTGTCCGACACGTGTCCGACTCGTGTCGGACACGGGGAGAGAAATCTAGGGTTAGGGCTAGGGTTTTCCCTCTGGCCGGCGGCGCTGCGGCGGAGGGTGGCCGGTGCTCAGGCGGCGAGGCGCGCGGCGGCGAGGCGCGCGGCGGCGAGGCGGAGGCGAGGCGGCTCGGGGACGGCGGCTCGGCGCTGGCCGCTGCGGTGCGGGGCGGCTCGTCGTCGTCGAGCGGCTGCTGCTGTTGGTTTCTGCGCTGCGGTGGCCGCCGGTGGCGAGGCGGGAGACGGCGAGGCGGGGGCTGGCTGCGGCGGGCAGCGCGGGTCCGGCGGAGGCGATGGGGCGGTCGGCGGCGGCGAGCACGGTGGGGAGCGGTGGCGGCGTGGGGGAGATCGGGGGAAGAAGAGGGGTTTTTAAAGGCGGAGGCGGCGGTTGGGGAAGCCGAGCAAGGCGGCGGCGAGGGCGGGGTCAGGCGCAGCGGGCGGAGGTCGTGGGGTGGTGGCCGGGCGCGGCGGGCGGCGAGAAACGCGGCGGAGACTCGGCACGGGGGAGAGAGGGGGTTCGGGTACGGGCCGGCGGGTCGGGCGGCGGTCAGACCCGACCCGACCCGCTAGCAGCTGCGGGTTGGGCCGTGGGCCGGGTTACGGGTTTGGGCCCAGTGGGCCGGGCCGGTTTAATAATAATAATAATAATAATAATAATAATAATAAATATAAAATCAGTTAATTAATTAATTAATTAGAAAAAAATGGTTTTTAGGCATTTAAAAATAGGTCTGAGGCCCAGAAAAATCCAGAAAAATTACCCTAAGTCCAGTTTTCCATTTTACACCCAAAAATGTTATTTTCATGATATTTTAATATTATTTATTGCCAATTAAAAATCGTTTATTAATTACAAGCCTTGATTTTAATTACAGAAAATTCACAGAAAATTCCAGAAAATTGGGAAAAATCCAAGATTTAAAAATTTGGAAATTCAGGGGGTTTACAACCTACCCAACTTACAAAATTTCGTCCTCGAAATTTAAATTATAGCAGGGTTCTCTCTGTCCAATCTCACTTGATTGCGGTCGCTACCCAACTTAGAATTCTACCCATATCCTCTAAGGCTGTACAACTAGTAAAGCTAGGCCCAACTTAACAAATCATGGTATTGAATCTTTAAGTCTGCAACACAAAATACATCACCTAGGGTATTGCCTTAGTCATAAAGGGTTATCATCTAGCACTACAAATCAAACCTACACAGGATTTTGTCTTTCTGGAGTAAGGGAAGACGAGGATCAATAATAAGAGTTTAAGGGCGAGGTGGTAGAACAGAGGTATAGGGATCAAGGCGTTTAAAGAATTCTAATGGGGATGGTCAGGCGGTTATGGATTGAGATTCCATTCTGGTAATTATTTATTCGCATGCTCGTATTAGCACGGTTAGGTAACTGATACGATATGCTCGGACATGTTTAGGGGCAAGTATACTAGTCACTATATCTCTCAATCCACGTAAAGTAGTCGTGCGAAGTGCGAATCAAAATGCACTAAGGTTGATCAGACCGTAGTACACTGATTCTGAGTAGACACTTGTATTAGTGGGGTTGATCAGGCCTCAATAATACATGTATCATGAACAAGCCCGATAAAGAGTAAGCTTGCAAAACTAGGCTATAAGATAGCAGCATAAGTCAAGTTCAGCAAAATTAAGTGCGCTAGATGATGATAAAAAGGAGGTACAAATTATTTAAATCCACAAAACAGCACATAGTAAGCATAATAGCAACCTCTAAAATCTTCTATAGTTATCAAATTTAAAAGCATACTAGGTTATTTAGCAAGTTCAAATTTACTAGGTTGGGGCTGAGGTCACGAACCAATAGGCATGAGCTAAACAATACTAGGAAAGGTATCTACGAATCACTTACGCGCATTAGCTGCTTCCAGAGTTTGCGCGTTCTCCACGGTCATCACGTAAGCTTGTCCGCGTCTTGGAGTAGCGGGACAGTCCCTCACTTGATGTTCTGTTGAGCCACAATATAGGCAGGCACCTAGTCTCTTCCTACAAACTTGCCAAGTGTGGCCCGGTCTTCGGCAAAAGTTACAAGTAGCAGTTGGTTGGTTCTGTCCTTGAGCCTGGTGTTGGGGTGCTGGAGCTCGAGGGAGAGGACGCTGAGTTTGCTGCGGGGATCTCTGCTGTTGTTGTTGTTGAAAAAGACGTTTGTTGGGTCCCGAATTTCCGGTATCTCTTTCTCGCTTTAGCTTATGCCCCATGTCTCTCTCAACGCCTTGTGCCACGTTCAAGATTTCCTCATAGGTGCGAGCTCGGCTGGTGGTGACAGCAAGGCGAATATCCGGAGACAGCCCCTTCTTGAATCTACGGGCTCTGTCTTCCGGGGTACGAACCATGTACTCCGCAAAGTGGCTTAACCTGCCAAATTCAGCAGTATATTCATCAACAGACATGTTACCTTGTTCCAGTCTCTCGAATTGGCTTTCGAGAGCTTCCCGAGCCACTTCGGGGTAGAATTTCTCCTTGAATAGCCTCTTGAAGTCCTCCCAGGTGAGGTCAGGAGCAGATAGTTGGGGTTCATCTCTGAACCAGGTTCGAGCTATATCGAACAGTTGCAGGCTTGCGGACTCCACTTTGAGATCATCGGGAACCCGAGCAGTCTTCAGGAGTCTCTCGATATTCTCTATTCACTCATCAGCGTAGAGAATGCCCTCAGTTCCGTAGAACTCCAGAGGCCTAAGGTTCTTGAAGTCTTTGGCACTTCCTGGCCTCTTGAGTGGCGACTCCTGGGACTTAATAGCGTCTGAGAGGCTGGTCCGCAGAAGTGCAGTCTATTCCTTCTGAGATTCCACCAATCCCTGGAACACTCCAAGTAGTTGTGCCCCATCTAGAGTAACTGCCGGAACAGATGGAGGCGGCGGGAGTGCAAGAGTCTCGGGCACATTCTGCTCAGCTGGTTCTGATGTGCCTCCTACTGTGTTCCTTGTCTGGACCATTCTGAAAGATTAAGGGGTAGGAGAATCAAAATAGAATACTTGGAAATCAAAGGCGATAGGAAAATTGAGCAGAAATGATACCAAGAATTGAAATAAGGACCCTATACTGTGAATGAGCTTTTCCCTAGAATCCTCAATCTTATTGCAGGCATGTTCGGTCCCTAAGTTGAAACCGAACAATTTAGTCGTTTGACCTGCATGGGCCACCACTAAAACGTGTCACGACCCGCACCCGGTTATTCGGGCACGAGTGCGTGGGCACGTCCAGCCTACGCCGCAGAATCGACGGTAGTACGCTGTCTAGGTCAAAACCACACTTAACTGAACTAGCTCATCCACAAATAATATAAGCAAGATAATAATGAGAATGGAAACTTAAGATTGCAATTGAAATAATTGTGACAACAGCTTCAAATGTTTAGTACAGAAATTCAGAATGAAATCGGGGACAAACCCGATTAATAAGACAAGAAATAGGAATAAAGATAGCTAATGCTAACTACTCTGCAGGAGTAGTCTCCTGGGTGGGAACCGGCTCTGCAACTGTATCACCTGCTGGCTCATAGGGTCCGTAATAGGTAGGGGCAAGGTTCTCATCATCGCCTAAACAACGTATCCAGTCAGGAAAGGAGCAAAGTACACAGTGCACAACAAGATTAAGCTAAATATGTATGACAATTAAACTGAGTATCATATTGAGAAATTGCATAAAGGAAACATCAACATCTCAGAGTTTAATGCTATAAACAGGAATATGAGTAAGCAGGAAATAAAGTGAAACAGAAAATGAAACTACAACAGTCAGTAAGAACTATAACAAGACTAGGACTATCTGTGTGAACTTGTGTTTGTTTTAGAATACATAGTTGGCATGTAGGGGTTTATAAGGCTAATCTGGCCGTCATAGACGGCTATTAAACAATACAATCGAGATCTGGCTGATGGACAGTCGTGTACCAACAGCTATTAAACAATACATGGGGAAGGGTAAACTACATGCCTCCTAGTATTCTCCCACCCGATATGTAAACAAGACATGAACTCCAATATTCAAGACATGAAATACAGTACTTTAACACTACGTGAAATCAGCAAGGGTACTAGTAGGGCAGGGAATTAATTATCACAATATAAAGATTAACTTGAAGTGCAGGTACTTGCCTGTTGTTTGGATCCGATTAATGTTCTAGGGGAAGTTTCCACAGATGAGTCCAAAAGCTGAAATAGACATTACCATCACTCTCAGAAGATGTCAAATAGCTAGAAACGCCTGTCCTTGGATCCAATTTGGAGACAAGGGCAAAAACGGCAGTTTCGGGCCAAAACGGGGTCCGCCGGTGGGCCCGCTTTGCACCGAAAAACGTGTCCGGGTCAACGGTCTCCAAATTCACCAAACTTAGTGTCAACAGGTCAGGAACGCTGATACGAACCCAACGGAACTTCCAGATTTGGATTCCGATGAGCCGAACACAAAATCGCCCGTCGAGCGGGGCCTGTGGGGCCCACGACACACGATTTCGTCAACGTTCTCAGAATCGAACCAAACTTGACCCACAGGACCAGCGTATCGCTACGAGTCCGATGGCACAAGTTTCGTCTCGATCCGACGTGTGTACACAAAGTTAGGTCGAATTGTAGAAAGGGCGGATACGGGGCGATGTCCGCGGATACGCGTTGATTCCGGTGTGCACGCACACCCGAATCAGCTTTCGTGAAATCTCACACGTCCGTATCGACGCTGCGCACGTATCTGTGAAGACCGCACGCGACCAAGTCGTCCCGTTTGGCGGGACGTACTCGGTTCCGGGGTGAAACAGGGTCTGGTTTTTCCTTTTTTGGATCGCGGTGTGCGATCACCACAGGACGCGATGCCCCGAACAGTTTGTCCGGACACCGAGAGGGTCATACAGGCTTCGCAACGCAATTTGCGGAATCGAAAACGGAGCTACGAGTGAAAAGATATACGCACCTGAAGGGGACCCGGAAACCGGGGTCGAACCGTGTCCGACACGTGTCCGACTCGTGTCGGACACGGGGAGAGAAATCTAGGGTTAGGGCTAGGGTTTTCCCTCTGGCCGGCGGCGCTGCGGCGGAGGGTGGCCGGTGCTCAGGCGGCGAGGCGCGCGGCGGCGAGGCGCGCGGCGGCGAGGCGGAGGCGAGGCGGCTCGGGGACGGCGGCTCGGCGCTGGCCGCTGCGGTGCGGGGCGGCTCGTCGTCGTCGAGCGGCTGCTGCTGTTGGTTTCTGCGCTGCGGTGGCCGCCGGTGGCGAGGCGGGAGACGGCGAGGCGGGGGCTGGCTGCGGCGGGCAGCGCGGGTCCGGCGGAGGCGATGGGGCGGTCGGCGGCGGCGAGCACGGTGGGGAGCGGTGGCGGCGTGGGGGAGATCGGGGGAAGAAGAGGGGTTTTTAAAGGCGGAGGCGGCGGTTGGGGAAGCCGAGCAAGGCGGCGGCGAGGGCGGGGTCAGGCGCAGCGGGCGGAGGTCGTGGGGTGGTGGCCGGGCGCGGCGGGCGGCGAGAAACGCGGCGGAGACTCGGCACGGGGGAGAGAGGGGGTTCGGGTACGGGCCGGCGGGTCGGGCGGCGGTCAGACCCGACCCGACCCGCTAGCAGCTGCGGGTTGGGCCGTGGGCCGGGTTACGGGTTTGGGCCCAGTGGGCCGGGCCGGTTTAATAATAATAATAATAATAATAATAATAATAATAATAAATATAAAATCAGTTAATTAATTAATTAATTAGAAAAAAATGGTTTTTAGGCATTTAAAAATAGGTCTGAGGCCCAGAAAAATCCAGAAAAATTACCCTAAGTCCAGTTTTCCATTTTACACCCAAAAATGTTATTTTCATGATATTTTAATATTATTTATTGCCAATTAAAAATCGTTTATTAATTACAAGCCTTAATTTTAATTACAGAAAATTCACAGAAAATTCCAGAAAATTGGGAAAAATCCAAGATTTAAAAATTTGGAAATTCAGGGGGTTTACAACCTACCCAACTTACAAAATTTCGTCCTCGAAATTTAAATTATAGCAGGGTTCTCTCTGTCCAATCTCACTTGATTGCGGTCGCTACCCAACTTAGAATTCTACCCATATCCTCTAAGGCTGTACAACTAGTAAAGCTAGGCCCAACTTAACAAATCATGGTATTGAATCTTTAAGTCTGCAACACAAAATACATCACCTAGGGTATTGCCTTAGTCATAAAGGGTTATCATCTAGCACTACAAATCAAACCTACACAGGATTTTGTCTTTCTGGAGTAAGGGAAGACGAGGATCAATAATAAGAGTTTAAGGGCGAGGTGGTAGAACAGAGGTATAGGGATCAAGGCGTTTAAAGAATTCTAATGGGGATGGTCAGGCGGTTATGGATTGAGATTCCATTCTGGTAATTATTTATTCGCATGCTCGTATTAGCACGGTTAGGTAACTGATACGATATGCTCGGACATGTTTAGGGGCAAGTATACTAGTCACTATATCTCTCAATCCACGTAAAGTAGTCGTGCGAAGTGCGAATCAAAATGCACTAAGGTTGATCAGACCGTAGTACACTGATTCTGAGTAGACACTTGTATTAGTGGGGTTGATCAGGCCTCAATAATACATGTATCATGAACAAGCCCGATAAAGAGTAAGCTTGCAAAACTAGGCTATAAGATAGCAGCATAAGTCAAGTTCAGCAAAATTAAGTGCGCTAGATGATGATAAAAAGGAGGTACAAATTATTTAAATCCACAAAACAGCACATAGTAAGCATAATAGCAACCTCTAAAATCTTCTATAGTTATCAAATTTAAAAGCATACTAGGTTATTTAGCAAGTTCAAATTTACTAGGTTGGGGCTGAGGTCACGAACCAATAGGCATGAGCTAAACAATACTAGGAAAGGTATCTACGAATCACTTACGCGCATTAGCTGCTTCCAGAGTTTGCGCGTTCTCCACGGTCATCACGTAAGCTTGTCCGCGTCTTGGAGTAGCGGGACAGTCCCTCACTTGATGTTCTGTTGAGCCACAATATAGGCAGGCACCTAGTCTCTTCCTACAAACTTGCCAAGTGTGGCCCGGTCTTCGGCAAAAGTTACAAGTAGCAGTTGGTTGGTTCTGTCCTTGAGCCTGGTGTTGGGGTGCTGGAGCTCGAGGGAGAGGACGCTGAGTTTGCTGCGGGGATCTCTGCTGTTGTTGTTGTTGAAAAAGACGTTTGTTGGGTCCCGAATTTCCGGTATCTCTTTCTCGCTTTAGCTTATGCCCCATGTCTCTCTCAACGCCTTGTGCCACGTTCAAGATTTCCTCATAGGTGCGAGCTCGGCTGGTGGTGACAGCAAGGCGAATATCCGGAGACAGCCCCTTCTTGAATCTACGGGCTCTGTCTTCCGGGGTACGAACCATGTACTCCGCAAAGTGGCTTAACCTGCCAAATTCAGCAGTATATTCATCAACAGACATGTTACCTTGTTCCAGTCTCTCGAATTGGCTTTCGAGAGCTTCCCGAGCCACTTCGGGGTAGAATTTCTCCTTGAATAGCCTCTTGAAGTCCTCCCAGGTGAGGTCAGGAGCAGATAGTTGGGGTTCATCTCTGAACCAGGTTCGAGCTATATCGAACAGTTGCAGGCTTGCGGACTCCACTTTGAGATCATCGGGAACCCGAGCAGTCTTCAGGAGTCTCTCGATATTCTCTATTCACTCATCAGCGTAGAGAATGCCCTCAGTTCCGTAGAACTCCAGAGGCCTAAGGTTCTTGAAGTCTTTGGCACTTCCTGGCCTCTTGAGTGGCGACTCCTGGGACTTAATAGCGTCTGAGAGGCTGGTCCGCAGAAGTGCAGTCTGTTCCTTCTGAGATTCCACCAATCCCTGGAACACTCCAAGTAGTTGTGCCCCATCTAGAGTAACTGCCGGAACAGATGGAGGCGGCGGGAGTGCAAGAGTCTCGGGCACATTCTGCTCAGCTGGTTCTGATGTGCCTCCTACTGTGTTCCTTGTCTGGACCATTCTGAAAGATTAAGGGGTAGGAGAATCAAAATAGAATACTTGGAAATCAAAGGCGATAGGAAAATTGAGCAGAAATGATACCAAGAATTGAAATAAGGACCCTATACTGTGAATGAGCTTTTCCCTAGAATCCTCAATCTTATTGCAGGCATGTTCGGTCCCTAAGTTGAAACCGAACAATTTAGTCGTTTGACCTGCATGGGCCACCACTAAAACGTGTCACGACCCGTACCCGGTTATTCGGGCACGAGTGCGTGGGCACGTCCAGCCTACGCCGCAGAATCGGCGGTAGTACGCTGTCTAGGTCAAAACCACACTTAACTGAACTAGCTCATCCACAAATAATATAAGCAAGATAATAATGAGAATGGAAACTTAAGATTGCAATTGAAATAATTGTGACAACAGCTTCAAATGTTTAGTACAGAAATTCAGAATGAAATCGGGGACAAACCCGATTAATAAGACAAGAAATAGGAATAAAGATAGCTAATGCTAACTACTCTGCAGGAGTAGTCTCCTGGGTGGGAACCGGCTCTGCAACTGTATCACCTGCTGGCTCATAGGGTCCGTAATAGGTAGGGGCAAGGTTCTCATCATCGCCTAAACAACGTATCCAGTCAGGAAAGGAGCAAAGTACACAGTGCACAACAAGATTAAGCTAAATATGTATGACAATTAAACTGAGTATCATATTGAGAAATTGCATAAAGGAAACATCAACATCTCAGAGTTTAATGCTATAAACAGGAATATGAGTAAGCAGGAAATAAAGTGAAACAGAAAATGAAACTACAACAGTCAGTAAGAACTATAACAAGACTAGGACTATCTGTGTGAACTTGTGTTTGTTTTAGAATACATAGTTGGCATGTAGGGGTTTATAAGGCTAATCTGGCCGTCATAGACGGCTATTAAACAATACAATCGAGATCTGGCTGATGGACAGTCGTGTACCAACAGCTATTAAACAATACATGGGGAAGGGTAAACTACATGCCTCCTAGTATTCTCCCACCCGATATGTAAACAAGACATGAACTCCAATATTCAAGACATGAAATACAGTACTTTAACACTACGTGAAATCAGCAAGGGTACTAGTAGGGCAGGGAATTAATTATCACAATATAAAGATTAACTTGAAGTGCAGGTACTTGCCTGTTGTTTGGATCCGATTAATGTTCTAGGGGAAGTTTCCACAGATGAGTCCAAAAGCTGAAATAGACATTACCATCACTCTCAGAAGATGTCAAATAGCTAGAAACGCCTGTCCTTGGATCCAATTTGGAGACAAGGGCAAAAACGGCAGTTTCGGGCCAAAACGGGGTCCGCCGGTGGGCCCGCTTTGCACCGAAAAACGTGTCCGGGTCAACGGTCTCCAAATTCACCAAACTTAGTGTCAACAGGTCAGGAACGCTGATACGAACCCAACGGAACTTCCAGATTTGGATTCCGATGAGCCGAACACAAAATCGCCCGTCGAGCGGGGCCTGTGGGGCCCACGACACACGATTTCGTCAACGTTCTCAGAATCGAACCAAACTTGACCCACAGGACCAGCGTATCGCTACGAGTCCGATGGCACAAGTTTCGTCTCGATCCGACGTGTGTACACAAAGTTAGGTCGAATTGCAGAAAGGGCGGATACGGGGCGATGTCCGCGGATACGCGTTGATTCCGGTGTGCACGCACACCCGAATCAGCTTCCGTGAAATCTCACACGTCCGTATCGACGCTGCGCACGTATCTGTGAAGACCGCACGCGACCAAGTCGTCCCGTTTGGCGGGACGTACTCGGTTCCGGGGTGAAACAGGGTCTGGTTTTTCCTGTTTTTGGATCGCGGTGTGCGATCACCACAGGACGCGATGCCCCGAACAGTTTGTCCGGACACCGAGAGGGTCATACAGGCTTCGCAACGCAATTTACGGAATCGAAAACGGAGCTACGAGTGAAAAGATATACGCACCTGAAGGGGACCCGGAAACCGGGGTCGAACCGTGTCCGACACGTGTCCGACTCGTGTCGGACACGGGGAGAGAAATCTAGGGTTAGGGCTAGGGTTTTCCCTCTGGCCGGCGGCGCTGCGACGGAGGGTGGCCGGTGCTCAGGCGGCGAGGCGCGCGGCGGCGAGGCGGAGGCGAGGCGGCTCGGGGACGGCGGCTCGGCGCTGGCCGCTGCGGTGCGGGGCGGCTCGTCGTCGTCGAGCGGCTGCTGCTGTTGGTTTCTGCGCTGCGGTGGCCGCCGGTGGCGAGGCGGGAGACGGCGAGGCGGGGGGCTGGCTGCGGCGGGCAGCGCGGGTCCGGCGGAGGCGATGGGGCGGTCGGCGGCGGCGAGCACGGTGGGGAGCGGTGGCGGCGTGGGGGAGATCGGGGGAAGAAGAGGGGTTTTTAAAGGCGGAGGCGGCGGTTGGGGAAGCCGAGCAAGGCGGCGGCGAGGGCGGGGTCAGGCGCAGCGGGCGGAGGTCGTGGGGTGGTGGCCGGGCGCGGCGGGCGGCGAGAAACGCGGCGGAGACTCGGCACGGGGGAGAGAGGGGGTTCGGGTACGGGCCGGCGGGTCGGGCGGCGGTCAGACCCGACCCGCTAGCAGCTGCGGGTTGGGCCGTGGGCCGGGTTACGGGTTTGGGCCCAGTGGGCCGGGCCGGTTTAATAATAATAATAATAATAATAATAATAAATATAAAATCAGTTAATTAATTAATTAATTAGAAAAAAATGGTTTTTAGGCATTTAAAAATAGGTCTGAGGCCCAGAAAAATCCAGAAAAATTACCCTAAGTCCAGTTTTCCATTTTACACCCAAAAATGTTATTTTCATGATATTTTAATATTATTTATTGCCAATTAAAAATCGTTTATTAATTACAAGCCTTGATTTTAATTACAGAAAATTCACAGAAAATTCCAGAAAATTGGGAAAAATCCAAGATTTAAAAATTTGGAAATTCAGGGGGTTTACAATACCAACATCACTGTTACTAATAATATACCCTTTTAGGTTGTTACCGAAGGATACATATTCTTCTTTCTTCATCAATACCGTTGCAAAGAGGGTAGCATCACCAGTCATGTGTCATGAGCAACCACTATCGAATATCCACTTGCTTCAAGCATTAGAGGGTTGTCCACCTACAACATAAATTGAAAATATAACCATTGGTACCCATTTCTTTGAGGGTCTTGCATTATTAGTCTTTGGAACCTATATATAAATATTCATATCAACTAGCTTTCTAACTCTACATTGAGGTAAAATGTATCATTTAACACCACAGTAATGGCATGTAGCATGAACATTAGAGCTAGGTGGAGTATTATGAACACGTGTAGTGTTGTGATATGACTTATGTAGATTCTTGTAATAAAAAGCATGTTTACTTAAAGTTTTAACCTTACTTGCTTCTGTCTTTTGTAAGTAACCTTTTGTTTAAACACATGTTTTGTGATAGATTAAGTTGTAGGTTGTACTACTTACTTTTCTAATCTAATCTCTAACTTTTAGAGGTGGCATATACTTCTTTGTATTAGGCAATGAGTTCATCTATTCTTTGTGCAGCTATGTTATATTTCTTTTTTTTTACTCATAGAGTTAATTAAGTTTTGCATTCTCTTATGTACTCTTTTCAATACTTTCAAGAGCGTTATGCAAACTTAATTTCAAAGAAGAAATCTCATTCGTGTCACTAGAAGAGAAAATCCCATTCAATAAGGAATAAAGGCTTTCAATCTTAAGCTTATGTGCTTGAATCTCTTTCTTAGCATGTTTGTATTTCTCTCTAAGCTTTTGTTGTCTTCAAAAAGATCATTGAAAGCATAAGAAAGTTCATCGTAAGAAAAGTCTTTGTAAAGAGGATTAGTTGTTAGTCAATGCCATTAGGCACAGACTGGCAGCATTACCAGGATTTTCTTCTTCTTCAGAATCGCTTGCCTCGCGTTTATGCCATATACTCATATTTCCTTACTTGTGGGACAACGACCCTTTGCTAGTGCGGTCATAGCGGTTCTCCTTCTTTGTTGTAGGACACTCCTTCTTTATGTGGCAAGTCTTATTGTAGTTGTATCATACATGTTCTTCATCTTTATAGTCCTTTTTTCAGTTTGATTTCTCAAACTTTAAGAATATTTTGAAGTTCTTGGAGATTAGAGACAACTCCTCATGCTTGATTCATCATCTTCAGTATCACAGTCAGAGACTTTCTTGTGATGAAATTTAAGTGTTATTGATTTCTTCTTGGACGTTGATTCTTCTTGCTCCTTGAGATCAAGTTCGTGCGTCATCAACTTTTCCATAAGTGTTTCAAGAGACATGACTGTGAGGTTATTTCCTTCAATGATCGTAGTTGCTTTAGGGTCCTAGTTCTTGGTGAGTCCTCGATGTAGCTTGTGTATCTTTTCATGATTGTTGTACTCCTTGCCAAAAAAAAATGATTAACAATATCAAGGAAACGCGTAAACATGGCTTCATTTTGAAGCCTCATATTCTTGTGTCAATCTACTAATTTTGGATTCCTTCACTTGTGAAGTTCCTTCATAAGTGACCTCAAGAAGTTTCTAAATCTCGTGAGAAGTGGCACATATAGAGACTCTATTAAATTCAATTCTATCTATTGTATAGAATAAAGCATGTATAGCCTTTGCATGAAGACATGATTGCTGTTTTTTCATGCTCTGTATACCTATGATGTGGTTTATTAACAAGAGCACCATCAACAATAATTTTTGCAGGATTTTTATAACCATCTATAACAATGCACCATAAATCAAAATCAAGTGACTTAATATAAAAGCTCATGTGTGTCTTCCAGTATGTGTAGTTGGTTCTATCGAATAGGGGTGGCATATTTATGGATTAACCTTCACCATTGTTGGCGTAAATAGATTTAATAGTTGCCATAGATTTACTCTTAAGATGTGAGTCATATTCAAGAGTCCTTTCTCTGATACCAATTGAAGGCAACTCTAGAGGGGGGGTGAATAGAGTTAAGTAGTAATTACTCTAACAATATCAAATACCAATTACCAACACAAAATATTCAGCAAGAATATAGAGAAATATGTGAAGGATAAGAAGTCATAAACACTAACACCACGATGTATACTGTGTCCCTCGTGGACGGCAATTCAGTCCCGAGAACTCTTGCCCGGTGTTAATCCACTATTAGAACAATATCATACAACACAAGCTTTAATCTGAAGAGCTTACTGACTTTTTACAACCACGTGCTTTGATCCGAAGAGCACGCCGACTTCACACTTGAAATGGAAGACGAGACTTAAAATTTTTCAAGCTAGTACAACTCGAACAACTTCTAATTGAAACCGTACTTTGGCACTTAGAGGACTTGAAAAGTTGTCACGCCCCAGTCCCAAGTACGTATGGCCAGGTATACTCAATCATGTCAGTTTGTATGTACATGACAACTCTAATATATGAAAATCACAATACATATGTATGCTATAAAATAATACATCTTACCACAATAATATATCTCAAGGTCATGGACACAGTTATCTCATCCACAAATAATAAATGAAATAAACTAATCAATAGATCAAAATGATCAAGTCTAAAATAATCCAAAAGAATAAATAGTCGGGTGGAGACAAATCTACTACCAACAACTATATCAAACTAAAAAGAGAGTGAAGTCTGACCTCTAATATAAAATAGTCCACTAAATAAGTCCAAAAAATAACTAAGACAAAATCAAATAAACTCTAGTAGTGCAGACTCATCATCACCAAGAGTACTGTCCGGTCCAGGTCTATACTCCTGAGGATAATATGGCTCATCTATACCTGGAGAGATCACCAGGTCCTCATTGGGACGTAATAAGATACAGAAAATATGCCACATACTGAAATTATGATACATGGGGTCTCCTAACCATCTATGTGAATGCAATTGGGAACAACATTTGATCTCTCCTAATAAAAATAAATGCACGACGCACTAGTGCTCATCCAAGACACTAGAGGCATCTATAGAAAAAGTAAATAAATAGTAGCCCCTATGCTAATAGTTGCCCTCCTCACCCCCTTGAAATCGTCTAAGACGTATCCACCACTCGTCCAACCCGTAACTGCTAAGGTCACTAACACAATCTACTAATAGCAGTCACGTCATAACCGTCGCACGTCCCGTACATACTGATGGCTAGTCAAATACTCTAGTCCGTGTCATGCTAGTCCGTGTTCTAAATGGAAATCACAACTCATGTCAATAAAGTGTCATGGCCAGAGGATATATAAGGATACCTCCCAAACATAGGGTGTACTCATAACTTTAGGTCAACATGCATAGTAAAACAAGAAACAACAAACGACGTCTTTCGTCATTACACCCAAGTCTTTCTTGAACACGCAGTTTAATATCATAAATAGTAAGAAAATAAGGCATAAATATAACATGATGAAATAGATGTGAAAGACAGTAATGGAGGCAACATATACTTGCTTGGAAGCAGTTCGGTGGTGAGTAGTAGCAGTGATGCATTAGCAATGATTTCTTTCTTGTGATACAGTTGCACCATATTGCCTCATATCGAATCAATATTTAGTTAATTATCAAAATTAAGTTGACCGTGACCAATTGGGCCAACATCTATTAAGAAAGTTTTTTGATTAAGAGTCTTATCATGAGAGTTAATCAATTCGGAAGAAGTAGAGACTTTTGTCTATTGTGATAGTCAAAGTCTATTTATTTGACTAACGATCAAATGCATTATGATAGGACAACACATTAATGTTAGGTACAACTTTTTCTTCATATTGTGGCAAAAGAAGATGGACTTGTGAAGAATATTGGTACTGCAAATAATCCGGCTGACATAGTTAACTAAATTTCTCTTAATTGCTAAGTTATTTGGCTGACATGGTTAACAAAATCTGTCTTAGTTGCTAAGTTCAAGAATTGTTTGGACTTGATTAGTGTTAACATAATTTGATTTTCCAGGGGCAATTTGAGAAGGTGAAAAAAATTGTTATTTTGGGAACCTTGATAAATTTTAGTCAAGGTGGAGATTTGCCAAACATAATAGCTTGGAGTTTATATACATGAAACACATGGTAAAGATGTTATTAACTTATTGTGATTGGAGTAGAAAGATTTTTATTTTCACACGTTCTTGTTCACTTGATATACTTATTTTTTCTTATAAATAGACCATTAATTTTCTCCCATCATCATATTGTAAGTGCACAATCATTGGAGTGAGAGCTTGTGTACTTTGTGAAAAATCATGATGTAATTGGGTATTGAACATGTGGATGTTTTAAGAGGCCCTAATTTGTATTGTCTCATATTCGTTCTTTTAATCAAATTCTCTTTTGCCTTCGTCCAAGGAGTAGGTCAAAGGCTGAACCATCTAAATCTTTGGGTTTATCCTATTTTCTCTTTATCATTTTCATAGTTATACTTGTTGAATTATTATTTGTCTATGGGCTATTCCACAATAGCTTCCTAGTCTAATCGCAAACAAAAGCCTTCTTAAACCTTTAGTAACCTTAAGCTCATATAAATTAGAGTTAAAAATAATCTTAAATAGGATCTCCTAATATTACTTAATATTAGAGTAAATCATGGTGTCAAAATACAAAACTAGACCTAAATAGGAGTTTCGTTTGTTTAAACAAGAAACATATTACAACAATATTAACGCTGAAATTCCCAGTTTGTTACTGACTGAATTCCATGATCCTCGCTGAGAAATTACAATTGGAGAAAATATGATCAATCATCGTCTGTTTATTTGCGCAATACACCCTCTGGATTAGCTTGCATGCCATACTTAACCATTCCATCTTTTATGAGCAGCTTATTAAACATTAATCTGTAGAGGTACCACCTCATATTAGGGCGATGAATCAGAGCTGCCTTTGAATGTTTTCTATGATGAATTAGTAAATGTTCGTACCTGTTGCTAAATATCTGTTGGAAACGAAATACGGAAACTGTTCTCCCAGATCGAGAGACTTGGTGAGGACCGAAAAAAAACGCACAAACCAATCACAAAAAATCACAATCAAAGCAAGATACAAATACTAATAATTTTACGTGAAAAATTCAGACGAGAAAAATCACGGCACGATCAGAATCTAACCCGAAAAAATTTCCAGTTATGAAATAAAAAGATACACCTACTCCTTAGAAACTCCTCCACGATCCATATGGATCACCGCAACACTTCAATAGATGAAAATAGATTACAATAATTATAAAATATTACCGAAGACGAGTGACAAGAAAGGACCAATGAAGAACTCCTCAAAAGCGACATCTCTTCAAAACAATCTCTGAAACTCCGAACCTTCCTCTTCCTCTCTTAGAAAATTGCAACTTTTGATAAAGTTCTCACATTTGATCTCTTGATCATGGATTAGGGTTAGGAAAGTCCTATTTAAAGCTCCCGACATATTTAAAGCTCTCCTAATCCCGAACATATCTGGATTGTTGATTATGGTCCAGCAGTGTAAATAAAATATTCAATTTGACCTTCAGCTCCGGCACCGTTATACTAAAAATTAACCAAAATATGTCAGAACCATTCTGGAACAAAACTGTACCAGACCAGTATACCGACAGTACACCGGAAACGGTATACCACTGACTCTGATACTGATTTTTTCTACTGGTCTGATATGCGCTCAAATCAAACTTCTTTTGTCGTCTTTGACTTTTCGAACTTTTCCGACACACGGATGATGTTCGTCGCACTCAGAGGTGTTATGTACATAGTTTGGGAATCACATCCAACACCAACAATATCTAGCACCAATAGTCCTGATGTCGTTCTGTATTTGATACTCGTGTGGCATCTCTCCTTTGCTAAGGGTCTGGTAACTTACCAGTGTCTGGAACCCATCTATCTTCCTCGTGTTGTTGAAACGCTGATAGTGCTTGCCATCCCAACCTATCTATAAGCCTGACCTTCTCTAGCCATGGATCAAACCAAATGAGTGTGTTTAACCTATTAGCTATGTTCCTCCTTTTATATATTAGGACCAAGTTCTCTTCTTCATTATATGCTTCCATGTTGATGAGGAGTTGTCAATCTGTTGATCCTAGAACATTAATTCTTGATTTTCATACCTGCTTCTCATCCATGTTGTCTCTTGTTAAGTATCTCTATATTGTCTTCATTATATATTATCCTGGGTTGTTCTTTCTCCTCTACAATTAAGGATTCCCGACGTCTTCATAAGACTAGTAACGGAGATAGGTGGGTGACTCAGAGTGAAAAATCTTTGAGACAGTCGAGTGAAAGTTCTTTCAGTATAGTAAATCCAATGCCAGAAATAAATTGGTGTCCTCCATATCAGGCTATCGTCTAAGTCAACATTGAATCAGGTATTTGATTGAAGAGCCAGAAAACATCAAAGTAATTGGCAATACGAAACATTGATGGCAACAGTTTTCATAACAAAACAGACCAAGGCCTCTAGAAAAAAGGTGGTGAAATAGTTATGAGAACAAGCCCAGTAGAAAAAACTTGGTACCTAATTCCTATGACAAGTCCATTTGGACAACACTGACAACACAACAATATGACATGCTCCTCCTCAGCGTAGATAATAAGACTAACCAGTAATACAAAAAAGAAAAGTAGAAGATAACTCAACATCTAAGAAAATAGTTGTTGGTATATTAGAATATTTTTGGTATATTTGTTGGAATATTAGAATATTCTAGATATATTTGTTGGAATATTAGAATATTCTACAGGGAATTTTAATGGGGTATTAATATAAGATGAAGGATTGTAAGGCTATAAATAGCCAAAAGATTATCAATAAAAAATATAACAATTATTCCAAAAATATTCTACATGGTATCAGAGTCCAAACCATATCCATCACCTCCCAAACCCTAGCCGCCACCACTACTGTCGCGCCGCCGCCACCGCTACCGCGCCGTCCGCCACCACCGCTGTCGCACCGTTCGCCCGCCACCACCGTCGCCGCTCGTCCGCCATCACCACCGCGAAGCCGCGACTACCGTGGAGCCTTCTACCGCGGTTCCTGGCGTCTCCCGCGGATCGTTCCAAACGTTGACATCGAAGGCATAGATCTGATGGGGGAGAGACATGATCGAGTCTAAGAGAGGACGAAGAGGGCGAACGTGAATCGTTGGACGGGTGTGAGATGATCGGAGAAGAGGAGGATCGATGGAGGAGATCATAAAGAAGTTGGACTCTGCGGAGGTCGCAACGTTGATGAAGTTGATGAAACTGTCGGATGGTGAGAGCGTGACACGAACATTAGCGAAGTTGGAGCTTCCATCCATCAATCTGAAGCTTGATGGACTGGCCACCTACCTGAGTTGGTCACGATGGGTGAGGAGAACCCTCGTAGGGAAGAACCTGGAGGATTTCTTGTCAGGAGAGAAGACAGAGCCGGATGAGGGCTCGGTAGGACGCGGCGAGTGAAAGTCCACTCATATGGTGGTATACATTTGGCCCCTCAATTCTTTAATCCAGTTGATCGCCGCCATAGTAGATGGCCTTGAGATGGTGAAAGACATGTGGAAGAAGTTAAGGAAAATCTACGATGGTGTGGAAAATAACTTGAGGGTTTTCAAGATCAAGGGGGAGATCGACGACACCGTACAGGGAGAGAAGACGGTACAGGAGTATGCCACGGAGTTGGAGCGTCTGTGGTTGAATTATGATCACTTCTCAGATCGGACGAACTGCGAGGACCCAAAGTGTAAGAAGGGACAGGTATGTCTGCAGGAGAGGACGATAAAGTTTCTTAAGGGGCTGGCCGCAGTATTTTCTCAGAGGATAGCACTACTTCTAGCCCAATCGAAGATTCCTACACTTGAGGAGGCTATGTCGGCCATGATCCAGGAGGGGACTCGTATCAAGCTACAGATAGGGACAAGTGGTCCTCCTGAAGTGAAGACAACACTGGAGGTTGCCAATTCTGGCCGCACAGGACCTAAGGGAGACCCCTGATAGTGTTACAACTGCGGGGAGGTGGGCCATCTGAGATATGCTTGCACCAAACCACCCAAGGAGGAAGATTCAGGTGACGGACGTGGACAGTTTGGAGGACGTGTCCGTGGTCGTGAGGGTCAACGGGGTAGTCGAGGAGGTTATCGGACGAACCTGCTGGTAGCAAAAGGCGAGGAGGGAGCTAATGGTGCCTATACTGAGGAGGATCGGGCACTACCGGACATGCTGAAAGTACTCAGAAAAAAGCAGAGCGTCAAGCGACGGAAACAAAAGGAGTGGGAATGAGGAGGCGTCCACCTCAGTCTTCACCAGAGACAACGCTGCCATGTATGCCATCCATCGGAAGGTACTGATAACTCACTCGCACTTGCATCTATGTCTTCCCTTAGATCGTCCGACTGGATTATCGATTCGGGTGCATCTCGATACGTGACAGAGAATGCTAGTGAGTTCTCTTCCTACACTCACCTAGCATCCGCAGACAGCATTCAAACAACTGATGGTACTTTCCATCCAGTGGCCGGTAAGGGTACTGTCGATTGTACATGTTCAGTAAGATTATCCAATATTTTACATGCTCGTTCTTTTCCAGTCAGTCTTTTGTCCATTAGTTCTATAATCCTCCAACTAAAATGCATTGTCTCTTTTGATATTCCTAAGGTTATCTTCCAGGAGAAGGAGACAGGACAAAAACTTGGGACAGACACTTGGCATGATGGACTGTGGTATCTGGATCGAGAAGGACTGGATTCGGCTTTGGTGTCTGTGGCAGAAAGGATAGGAATGGGAGGACCAAAGATGAGTGCCGAGGATACACTGATACTCCATCACAGACGGTTGGGGCACTCCTCTTTTGGTATTTTGAGTACGTTGTATCCATCTATTTATGAGAAGGCAAATAAGGAAAAACTAGTATATGATACATGGGATTTAGGCAAACTTACTAGGATCTCATATGTTATTGCGGGCCATAGGAGCTCTTCTATTTTTGATATTATACATTCTGATGTCTGGGGGTCGTACACCACAACTACTATGAATGGTTACAAGTATTTTGTCTAATTTATTGATTGTTCCTCTCGTGTCACCTGGCTGTATTTGTTGAAGAATAAGAGTGAGATTTTTGCCTAAACATGTCCAGACTCGGTACAGAGCAGTGATGAAGCAGTGATGAAGGTACTAAGGTCTGACAATGGAACAGAGTATACCAACAAAGTACTTGAGGAATACTTGTCAGCCCAAAAGATACAACATCAGACAACATGTACAGTGTACCAGCACATAATGGAGTGGCAAAAAGGAAGAACATACACCTTCTGGAGGTGGCAAGGAGCATGATGATCACCATGAATGTCCCACAGAGTCTGTGGGGGCATGCAATATTGACAACAGCTCGATTGATCAATAAGATGTCCTCGAAGGTACTGGGATGGTAGTCTCCATGTGAGATATTGCAAGAAAATAATAGTGGGATACTCCCACTAAAGGTGTTTGGCTGCGTATGTTTTATGAAGGACAACAGACCGTCTGTTGAGAAACTTGACCTCAGAGCAGTCAAGTGTGTATTCGTGGGCTATTCGGTGACTCAGAAGGGGTACGTGTGCTGGAGCCCAGTAGAGAATAAGAAGTTTGTGAGCATAGATGTTCACTTCAGGGAGTTTGAGCCATACTACCATCATGAGGGATCCTCATCCACGAGCAACTCACCTGATACTGAGAGTACAAGGCGAGAGAGGGAGATTGGTGAGAGTGTGGTGGCCGATTTAGGAGTATGGCATGAAGGAATATTTGAGGAGGAGTAGGAGAGTGAAGAGGAACATGGGGAAGACAATGAGAGGTGTTAGGCCCACGACTCAGGGGGAGTTACTTACCTACAGTAGGACAGGAAAACAAACTGTAGGACCAGTACCTATAGTGCCAGTGCCAAGTCCCTTGCCTGCGTCCGTCTCAACTCCTGAGACACCTACACCACCACCACCAGATTTTCCTTCAGGTGATATCATTCTTCATACTCCTCCCACACCATTATCAGTACGGAGGACCACTCACAGTAATACAAAAAATCCTCTGATAGATATGGTTGGGACCTTGCTCAGTTTATTTCAAATAATAACATCTCTTCTTCTCCTGGAGCATTCATTGCATCTTTGGATAGTATTACTGTACCTAACAATTTGCAGGTTGCCAAGAACGATCCAAAGTAGAAATCGACGATGCACGAGAAGTTAGGCGCTCTTGAGAAGAACCACACTTTGGAACTGGTAAAACTGCCAGAGGGAAAGAGGGCAGTCGGATGCAAGTGGGTCTTTACTGTGAAGCAGAACCCAGATAAAAAAGTAGAGCGCTACAAGGCTCGACTGGTGGCAAAATGATACATTCAGACGTACGACATTGACTATAATGAGTCATTTGCACCAGTGGCAAAGATTAGCACCGTCAGGACCCTGATTTCTTTGGCAGCGAATGGTGGATGGAAGCTACATCAACAGGATGTGAAGAATACATTTCTTCATGAAGATCTAGTGGAGGAACTGTACATGGAGATACCATCAGGATTCTGCACCGATAAAACAGTGGGCAAAGTCTGCCGGTTGAAGAAGTCACTCTCTGGACTGAAGCAGTCTCCTCGAGCGTGGTTTAACAGATTCAGGAGGGCGATGATAGGGATAAGATATCAGCAGATCAATTATGATTATACTGTGTTCTTCAATCGGAGTGGAGGCCACATCACCATGCTTGCGGTGTATGTGGACGATATGATTATAACATGAGATGATGAGCAGGAGATTGCCCGACTCAAGGGGAAGCTTAGCAAGGAGTTCGAAGTGAAGGACCTTGGCCTTCTTCGGTACTTCCTTGGTATTAAGATTGCTCGAGAAGCAGAGGGGATTGTTCTTTCTCAGAGGAAGTCTGCGCTGGACCTTCTCACAAAGACAGGGATGTTGAGATGCAGACCTGCAACGACATCGATCAACCAGGGGTTCAAGCTGTGTGCTGAGACTGGAGAACCAGTTGACCAAAACAAATACCAGAGTCTGGTGGAAAAGTTGATATATTTAAGCCACACAAGTCCTGATATCTGCTTTGCAGTGAGTGTGGTGAGCCGCTACATGCATGACCCAATGAAGGGTCATATGGACGCAGTATACCAAATTCTGAGATACTTGAAGGGTGCCCCCGGAAAGTGGTTGATATTCAGGAAGAATGACCACTAGAGAATCGAGGGCTATTGTGACTCTGACTGAGCTAACTGTACTGATAACAGGAGGTCTACCTCGGGCTATTGCATATTTGTATGAGGCAACTTGGTCTCTTGGAGGAGTAAGAAGCAGTCGGTGGTAGCCAGATCGACAGTTGAAGCGGAGTACAGAACTATGACCTTGGTAGTTGCAGAGCTGCTATGGCTGAAGAGTATGCTGGTGGAGCTGAAACTGGATCAAGGAGCCAAGATAAAGCTACGGTGTGACAACCAGTCAGTCATCAGTATCGCCAACAATCCAGTACAGCATGACATGACCAAACACATAGAGATCGATATGTTCTTCATCAAAGAGAAGTTGGACCGTGGACTACTGGAGCTAGGTAATGTTCCAACCAAGGAGCATGTAGCAGACAGTATGACCAAGAGACTTAAGTCTGCAGATATGATTAGAGGATGTGACAAAATGAGCTTAGTGGATATCTTTCGTCCATCTTGAGGAGGAGTGTTGATATATTAGAATATTCTTGGTATATTTGTTGGAATATTAGAATATTCTACAGAAATTTTTAATGGGGTATTAATGTAAGATGAAGGATTGTAAGGCTATAAATAGTCAAGAGATTATCAATAAAAAATATAACAATTACTCAAAAATATTCTACAATAGTAATACGTCTTGGTTCTTTTCTTAAATTGAGAAAAAGAATATTGCTGCAACTCTACATCTAATATGTATCTAGAAGAAGAAGGCTCCGAATGAACACACATTGCTACATTATGCACGTTATTTCAATAACCATATACATGACTTGACAAAAAGTGAGAAGATGAATAGCCAATTCACAAACCACTATTCTGGATTGTAATATGAATGTCATCCTTAATCAGAATTAAGATGACCCTGAATGCAGCATCCATTTTTGGTAATATCAAAGCGTGAATTTCTGGCACTAACTTACTTCTCCATGACAAATTGACATCATTCTCCACTTATCATGAGTGACTGATGAGGCACCCTCGTTATCTCGACTAGGGTGGAAGACTGGTTACTGATTCCCTGTTTCCATGGTTCTCCATCCATTTGCATGTAAGCTTGTTTGCATTGCCCACCTCTGATTTCAAATCTAATTGCAGCAGCCTGAAATAAAGCACACGACATATTTAGGATGCGGTCAAATATGGTTCAGGTTTGCAAACAGTATCCTTCATTCGTGCTGCTAATCAGCAAAGTTGAATTTGTTAATTAGGTCCAAAATAAACTAGCACATGTATCACAAATATTTGCTATTCTTTAAGCAAGAGCCAGATTATATAGTGTGTGATTATATTGGCTAAAAGATTATCATATTAGAATACATATTGAACTCTGGCCAAGATAGATAGCATAACACATGCACGTGTATCATGATTATATGATATTATTAACACTAACAGGTAAACAGCCTGTGTTTGTTTTAGGGTTGGTATCAGCTCTCAACATTAATCGAGTATTTACATAAATATGAGCCCCAAACACAATTGTAGTAGGAAATATCTATCAGTCCAAAGCAAAGAGTTGCAGTCCCTACAAATCCAAAACTGTCAGTAGGGACATAATTATGAAATGATCGGAGTAGTTATCCATTTATTACCATATATTTATGCAATTAAAAAACATATGCTTCCCATGATTTTGTATGAGTGCATGCACACACACATTTCCTATAATAAGTATCCATCCATTACAACATTTGTACTAATTGTGTATGTACAAAACCATACATGGTATCAAAGCAAACTCTATAGGAATTTATGTTTCTTGAAGGAGATATCGTACCAGCACCCTCTTAGGATGTGTTTTTGTTCGTTGAAGTTGTGTCGTCGATCTACTCCTAAGCGTAGGCAAGAGCTGCTATATGAAGAAGAAGAAGAAAAAAACAGGATTTTCTTCTCTACTGGATCTCCAAATTGCAACCTCTTTCGGGTTTTATATTTGAGATTTAAGGATAAAAACAGGAAGAATTGAAGAGACCCTTGGCACTGCTAATCACTATATGTAGGAGCCATTCGGATAGTGGAGAACCCCACAAGCCAGTATTTACTGACCGTGTATTAGTCAACCGGAATTTTGCCTGGTTATGCCTGAACAACGCAGTCAACAGTGATGACTTGATTATTGGCTTGGTGACTGGGCACTTGCTTGCCATTTGGAGCTTTGCTTGATGGAGAGGGACTTGAGGAGTCAGGAGGAGTGTGTATAGCTTGTGGGGGAATGTGTGTAATGTCCTGTATTTTGGTGATAGTCATGATTTAGATTTTCTGTCTCGATAGTGGGGCTTGTGACGGTTCATTGTCGAACCTTGATTAACTTAATTGGGTGATAGTCATGATTTAGATTTGGTTTGTGTTGGGATCGGACACGTCATGCTCTGATACCGTGTCTGAGACTGACCGCAGCAGAAAATTAGGTCAACCCACCTGAGATAACAAACCACCGTCTACACGAACGCCAAGCACAAATAAAGACAAGTATATGGCGGTGGCTACGTCACCTAGACAAATCTCAATCTATATAACTCAGGTAAAATTACAAGATTAATAAAAACTAATGTCGAACCCTTTGTCCTAATATGTTCAACTCCCTCACCACACTCAAGAAGAAAAGACCGAGATTATAACTGAAATCACTCACCAAATCAAGTAGCAATTTTCCTGAACAAAGGCGACGACTTCTCGATTAGATCTCCTCTTCCTTTTGTCTTGGATGACGAGCCCTAAGAGGAAAGCACGAACTTTCTCATAAATTTTCTGTGGATGAGAACCCCAAATCTCAACCTTTGTGCTATCTTCTTTGTGCCTCTACCCTCAACCTATATATATATATATATATATATATATATATAAGAAATCCTAATTTAGGTCATAGGAATTCCTATATAGAAAACCCTAAAATAGTAAACCCATTACCTAAAATAGCAAGCACCAATTATGAACGTCTAAATATTGTCAAATTAAATATTTGATACAAATTTGTAAATCTAATCAAATCAGATATTTAATATAGATTTCTAAATTGTATTATATCAAATCTTTTATCATATTTGGACTCTAAAATTTGCAGTTAACAAATCCAGACTGGACCCAACATACCCGCCCTCTAGTCTAATGAGAGTGTTGACCCCATGACTCCTCAACTGGACTCCATGCCTGTCACCCCGCGACAGAGTTTCTGCTCCCCCATGCCACCGATCTACGATCCCCCGAGCTGCTTTGCATCTTCCTTCGTCTCTAGCTCCTCAACCGTCACATCAACACTAGCTGTCATAAGTAGAACCTCTTGCACCAATTGGATCCTGCCGACATCAATGACACGACTAAGACTAAAGTCCTTGACGATCAGGCTTACTGTAAGTCTTGGTTGCCTGTCCCGACTTCCATCTTACACCGGAACGTACTACCGTTCGGACGAGCTTCTCCACCCTTGGTTGGCTCGACCAAGCGGACGGTACGATTCTCTCGAGATTCGAACTCCTGAACCTGCCCACCTTCGTGTCCGACACTGAAGCTCCCTTGTACACATGCATCTTTGAGCAGAACATCATACACTGTGCATACCTTCGATGACCCATAGCTCCCTCGTAACTATGTGAATGGAGATGCATCTGCCTCATATTGAGTTTGCTGCAAACCTTGATCTCCTCTCTGGCTTCGAATTGCTGAAACCAATGTCACTCTGTGAAGCTTTGGCAAACCACCGGTCACCAAAACCGGATCCGTGGAACAACCCCCACTTGGAGACCGACCAACTATCATGGGACCGACAGACTGACCCTCAATCTTTGGCTCATCACTATTCGTCGCTTTGTCTCGACGAGCCGAATCCTCCGTAATCCTCAAATTATCTCAAAGACCCTCCTCAGCCAATTTTTGACGATCTATCTCATGTCGAACAACCCTCGAGCCTCCATTTGATGTTTGTGGCCTGCTTGTACAGCTCAGCGGCTTGAGCCAGTACATGCCACAACATAAATCTCCTCGAGCCAACTGTTAGGAACCCTTCGTAACCATCCAATCTTTGTCCCCAAACAAACAACGATAGCTATCATCCACCAGCCTCCCTATCGTAACCAAGTTGTACCACAAACTCGGTACATGTTGCACACCCTTGAGAACGAGCTCCTCACCAAGCTCCATTGTCAACTGTACATCATCGATACCTATAAATGCAGTCGACCCCTTGTCTATCTTCACACGCCTAAACTTGCCGTCGTGATGACGTGAAGATCCTCTTATGTGGAGTGGCATGATACGACGCCCCTGTGTCCATAACCCAATCGCCGTCATGATACATGCCGCAAGGTTTCTCTGTATTGGTTGCTACGACGATGATATCTCCCATAGCTGTGAGATCCATCTGATCATCATTTCCTTTGGCCTTCCTAACTTTGAGCTTCATGCATTTTCTCTTGATATGACCCCTTTCACCACAGTGATAGCAACCCTCCTTGCGGTCCACAGTCGCAAGATCCCGAGAATTCTCCAATGTCCTCGTTTGTTACTTGGGTCTTCCCTTCCCGTAGGAAGAAACCAGAGCGGACTCCTGTGACGATTCAACTTGCTTACGTCGGACCTCCTCATTCAATAAGCTACTTTTGACTGCCTCCATCATGACAACACCGTCAGGCGCAGAGTTGCTCACCGACACCACCAACGTCTTCCAGCTTTCCGACAGAGAACTCAAAAGTAGAAGGGCCTGGAGCCTCATGAATACCCTGGCGTACGACAATCTGGCTTCCTTCTCTGTAGCCTCATCGGCTTTGATCAGCTTACCTATCAGGCTTGCTAGCTTCATTAACAACGGGGTATCCCAGTAATGGACTGAGAGCTCTGAGAGGCGAATCCATACAGGAACCGTATGCAAGAGTTCTTTCTCCCATTTCATTTTCGGACTCCGTCGATTAAGGATGATCAATCTTCACGAAAGTCCATGGTCCTCCTTGTAGGATGCGTTCCAAGTCTTCCTGCAGTCCAAATCTCGCGATAAATAAGCCATTATCCCTAGAGAATACCTCCATGCTACCTAGGGGTCGCCACAGTCGGTTAACGCTCTGATCTGACTGTAAAACGGACGATCTCCAAGAACATAAAAAACAAGCGTATTTTGACATCTACTAGCCGTCACGCTTAGTTCCTCTATCGTGAATACTGCTACCCTCCTCTGCCTATCGCTGATTTTCGGCGCAACATAGTGCATTGTTGTAGAAGCCTCTGACATCCCAGTCTTGCATACAGAACCCCATGACTTGCCCGTCCCGCTACCGGCGTGCTGTACCCGCTATGGAGTTCCATGCGTCGATCCACCTGCCGTTCTACCCTGACCCAACCTTGTATTCATACCAGGCGTACCACCCTGGGTGTTCGTGGTTGTCTGCGTGATATCCTCAATGTTTTTGCCCTTCCCCGAACGATTTGCAAGTACCGCGATTGGCCTCAGTCCCTATTGACCCATTCTCCTGCTATCCGCCACCGACCTTCGGTCACTCGTCCGAGTCGGCTTATCTATTAGGCCTTACACCGACAACGCCTGGACACTGTAGTCCATCCGCCAGCCTCTGTGCTCCCCGTTGTTGTTGCGCTGAAGATCAGTTCTCCCTTCATAGTCGGATTGATGTTCTCGTCTGCTTGCCTATCTCTCCCCTCTCTCTTGGATCCCAAGATTGGTTTCGAAACCCTAGATCGCCATTAGGTTCCGCCGCTGCTTCCATATTTCCAAGCCTATTTCCATATATATATATATATATATATATATATATGCTTGCATGCCTCTTTTGTTTGCAATAAATGTGTAGTTTATAGTCACAGCTGGGTAGGTGACTTGCTTCCTGCGGGAAGCTGAGTCACTCCGCGGGAAGCATACAACAATGGGTTGTGTACTTCCTTAACGCAGGGGCCAATAAGAGCTAGTCACGTGTTGGGAAGCATTTATAATACACATTAAGTCCAATTTTCAGCTGCCAAGAATTAATGGTACACTTAATGTCAAATTATGCTTCACGCGGCTGATTGGACGTCTTGAAAGGTGTGTTGTCCTTTGATGTGACGGCACATGCTCCTCATTAATGAAGGCGTACATGCTATGTTGCTTTGTGAGCTCCATGCGAGCGGGAGGAAAGTGCTCCTGCTTGTGAACTTTAAGCGAGCGGGAGGGAAGTGCTCCTACTTGTGAGCTTCACGAGAGCGGAAAAGAAGTGTTTCTCCTGCATGTGAGCTTAATGCGGGCGTGAGAGAAGTGTTCTTCCTGCTTATGAGCTTCACACGAGCGAGAGGGAAGTACTTTCCATGCTTTACTTGCTTCTGAGGATATGCTTCACGCGGCAGTAAGCTTGATCTACATTGTTTCACTTGCTTTGAGACTTTGTTATTTTTATGGATCTACAAGGCACTCTTCAAAAAAATTCAATGGGTTGTTTTTCATAAGCGGAGTCGAAATACTTTGAATAAAGTAGTTAAACTCACTTTAGGCTCATGCATCCTCATTCGCAGATTCATGACCGGGGAAAGGGTTTTTATCGTACAAGGAGACTCCTAGTTGTAGGGATGCGACTTGACGTTGCAGGGAGACTTCACTTCGTTTCGACGGCCTCGATTTCCGCGTGGCTATTAGGGTGTGTCCGTTCGTATGTGCAATGCTTGAGCACTTTGTCTCCTGTGCTTCTTTTTAAGGCGCATCGATTCACGCACAGTCCTGGACTCGTTGATTTGCGCACAATCATTGGGGCGCATTGGTGCAAGCGTAGCCATGAGCGCTTCGTCTTCCGTGCTGCTTTTTAAGATGCATCAATTCATGCACATTGAGACTCGTCTCATAGTATCGATATTCGTATACAAATATGCGTGTGTTTATCTTGTACTATATTTTCACAGTTTTTGTGATTTCGGTATCGTGCTCAAGGATAGAGGCTTGTTGGATAGCGAGGCTTGAAGCAGTCTTGCGCTTCTGGTTTAAAATGTTCTCGTAAGTCATTAATGTGACATTCTTGAGACAGCGGGCCCAAGCGGTCTAAGGCACTGGTCTTGGACAGGATAGCTACTCTTGGCAAAGTGTCATAAGTGTGCTTGGCCTTGACTTGCTCGACATGCTTGAGGTTGGAATGACATCACTTGGTATCATTGGGTCAAGCCAACACTCAGAATCCATGCTGGATATGTAAGGATTTTAGCTGCAAACGTGCCATCTGATATTCTTCTCTTGTACTTGTTCCTGTTGATATGGTATGTTGGGTGTCATATTTAAGTATAGTATAAGCACATGGGAATATTCTGAGGACATATTTGGGATGCCAGAATATGTCACAGGATATTCCATTATGAGATTATTGTCATAATGATTGAGATCATTGTATTAATGACTGTAAGGCTATATAATGCCAATGAGACAATCAATAAAAGAATCAACTAATTGCAACATGGTATCAGAGCCAAGTTTTCACAAACCCTAGTCGTCACCAAGCTTCCACAAACCCACAGGAGGATTTCCTAGATCTCCTCCACCGAACTCTTCCACGCCCCCCCTTCTTCCCTTCTCCGCCCTTCGCAGGCCGTCCTTCGCTTTTGCTGCCCCGTCCCGCTACTGCTGCGGCTACTACTGCTGCTGCGGCGGCTGCGACTGCTGCTGCTGCTGCAACGGTGGCTGTGACATGCGTGCTGCCGCCTCCTCCGCACCAGCACGAGACAACGCCTAATAGGGATGCCTAGATCTGAAAAAAGGGGGGACATATTCGGATCTAGGAGCGGACGACGAGGACGAGCGTGAGTCGTGGAGCGAAGGTGACGTGATTGGATAGACGACGCATCGATGGAGGAGATAATCAAGAAGCTAGATTCTGCAGAGGTGGCGACGTTGATGAAGTTGTTGACGATGTCGGCTGGTGAGAACACGACACGAACGTCGCCGAAGTTGAAGCTTTCCTCCATCGATCTGAAATTAGATGGACCAGCCACCTATCTGAGTTGGTCACGGCGGGTGAGAAGAACCTTCGCAGGAAAAAACATGGAGGGGTTCCTGACGGGCGAGGCGACAGAGCCGGACGAGGGCTTGACAGGACACGATGAGTGGAAATCCACTCATATGGTGATCTACATCTGGCTTCTCAACTCCTTAGTCCAGTCTATTGCCGCCACAGTAGACGGTATCGAGATGGTGAAAGATGTGTGGGAGAAGTTGAGAAGGACCTATGATGATGTAGGGAACAACTTACGGGTCTTCCAGATAAAGGGGGAGATTTATGACACCGTACAGGGAGAGAAGACGGTGCAGGAGTATGCCACGAAGTTGGAGCGTCTGTGGTTGAATTATGATCACTCCTCAGATTGGGCGAGCTGCGGGGACCCTAAGTGTAAGGAGAGATAGGTGTGTCTGCAGGAGAGGACGATGAAGTTCCTCAAAGGGCTGACTGCAGCTTTCGCACAGAGGACGGCCCTACTTCTAGCCCAACCAAAGATCCCTAGCCTTGAGGAGGCTATCTCAGCCATGATCCAGGAGGAGACACGCATCAGGCTGCAAGCTGGGACATGTGGTCCCCCCGAAGCAAAGTCAGCACTAGCGATCACCAGCTCAGGAAACACATGATCTAAGGGAGAGCCCTGGCAGCATAACCGACAGTGCTACAACTGTGGGGAGATGGGTCATCATCGGTATGCTTGTACCAAACTACCTAGGAAGGGAGATTCAGGTGGTGGACGAGGACCGTTCGGCGGACAAGGATATAATGGAGGACGTGGTCGTGGTCGAGGGGGTAGACGAGGCGGCCGAGGAGGTTATCGGGCGAACCTCCTGATATCAGAAGGGAACGGAGAAGCTGATGGCACCTTTACTGTGGAGGACCAGGCACTGGGAGACATGAGGAGTAGAACAGAGGAGGCGTCCACCTCATTCTTTGTTAGGGGCAACGCTGCCATGTATGCCCATCCATCAGAAGGTACTGACGAATCACTTGCCCTTGCGTCTATCTCTTCCCTTAAATCATCAGACTGGATTATCGACTCGGGAGCATCTCGGCATGTGACGGGGAATGCTAGTGAGTTTTCTTCCTACACTCACCTAGCATCAACAGACAACATTTAGACAACTGATGGCACTTTCCAGCTAGTGGTCGGTAAGGGTACTGTTAATTGTACAAGTTCAGTAAGATTATCCAATATTTTACATGCTCCATCCTTTCCAGTCAGTCTCTTGTTCATTAGTTCTATAATCCTCCAACTTAAATGCATTGTTTCTTTTGATATTCCTAAGGTGACCTTCCAGGAGAAAGGGACAGGACGAAGACTTGGGACTGGCACTTGGCATGAGGGACTGTGGTACCTAGATCGAGAAGGACTGGACTCAGCATTGGTATCTATGGCAGAGAAGGCTGGCATGGAAGGACTACAGCAGAGAACTGAGGATACCTTGATACTCCATCATCGGAGGATGGGACATTCTTCCTTTGATACTCTAAGTAAGTTGTATCCAGAGATTTATGCAAAAACAAATAAAGAGAAATTAGTATGTGATGCGTGCGAGTTAGGAAAACTTACTAGGAGCTCATATGTTGGCACGGGTCATAGGAGCACTTTTGCTTTTGAGGTAGTACATTCTGATGTCTGGGGTCCATGTGCTACTAACACTATGAATGGTTATAAGTACTTTGTTTCTTTCATTGAGTGTGCCTCTCGTGTTACCTGATTATATTTGATGAAAAATAAGAATGATGTACCTGCATGTTTTCGGGATTTCCATAAGCATGTCCAGACTCAGTACAAAGCAGTTGTGAAGGTACTGAGGTCTGACAATGGAACGGAGTATACCAACAGGACGCTTGCAGAATACCTGTCAGCACACGGAATACAGCATCAGACCACCTGTGCATACACACCAGCACAAAATGGAGTTGCAGAAAGGAAAAACAGACACCTTCTGGAGGTCGCAAGAAGTATGATGATCGACATGAATGTCCTACAGAGTCTGTGGGGGCATGCAGTGTTGACAGCAGCTCAACTCATCAACAGGATGCCCTCGAAGGTCCTCGGATGGAAGTTCCCATGTGAGGTATTGCAAGGCAATAATAGTGGGATACTCCCACTGAAGCTATTTGGGTGTGTGTTTTGTGAAGGACAACAGGCCATCAGTTGGGAAACTTGACCCTAGAGCGGTCAAATGCATCTTCGTACGCTACTCGGTGACCCAGAAGGGGTATGTGTGCTGGAGTCCAGTAGAGAAGAAGAAGTTTGTCAGTATGGATGTCCACTTTCGGGAGCATGAGCCATACTACCGCCAGGACGGAACTTCACACAACACGCCTAATACTGCCAGTATTAGGCGAGAGGGGGAGATGGAGAACTTGGTGGTAACCGATTTAGAAGTTTGGCATGGAGGCACGGAGAAGGGACAAGAAGGTGAAGGTGTTAGGCCTACGGCTCAGGGAGAGTTACTTACCTACAGCAGGAGAGAGAAGCAAACTGCAGGACCAGTACCGACAGTGCCAGTGCCAAGTCCCTTGCCTGCGTTCGTCCCAACTCCTGAGGCACCGACACCAACCCCCCTTCAGGTGATACCCCCTCCTTCACAAGATATCATTCCTCCTACTTCTACTCCTCCCACACCACTATCTGTACGGAGGACCACTCGCAGCAATGCAGAAAATCCTCCAAACAGATATGGTTGGGATATTGCTCAGTTTGTTTCTTATGACCATATCCCTTCTTTTCATGGAGCATTTATAGCATCTTTGGATAGTATTACTGTACCTAACAATTGGCAGGTTGCCAAGAACGATCCAAAGTGGAAAACGGCAATGCACGAGTTGGGAGCTCTGGAGAAGAACCACACTTGGGAGCTTGTAAGACTGCCAGAGGGGAAGAGAGCAGTTTGATGCAAGTGGGTCTTTACCGTGAAGCAGAACCCAGATGGACAGGTTGAGCGCTACAAAGCTCGACTAGTAGCCAAAGGATACAGTCAGACGTACGACATCGACTATGACAAGACCTTTGCACCAGTTGCAAAGATGAGCACTGTCAGGACTCTGATTTCTCTGGCAGCGAATGGTGGATGGAAGCTACACCAACTGGATGTGAAGAATGCGTTTCTTCACGGAGATCTAGTGGAGGAGGTGTACATGGAGATACCACCAGGATTTGGCGCCAATCAGACAGTAGGCAAGGTCTGCAGGTTGAAGAAGTCCCTCTATGGACTGAAGCAGTCTCCTCGAGCGTGGTTTGACAGATTCAGAAGGGCAATGATAGGGATGGGATAACAGCAGATCAATGATGATCATACTGTGTTCTTCCGTCGGAGTGGAGGCCACATCACCATGCTTGCGGTGTATGTGGACGATATGATTATCACAGGAGATGATGAGCAGGAGATCGCCCAACTCAAAGGAAAGCTTGACAAGGAATTCGAGGTGAAGGATCTCGGCCTTCTTCGGTACTTCCTTGGGATTGAGATTGCTCGAGAAGCAGAGGGGATTGTTCTCTCTCAAAGAAAGTATGCACTGGACCTTCTCACAGAAACTGGGATGTTGGGGTGCAAACCTGCAGCGACACCAATAGATCAAAGGTTCAAGATTGATGCTGAGGCTGGAGAACCAGTTGATCGGGACAGATACCAGAGACTGGTTGGCAAGTTGATCTATTTGAGCCACACACGTCCTGATATCTGCTTTGCAGTAAGTGTGGTGAGCCGCTACATGCATGACCCACGGAAGGGTCATATGGATGCAGTGTACCAGATTCTGAGGTACTTGAAAGGTGCTCCCGGGAAGGGACTAATATTCAGGAAGAACAATCACGTGAGCATCGAGGGCTACTGTGATTCTGACTGGGCTAGTTGTGCTGATGACAGGAGGTCTACCTCGGGATATTGCATATTTGTAGGAGGTAACTTAGTCTCCTGGAGGAGTAAGAAGCAGTCTGTGGTGGCCAGATCGACAGCTGAAGCAGAGTACAGAGCTATGGCCTTGGGAGTTGCAGAGCTGCTATGGTTGAAGAATATGCTGGTGGAGCTGAAGCTGGATCAAGGAGCCAAGATGAAGCTGTGGTGTGACAATCAGTCAGCTATTAGTATCGCCAACAATCCAGTACAGCATGATAGGACCAAACACATCGAGATTGATAGATTCTTCATCAAAGAGAAGTTGGATAGTGGATTACTGGAGCTTGGCCATGTTCCAACCAGGGATCAAGTAGCAGATGGACTAACCAAGGGACTCGTCTCAGTGAGCATGATTAGAGGATGTGACAAGATGGGCTTAGTGAATATCTTTCACCCATCTTGAGGGGGAGTGTTGATATGGTATGTTGGGTGTCATATTTAAGTATAGTATAAGCACATGGGAATATCCTGAGGACATATTTGGGATGCCAGAATATGTCACAGGATATTCCATTATGAGATTATTGTCATAATGATTGAGATCATTGTATTAATGACTGTAAGGCTATATAATGCCAATGAGACGATCAATAAAAGAATCAACTAATTGCAACAGTTCCCATCCATTGAAATATAGAACTGTACTAGGCCAAAACATAGGATATCCATGTAGAACACCCATCTCCAGACAACGTATATATTTCATGTGGGTCGGGGTCCACGTAGAGTGTGGTTGGGCTTTGCATGAATCCCGGTCTCCCGTATTCTTGGACCAGGCATGACAGTGAGAGGAACATCATCAGGATCTTGGACGAGTCAGAGAAGAGGAAGAGGAGAAGGAAGGCCGTCGGCTCCGAATAAGTATATAGAACCCGTGTCAAATATTTATAACCTAGAGAATTACAATAAAAGACTAAAATAACCAAGAAAATAATACCAAATATAATATTTTGTTGATCTCTAACTTGTGTCCAAGTACTAAATGTTCCTTGGACCCCAACGAGTCAACCGATTACCAGTTGACCTCTTATACTTCTTTAAAGAGCATGGGAAGTACTATGGGAATAACACTACCACTTGTAGCGAATAGCACATCAGAATAATATTTTAGCTTCATGGCATGCTGATTTCATCAATATTGTGATCATTTAAGATTATTTAAGAGGGGCCAATATGAAATATAATGGTAATGGCAGTACCTGTGCAATGTGTTTAGCATTAATCAGTTCAACCATCACGAACGTGGCATGCCAACCTTGCTTAAGACCAAATATCTCAAGAAGACCATCATCTGCATGAGCCTCAACAAAGCCTCTCTGAGAAAATAGAGGATATTATTAATATAAAAACAAGACATCAGAACATAAGGAAAATGTTGCTCCAATGGAGGATAAAACTCGCTCATGAATAAAAAAGGTTATGATCAAAGATTTGAACTCGATGAAAGATATGATAAAAAGCCAAATTATTGTTTCTAAGAGTCAGTTAAAATGTTCATATCTCAAGAAAGAGTCAATTGAAATGTTGAAAACCACTAAATCGAAGAGATTCTGAATATCAGGATTAGAAGGAAGACCTTAAAGACAAAACACTGTTGATAACTTTGAAGAAGAAATTTATTCACAGTATCTGTTTTAGGGGATGTAAGGCTGCAACTTCATTTTGAGTTCAAGAAGGAATACAAAAGGTGAGAACAAGTAGGACGAGTAGAAGTCAATTTATTCAGGTTCAATAATGTTTTTAGTAAGGAACTCTGGTTTGGGGCACCGCATTTCAACAATATTTCAGCAATGCAACGGCAAAATCTACATTCAAGTTCATAGATTTGGTAAAGTTAGTTATATTTAGGATTTTTTTTAAATATCTGTTAGGATTTCAGTCAATTTTTGGAAATATTAGGTTATATATTATTGAAATTGTTTCTGGATAAGATCAGGATTTGTTTTGCTTAACAGGCAAGAAGGATTAGGATATAAGATGGCTATATATAAAGGGTCTATGACTGCTTGGAATGAGACTATTTTTATCGAGTTCAATATAATATAAATTGTTCTAAGCAAGATTTACACTCTTCTTCCTAGAATCAGATTTCTAGGGTTTTACTTCAGTGACAAATAGGATATATCCCATGCCATGTGCTACACCACTATATCATAGGCAGAATAAAACCTGTTTAAAGGTATTGTCAGAAACTTTTTGTCTCCAAATACAGAAAAATACAGTTTTGAAAAGAATATACTTTCGAGAATTTTATCAAAAGATACGATGTTCTCAAAATTTCAATTCAAAATCTATACAAAATTTTAAATACTAAATATTTTGATAGTTGCAAAATAAATGTCTTAAATTTGTATTTAGATTGCAAATAGAATATTGCAAATACGAAGGTGTAATATGCAACTAGGTGTAATATGTAACTAGGTTTGGTTTGAGGGTTCTGGTTCTTGGTTTTAGTGAGGTTTTACCGTAGTGGTGAAATCCTTGGAGATCTTATTGAGTTGCTTCTCTTATTTGGTAATCCAAATAGAGTTTTAGGCTTCAAGATAGGTAAACTTAGATGGATCATATATGTTCTTGTTACGTAACACAGACAAAGATTCAGGTATGACATCTACAAGGACTAATACAAGATAGTTTTAGAACTGAACCATCAGCCCCAACATTTGCAAAATTTCGTACAAACGATGCAACTTAGGATTAAGATGTTCAGAAGCATCTAGTTTAAATTTAAGGAGATTGGATACAATAAAGAACTCTATTCCGGCATTATCAAGCTCGTAGCATGCTTCAAATGCATTCTATAACTCCATGGTTCTAGGGTATTCTAGGAGAAATTGTATAAGTTATCAGACAATTCTTTAAGGATTTTGCTCCTACAATGATATTTTATTTCAGCTTGGTTCCTATTTGTCCGTCTTCTAAGAAAGACCTGTCGTAGACGAAGATGTTGCACGCGGTGGAGGAAGTGGATCCCAATTCAAAATTGTAATTTTTTTTGTATATGGAGACTATATTTCTAACAATCTAAAAGAGTTGTACCGCACTACCAGCAGAGCGTCCATAGGTGCTCACTCCTCCAAGGTCTGACACCATGCTAATTTTTGTGTCTTTGATGTGACCGGCCACCAGAGAATACTCAGAAACCTAGACATCTGTATTTGTAAGAAGTATGTTTGTAGTATAATCGCTTTGCAAGAAACGACAACAAGAATTCCAACCAGTAATAGAGCGTAAAAGAATAAAATCGTGTTGGGATTTGGTTCCAGATTCTCAACTATTTATATTTGAGACCTGGTAACCACTTTCGTTTCTGTTGGCAACATATGGGAGAGTGGAGGTCTGGCATTATGGGAAGTTGAATGACTTGGTATAACGGGTAGCTGGTGTAGCAAAATGAACAGCAGCAGGACCAAGTCAAGCAGACTGAACAACATAGCCAAGTAAAAAATAAAGTGGGATCGGTTCAGATAAATAGCCTAGAATCAAACAATAGTGGTGCAAAAAATTACAAAACAACAATCTAGTGCTGAACCTGAAACTATTCCTGAACCTAGGAGTACGAGGACAGGAACGAGAAAACCTTTGGAGATAAATACTTCACCTATTAAGTAGAAGATGATCCTAATACCTGTGAGAGGCTATGCCCTCATCTGATGCTCCTTTCTGGAAGGAAGCTATATAGACATTGCCATGAACTTCAAATATCTGTCTCCAAATATGAAAATTTCAATTTTGAAAAGAATGTATTTCTAAATTTTTTTTTATAGAAAGATACGAAGTTCTCAAAATTCCAATTCAAAAATCTAAAAATCATTTTTCAATCAATTTTAAAAGAGGCAAATAATTTTTTTTATAAATATTAAATATTTTGGAAGTCGCAAAATAATGTTATAAAATTTGTATTTAGATTGCAAATAGAATAGGGTAAAGTGCAAAAAACTCCTCCCGTAATTTGTCTCGTTAGCAAAATAAGACTCCGTAGATTTTTTTTTATTAATAAAACCCTCCCGCAAAATAGCAAAAGATCAAAATACCTCCTACCATCTATTTTTCCGTTGGAGTTGGCCGTTAGTGGCTGGTTAAAAAAAAAATGCAATACCTAAAATAGCCCACCCTACCCCACCCCACCCTCGCCCCAGGCTACAGAAGCTCCCCCCCCCCCCCCCCCCCTCGCGGCTCCTCCTCCTCCCCCGAGATCCCCCTCCCCCACCAGCACCTCCACCTCACCCCCTCCTCCCCTCCCCCCCCCCTCCCCCCGCGCTCAACCTGTCACGTCCCAATCTCCCGCAAGCTCAATAGTCCCCGCTGAACGTGAATCACCACGTTGCAGCTCTCCCGCAGGACAATCGTTCTCATCGGGACGTGATGCCGTACGAGCCTGGAGTTGCGCTCGTACAAGGCGATGTTGACCAACACCAAAGTTATCATTGAAACGACCAAGTTGCAGCGGAAGTCAAGTATTGTGTACCAAGCACATATCAGAGTAATACGCAGCGAAGCTCACGATAGGGTCCAAATAAAATGTCCCGAAGGCAATGCCACGAAGGCGATGAAATACTCTTGCTCTTTTCTCTAGCCCACAAAGGTACTTACAGTTCATACATCATGCCTCGTATATCCAAGCAGCGCCACTACGCCTGCGTACCTGAAATATTGCCCACAAACGTGGGTCAGTACACAACCGTACTGGTGAGCGGGGTAACCCACTCGCCTAAGCCGACACTAAGTAAAATAGTGAATGCAAACAGTTATATGGTGATCTTTCTAGTTGAATCCTAGATTCATTTCATGGCATAGGGATGACATGTTAAGGAAAGCTGTAAAGTAGTTTAAGCATGCAAGCATTCAACTCAAACCAATCGACAAGCAAATAGATAAGCAACCCGAAGGATTCTAGCATGCAAACCGTCCTGCTCAAGTCCAAGCAACACGATAACATATCGAACCATCAACCAAGCCTCAATATCCATCCTCAACCAATACTTACAATCCAATCTCAATGTGCACACTCTTGCCGAGGCAAGGTGGCCGCGCCTACACGAAAGCCAAACCAACCAAAGAAAAGCAAGCCAACACTAATCTATATGAAGTCACTGGCCAAGCCATAAAGGACATTGATCGGACCAAGATCAATAGGGCAGTCCTACCCGATCCAGGGCTGGGCAGCTACTCCCTCCTGGTGGTATCGGACTACCAGCACCGCGCCCAAGACGTGATGCCCATGTCTCCTCCATGGCCGAACGGTCCCGGTGCTCCGGAGTCCATCCCGTTCGAGGAAACGAAACCCTGTGCAACACAGGTTGTCCGTGACATGCAAACACAAGTAGGTATGACGAGAGGATCGAACATTCTCGCCCCACCAAGCGATCCTAGACTCGTTCAACCGATATCCAACCAAAACATCCATAACCAAAGAATCCATAACTATTCTTCCAACATATTCCCCAAGACACCAAATCCAAGTTATTCCCATAGGTACAATGCCTCTTCTCAACACAGTGTTTCCAATGGTGCAACACCCTTCTCAAACTATCCTATGGCACAATGCCCCAAAAGAGGCACAATGCCCGCGGCGATGCAGTTGTTCGGTTTCGAACCACAACTGCTTGCTTTGCAAGACAAAGCGACCAAGTGATACTCGTACACGGATGCACGCTCGCTCGTCCGAATTCCCGATATTTCCAACGCCTCAATGTATCATTCCAACTGTCCAAGCATAATCCCAATTATCCAACCAACTGCCTCAAATGTAATATAAAACTCTAGCTCCAAACTATCCAACGCGTAAATCAATTCAAGCCACAATCCTACCAAGCCAACGACGTACACTCTATGCACGCCTCAGTGTAGTGATTCCCAATGTTTCAATCCAAGTGTTCAAGCCTTTTACGTGTTTTCCATATTATTAGGCATGAAGGAGTAGAGGAGAAGGGAAAGAGCCCACTCACTATGTTTGATTCCGTTAAGCATCCTGTCCTGCCGATACGGCCAATCCCTTGAACCCGTGGTCCGATGCAATCGCGATCTACTCAACTAGTATGACCGTGCGAGCAGGCCGTGCTCTATAAATCATCCGACCGATCGGACTAAGGAAGATGGCATTATCATTCCAACTCAGCTATCTCAGAACTGCTCTGAACGAACACCTGATTTCCATCGAACCCGCTAGCCATCTGCACATGAAACAACTCAATCAATACTTCTTCCCAAAACCCAACAAATCAAATATAACCAGTATTTGATTTATTCAATCCGACTCAGCGTAACGCACCGAGCGGTTGCGGGCGTTACATAATATACCACTTAGAATCAGGTTCGTCCACGAACCGTGCTGGTACTCATTCCTATCATATGCCGTTTGTCCAATTCCATAGATCTGCTCTATGCAACTCACATATTCACGATCCTGACTCCTCATCTCGTTCTGCTGAATGCTCGTACAAATTCCATGAATTCCCATATCCTCCTTGCAGCTCAATACGAATTCCTCGTATCGCTTAGTTTTGGATCGATACACATATTTAAGGCGTCCCTAAAATACATGTATTTCAGCCGAGCTTTGCGATAGCAAATTTGAACAAGTTACAAGGGTATCTTTATGTTCGAGGCATCCATTCGCTTTACTCCCAATCGAACCAATCTTGATTTCCATCCCAACATATTCGCTTGAGCACTATTCTCAAATATGATAATTTTCCACTGACTCAATCAGTTCGTGTTCCAACTCAATCCATCCAACTATTTCTGAATCCGTCCTAGCAACATCACCAAATATATCTCATGCACCGAACGATCAACTCAACTGATACTACCCCTGTAGCGCCCCGTTCCTCCTATTCGAGGAGCGCGGCTAAGAAACACAAGACGGTATCGTTCGATCGGGATAGATTAAATTAAGAACTCGTCCTCGTTATGGATTTGTTTCTTCGGAATCGATTCCCATATTCAGTGGACTGTGCCCCAAGGATCGGCTTAGCGGCAGAGTCAGGAGGGACCTCTCCGCTGCTACCTTTTATTGCCTCGGTTTTCGATGTCGCTTGTTGCTTTCGTGCTTTGAGTTGGTTTTGGGATTTGCTTGTTTTCCTTGAACGGTTTCGATGGTTTTCATTGTTTTCGTTCAGTGACTTGCACTTCTATTAAGAGATTGGAAAGAGAGGAAGAAGTATTAATCGAGCTGTTCGTGTGCAGGTGAACGAGCAGTAGGCGTCTTGCGAGCGGAGTCGTGAAAGCGCCTCTTTCCTTCTTCTTTCCAAAATCTAAGTGAGTGGCTACCAACCCGATTAGCTAGCCTTGCTTCCAAGCCTCACTCCTTCGTCCCGATCAAACGATACCAAGTAATAATAAAAGAGATCAAGATAAAAAGGGAATAGACTTGGAAATATTGCTTGTCAACTAAACTTATGAACGGTTATCATCCTGTATGCTAGTTCGTTTATAACTATTCTATGAATCGTGCTAAGTATGGAAATATATGCTTGTTACAAAATAAACTGTCAGGATGACTATGCAAAACTGTTATGCTATGGAACAAATTCTATGAGTGCTCTTGATCACGGACAACTTGTGCACAAGGTATGTTATGAGTTCCGCGGACGGTCACCGGGGCGCCGGGACCGATCCGATCCGGACGGAACGTATGTATAGTCGTATGTTATGGGGGCAAAGTGTTATGCAGCGGGGCTCGCCACCTGCGTTGTATATCATTTGTGTCTTGAGACTATAACCCGTCCCTTCGTGGCATCAAGCCAGTGATCCTATGTATATTTAAACCTGTTGCATACTAACTTGTGTCTTCGTTTCAGGGAAGGCATGGTAAGTATTGTGCAGGTAATTCAGACGGTCAGGTAAAATCCACCTAACGGTGGCACGTTCATTTCAGTAAATTCTATATGCTGCTTACTTGTAAATGAACTAAGGCAAGATAGAAACCCACAAATATGCATGCTTCATTAAACTACGTGTTGATTGGTATAGTCAGGCTAGCTCGCCTTCACCAGCATGTTTCGATATGCTGACCCTCGTTGAAACAGGTTCTCCGCACCAAGGCGAACCGAGCGAGGAGCCGAAGTCGTCTTCCCGATCCAGTCCAGCTGTTGGCGCATCTTCACCGCGCCTCTGAAGCCTTTTGAAGTCCGAAGCTGCAACTCTTCATACACAAATGCAGCTCCGTGGCAAAGCTATCCTCCAGCCTGGAGGTCTTTATCATTTTGAGTTTATAAAGGGATGTAATGTACAGGACTGCTATCTCATTTTGAGTCATCTCTTTTGTAAGCCGTTCGGCATATTAGCTAACTCGTTCAAGAGTTTGTAATAGATGTTCATTATCAATAAAGAGAACTTTTCTATGTTTCAAATCTGTGTTTCAATTTATCTGCGTACTCTGAATATGTGCTTGCTATGCAAATCATTAAAGCCTTGTGCGGGCGCAACTCCAGGCCCGCACGGCGGTCACGATTCGGGGGACGCCTCAAGTGATTCTACGGAATTGGGTCGTGACAACCCCAGCTAGGTGACTTAACCAAATATCAACTTTGCTCTCATCAGCTCAACCAAACACCTCTTCCTCAATCTCAATACCTCGCTGGATGAACATCTATATTGAGGTTCGTGTGATCCACGAAGATTTCGCCGCCACGCCAAAGGGATAGTGTCGCCACGATTTCAACGTGGACACACTCGCCACAATTCCTAGGTTGCGCATGGAATAGTTCTTCGCGCTGCTTCCACTGCCTCGAAGCATAGGATATCACCTTTGCCTTCCGAACGAGCACGCTTCCCAGACTAAGTTCCGATGCATCTTGTAAATCTGAGGCACATCCGTTCCTTCTAGTATTCGCAAAAATTTGATCTGAACGAGCCGCTGCTTTAACTTCACGAGCTAGTTTCACAGTCGTCAATTCATATGAATGCTATTCCCTTCTAGGGCACGATGAGTCAGAGGCGATGTCATCGATAAAAATCTGCGACTCTGAATCTCATCAGTTGACTTAGGCCAATCCCACCAACGCTTCGATCTTCTGGCTGCTTCTTCAGCTGAACGCTATCCCAAGGGTCTCTCAAATCCAACACTCAGTCAATAAGCCAAATCTCATTGCTCACATCTGCCCTCGACGCATTCCCAAATACGCCGCCTCAAGGGTCGTTCTATGGGTTTACTATATTCAATCTCTGATCTGGCGGGCAAGTCGCTAGGGTCAGCTGTCCCGAAGCTACGCTCGATAATTGTAATCATCACGATGGACAGTTACTATGAATCATGCTATATCTCATCTGCAAATCCGAATCAAAATCCAACCATTCCATCCGAACGAACATCCGAATCCGATCCTTTCATGCACTACCTTTGATGATCTGTCAACTAATACCGCTTAGCCACCTAGAGTCTTGCTATCTATCCAAGCCAACAATTCGAGAACTGCGCTCGTTGAAACCGTCTTGCATCAATCCGTCGTTCTGCCCTGAATCCATCAAATTTTTCGAACTGCCATGTTCGACTTCTCGTACTACCACTGCAATGATTTTCGAAACCAAAGACTTGCTCCAATTCTTATCCCTTTGCCGCGTTCCACAATGCACGTCTAACTTGCTCAAACCGCATAGTGATTTGCTTCGACGTTGCTCCCACGTTTAGCTATCTTTAAAAGTCCGTCCGCCACAATCTTGCCTTCCGTTGTTGCCTCAATCCGTTCACGTCTTCCGGAGAATCCGTCTACCATTATTGCACCATTTGCCCAAAATTCCACTTTCGCTAAACCTGAGTCGACTTCTCGAGCAACAGTATCCAAAAATCTTTCAAGTCCGTGCGAATCCATCGCATTGTTCCTCCAAGCCAAGATCGTGTTTTATTTCCCAACTAACAGCTCAAATGTGTTGCCCAAAATCGTAGTCCGTGCTCGCTATCATTCGATTAACCCATCTCTTCGCTCAAGCGTCTCCAAACGATACTTCCATTTGCACCAGTCCGTTCTTGATATGCTCAACTCAATATTCGTCTGCTTCATTTTTTTTTTCATTCTTCCCAACTCAGCCGATGTGCACCAACCAACTTGTATTTCTGTTACCCGAGTCCGTTCAAGCAGTTCCCATTGATGTCCATCCAAATATTTTCAATGCCTTGCTCAATATGTGGTATCCCATATACCACTCTGAATCAAGTCGCTACTCGCATTACGATTTCTTTGCACTGATCCAAGATCCGTGCTGGCCATTCCTTATGCGAGATCCTGCCATTCACAACTCAAGTCTGACACAAAACTCAGGCAATGCATCATCCAATTCTTCCCATCAATCTCGTTATGCAACTCGTGCTATGTTTCATTCTCAATGCTTCCAGCTATTCTCAAACCGTCTGATACTTTCGCAACACGAGCAATCACATGCATCGAGCTCCCATCCAAGTAATCCGACCCAATACCCAACTGTTCCACACATTTGCTATACGAGCAACTTGTGCAAACTTATTCTGATAATCCCAAGCCAAACTCAAACCTGCTCAACCGATGTGCCACAGCCAAAATTCCAACTTCTATCCAACACAGTCGCTACACGAGCAACTCGTGAAACGATCCATTCTCATCGAATGCTTCTACTCACAACATGCCGCATAACCCAAATCTCGTATGCCAACCAACTGATCCACTGATGCAACCAGAAACTCCCCGAACGACAGGCCAAGCCAACCCAACGACAGCTCTCAACTTGTTGCACAAATGCAACAACGTCACCCAACTTGCTGCACGAATACAACAACGCCTAACGAGGCTAAGCGATTCTACGAAAACCAACCAAGGCAACACAACCAAAAACAACATGCAGCCACAACCAGCAATAATGTAGACTTATTGCATGAAACATCCAATGCGGCTCCGAGTAGAGTCAAGAGCTAGACGACACGCGGAAGCTATTTAGAGTTTGTGATGAAGCGAAGGACCAAGTCCGAGAAAATGAACCAGGCGTTCTGATACCAATTTGTCACGCCTCAATCTCCCGCAAGCTCAATAGTCCCCGCTGAACGTGAATCACCACGTTGCAGCTCTCCCGCAGGACAATCGTTCTCATCGGGACGTGATGCCGTACGAGCCTGGAGTTGCGCTCGTACAAGGCGATGTTGACCAATACCAAAGTTATCATCGAAACGACCAAGTTGCAGCGGAAGTCAAGTATTGTGTACCAAGCACACGAAGCTCACGATAGGGTCCAAATGAAATGCCCCGAAGGCAATGCCACGAAGGCGATGCCACGAAGGCGATGAAATACTCTTGCTCTTTTCTCTAGCCCACAAAGGTACTTACAGTTCATACATCATGCCTCGTATATCCAAGCAGCGCCACTACGCCTGCGTACCTGAAATATTGCCCACAAACGTGGGTCAGTACACAACCGTACTGGTGAGCGGGGTAACCCACTCGCCTAAGCCGACACTAAGTAAAATAGTGAATGCAAACAGTTATATGGTGATCTTTCTAGTTGAATCCTAGATTCATTTCATGGCATAGGGATGACATGTTAAGGAAAGCTGTAAAGCAGTTTAAGCATGCAAGCATTCAACTCAAACCAATCGACAAGCAAATATATAAGCAACCCGAAGGATTCTAGCATGCAAACCGTCCTGCTCAAGTCCAAGCAACACGATAACATATCGAACCATCAACCAAGCCTCAATATCCATCCTCAACCAACACTTATAATCCAATCTCAATGTGCACACTCTTGCCGAGGCAAGGTGGCCGCGCCTACACGAAAGCCAAACCAACCAAAGAAAAGCAAGCCAACACTAATCTATATGAAGTCACTGGCCAAGCCATAAAGGACATTGATCGGACCAAGATAAATAGGGCAGTCCTACCCGATCCAGGGCTGGGCAGCTACTCCCTCCTGGTAGTATCGGACTACCAGCACCGCGCCCAAGACGTGATGCCCATGTCTCCTCCATGGCCGAACGGTCCCGGTGCTCCGGAGTCCATCCCGTTCGAGGAAACGAAATCCTGTGCAACACAGGTTGTCCGTGACATGCAGACACAAGTAGGTATGACGAGAGGATCGAACATTCTCGCCCCACCAAGCGATCCTAGACTCGTTCAACCGATATCCAACCAAAACATCCATAACCAAAGAATCCATAACCATTCTTCCAACATATTGCCCAAGGCACCAAATCCAAGTTATTCCCATAGGCACAATGCCTCTTCTCAACACAGTGTTTCCAATGGTGCAACACCCTTCTCAAACTATCCCATGGCACAATGCCCCAAAAGAGGCACAATGCCCGCGCCGATGCAGTTGTTCGGTTTCGAACCACAACTGCTCGCTTTGCAAGACAAAGCGACCAAGTGATACTCGTACACGGATGCACGCTCGCTCGTCCGAATTCCCGATATTTCCAACGCCTCAATGTATCATTCCAACTGTCCAAGCATAATCCCAATTATCCAACCAACTGCCTCAAATGTAATATCCAACTCTAGCACCAAACTATCCAACGCGTAAATCAATTCAAGCCACAATCCTACCAAGCCAACGACGTACACTCTATGCACGTCTCAGTGTAGTGATTCCCAATATTTCAATCCAAATGTTCAAACCTTTTACGTGTTTTCCATATTATTAGGCATGAAGGAGTAGAGGAGAAGGGAAAGAGCCCACTCACTATGTTTGATTCTGTTAAGCATTATGTCCTGCCGATATGGCCAATCCCTTGAACCCGTGGTCCGATGCAATCGCGATCTACTCAACTAGTATGACCGTGCGAGCAGGCCGTGCTCTACAAATCATCCGACGGATCGGACTAAGGAAGATGGCATTATCATTCCAACTCAGCTAACTCAGAACTGCTCTGAACGAACACCTGATTTCCATCGAACCCGCTAGCCATCTGCACATGAAACAACTCAATCAATACTTCTTCCCAAAACCCAACAAATCAAATGTAACCAGCATTTGATTTATTCAATCCGACTCAGCGTAACGCACCGAGCGGTTGCGGGCGTTACACAACCCCCTCCTCCCCGTACCTCACCCCTCCCCGAGCCCCCCTCCTCTTCGCACTCACCCCCCTCCTCTTCGAGACCCCTCCTCTTCACGCTCACCCCCCTCCTCTCCGGCCACCACCTCCTTCCCCGCGCCTCACCCCCTCCTCCCCACGTCTCCCTTCTCTCCGCACCTCACCCCCCTCCTCCCCGTGCTTCACCTGCAGCCGTCCCGCGCTCCCCCTCCTCCCCCGCTAATGCTGCTGCCTGCGCCGCCGGCCACCGCCGAAGGAGGGAGGGGCGACTGGATAGAGAGTGTTAGTGTGAGACGCGGGGAGGAGGGGGGCTTGGGGGGTGGGGTGCGGGGAGGAGGGGGGCCGAGTGGGGGGAGGTCTATAGCGGGTGTGGGGGGAGAGGAGAGAGTGTTAGTGTTAGTGTGTTAGGATTAGGGTTAGGAATAGGATTAGGGATGGGTATTTTAGGCATTTCACACCTAATTTGACAGTCGTTAACGGCAGAAACCAAATTGGGTGTAAAATGTACCAAATATAAAATGCGAGAATTTTTTAAAACCGGGAGTATTTAATTGCAAAAAACGCAAATCTAAGGAAGGATTTTTTGCACTTTACCCAATAGAATATTGCAAATGAGAAAGGTGTAATGCCTAAATAGGTTTGTTAGAGATGGATTTATGTAAAAGAGTATATTAGGGGTTAAAATTGACAAAGTAAAAATCAAGTGACTGTAAATAGAAAGTTAATACAAATATATTTTTTTAAACAAAAGAAAATTATTACCAATCTTGTCAACTTAGTACAAGAATTAAATAAATAAACTAATTTTGTCTAAATATTAAAAAGGGTGCAAGCATAAAGTTGTCAAAATTTGTTGTAATTAGTTATGATTTTGTTCTGGTAACTACGACATGTAATAATATAATGAAACAGAACCAATAATCTAATAAGAATAGAAAACCAAGGTTCGAAATATCTGATCGGTTTCAGGCCCCTGCCTATGAGTTCGGAATCGGCGGTTTCGACAGTTTCTGTTCTTTCGGATCATAGTATCAAGTTATTCGTTTCATAAAGACAAAAATGATATAATGTCTTTTAAAAAGATAGAAAATTATTTGATATATTTAACATAACTTTTTGCATTGTATGTTTCTTCTTGCTAGTTTTAAATAAAATAATATTAATATGGATGAATATTGTGAATTTATTGAGAAAGAACTTCGAAAAATAGTAATGGCTACAATTTATCAAGGAATTATATCGATATATTGTAACATTGTCAGTGAATCATTGCATCGACACTACGTCTCTATGTCAGACAAAAAAGCTGCATGAGGAGGACTATGCGCACCTGTCGACAGCCACAGGCAAATGGCCACATGCGGCCATCATAGTAGCAGAAGTTCTGTCTTCGACTGAATCTCACGCAGCGCTGACTCCATGCGCCTTCCTGAGAAACTGGAAGATGTGAACTTGGACTCTTCATACCATGCACCGGTACGCGATTCGACGAAGAAGTCTAAGGCAATGCGAGCTCGCCAAGTTCAAGCAATTGCTCATTTAACTGACCGTCAGCAGGCGCCGCTAACTGTAACGCGTGCCCCTGACGGAAAGTTGTACAGAACTTACCCAAGCGTCCAGACCAGTAGCAATTGGATATGGTCAGTTTAAAGAGTCTTCCATTAGCAACATGGGACAAGTTTTTATACGAACCCCAGGTCCGGAAGCGAACTCAACACCTACGCACCCATGAGCTCGGTTTTCCCAGGCTCATAAGGTGGATGCAAAGATGAATCAACCCTCGCTCGACTTGCGCAACATAATCAACCACAAGCGTAAAGTGAGAGAAACAACTGCGGCATATGAAGTGTCCTCCTCAGGACATCACTGTGCCAACATTATCATCAACTGCTGCTGTAACAAAGCACCAACATCCGCAAAAAGGCAGTCGGCATTCCGGTAGTTGCATCCAAAGGCACCCACCCGACTGCAACCCGGAGTATAGGTGCAAGCACGAGAGGAAAAGGAGCTGTCATTTGTCTCATGTTATTTTGCTCGGAAGGCCCCCTTCATAAGGGGAGATCGGAAGTCCAGTACCTCCAGTCCGGCGCTATTGGCCAGCGAGTCAAGAAAACGGATCCAAGGAGGACAGGCAGGGGAACCCGCGAAAGGTGTTTTCCTAGGCACCCACTCAAAGAAGAAGCTGTCAGCCACTGGGAGTAGTTCTTCCTTAGGACGTCACGTAGCCACGTAAGCTGGGGATTGTAATCCCCTGGACCTCTATGATAATCTGGCGTTCCGAGAATACGGAGATTCTCAAGGAACAAATGCTGAGATCCCTGGAGGTAGCCACCTTCGTCAAGAAGACACAGCTTCCTACGCTGGGGGTAGTGTTCCTTCCGAGTCCGAAGAGGATGCGACACTACCTACTTTCCCAGATGACTATTCACGGTAAGAGTCTGAGGCGGAAAGTGCGACATCCACCGTCCCATCCATTTTTCCCCATTTGAGAACGACATACATGGCAGGGGACGATCATGAAGGCCCCAACGATCGACAGCGCCTCGAGACCCTCGAGGACATGATGCAAACCATGAGCGCATCAATGCAGGCCTTGACTCAAACAATGTTGGAGATCAAGACAAATATAGCCTCACAACCAGCAAGCAGGCCTGGACCCCGGGACAAATGGGGATTCAAATGCAACCGCTCCACCAGCTGACGACAATCATCCCCTACCCTGATCGTCTGCTCCTTCCGCAGTCGATGAAGCTCGGAAAGCAATGCGGGAGGTACGGGAACTCCAGGCCCGCCTACACTCAATAGGCAATCGGGAGTCACTGCGCGAGCTCACCGTATCCCCTCGAGTGGAGAGATGTATCGTACCCTCCTAAGTACAAGCACTTTAACTTGACTCCATTTGATGGGAAGACATCTCCTCGCAAATTCATGAGTTACTTCGAGACGACAACGGGCATTTGCCTCGCAACGATGCCCTCTTAACCAAGCTCTTTGTTGGGACATTGTCTGGAATAGCCTTCGATTGGTTCTGTAGCCTCCAGGACAACTACAACTCGTCGTTCGACGATCTCAAAAGTCTTTTCCTCGCTCGGTTCTATGACGGACAAAATGACATGACGATTTCCTCTCTAATGGACATCACGCAATGAGAGAAAGAGTCTGTACGGGAGTACATCGAGCGGTACAGGAAAGTGACACTAAAGTTACCCCCCGGTAACCCCGAGTCCACACTGATGGACACCTACCGGAGAAATCTCTTCCCTACAGTCAGACTCTGGATGGGCGACTCTCAGTTTAAAGACTGGACGACATTCGTCATAAATGTTGTCGGTGCTGAAAAGAAGGTAAATGACGTCTGCCTCTTGGGAATACAGATCCCCGTCGCTGATTATAGGGGAAAACGTCCTTACAACAGCAACAACAGCAGCGGTAACAACACTCGGGATAGCAAGGGGAAGCATGCTCTGCTCTGGTCGCCAATATAGCCAAGAAGTCCGAGCAGAAGCCCGTAGAGGTCCCAAAACCGAAGAAAACTTATTCCTTCGAAGATGATGACATCATGGCTATCTTTGACGTGCTAATGAAGGGAAACAAGCTTTGGCTCCCCGATAACAAGCGCCCAGTTGAGACAGCCGAGGTAAATAATCCGAAGTACTGCCACTACTATCATTACGTCCACTATGCAACGCAGGATTGCTACATACTGAAGCGGTACATCCAGCGTCTGCTCGACATCAAGGCTCTCACTTTGGACTTCGTTGACAAGACAATTGTTGCAAACATGGTATCTCTTCAGTTCGACAACTTCCCGATGTCGGAAGCTCGGGACGGAGTAATCCCGATCCTCCGGGCAACAATGGAGTTGTCAATCTCCTACCAGCTCGTGACCAAACAGCCAGGCTGATACCTCACCATATCACAGGGGGAGGTCATGTGGGTTCATCCAGACCTAGCTCCAGACTTGATGCAACAGATAACACCCTCTGCCACCAAATCCAAGGGCAAGAAATCCAAGTCCTGCTACACGGTTTCTCTCCCTTCCGAAGAAGCTATAGCGAAAACAACAAGGTCATGCCTCTCACTGAGGACGAAGTCGTACAAATCGATCTGGGTGACGAATCCTCCCTAAACCGATCTTCATCTGCAAGAGTGTCCAATGAGGATCGGAAATTCCTGCTACAGCTCGCCAGGGAATACATCGATATCTTTACCTGAAGTTATGAAGACATGCCAGGGCTGGACTCCTAAATTGCGGTCCACAAGCTCGACATCTTGCCAAACGCTAAGTTGGTCAAGCAACAGCAACGGCGGTTCCGGCCGGACATCATGAACGCCATCGAAGCTGAATTCAACAAACTGATAGCTAGTGACTTGTCCGCGAGGAACAACATCGGATTGGATAGCCGACATCGTGCCCGTCGTCAAAAAGAACAGGAACCACTAGATCTACATCGACTTTTGGGATCTAAATGCGGCCTGCCCTAAGGACGAGTTTTCCCTTCCGATCACAGACATAATGATCGATAACACTTGTGGCTTCGAGTGCATGTCCTTCATGGATGGGTTCTCAGGATACAATCAAATCAAGATGTTACCTGATGACGAGAAGCATATGTAGTTCTGAACGCTGATAGGAGTATACTGCTACACAGTCATGCCCTTCGGTCCGAAGAACGCAGGTGCTACATACCAGCGAGCTATGAACACCATCTTCCGTGAACATCTATGCAAGACAGTGGAGTGTTACGTTGATGACATTGTTGTCAGGAGTCGCTCTAAAGATGATCTCATCGGAGACTTAATGATTGTGTTTGACCTGACACGTACGCACCAGCTCAAGATGAATCCTGGTAAATCCTTCCTAAGAGACACCAGTGGAAAGTTTCTGGGTTTTATCATAACTTCGAAGGGTATCCACGTAGAAAACAACCATGTCCATATTACCTCTGGCTCATTTCCTTTTCCTTCCACAAAAATACCATGATCGTACCTAACCTCTCGGTATGACTATCGATTAGCTCACGTCTACATTACCTCTGAGCTCTCGTCCTCACATCCTCCCTAGTAGGATTTGCGATGTCCTTCCTACATCTGAACAAACCTCCCTACTTGACTATCGATTATCACGTCCATATTACCTCTGATATCGGTCGTCATCTAAACTTATCACCCGTGTACACCAACGGTGGTAACTCCACAAAACCTATCACGTTCATATCACCTCTGATAGCGTTTCTTTCGCTTCGAATCTATTACTTGCACTCTAAATGCGCAAGTAATAAGTCCACCAAAGTCCTCCAGTGGAATGTCCTTAACAAACTGCGATGTTGTGCTACGTCCATATTACCTCTAGTACAAAATTCAAAGTCCACAATAAGTAAAAAGACAAAAGAGGAAAACTCGAGCAAAGAGAAAAAGTTCTCTTCGGCAAAACCCTTTATTTATAGCGTAAAGGAGATGGTAGCGACTTATTGATTCTCGCGCCGCACTGTTAGCATTAATTGTGACAACAACGTTTAGGTTTTTCACTCAACCTTATCCTTTGAGAAACTGTCACTTTGGGATCCTTGTTGAGAGATGATTCAGAATCCCAAGAAATCTACTCAAGGATCAAGCCGAATCTTGCAATAAATGGAGATTGGACAGCTTGGCAAAAATTCGTCTATGCGGCACGTCATCCATGCGGCCCAAAGTCATCTCCTCCATGCTTCTTATTCAAAGTATTCAAAACTTATCAGTTTGAAAATTTTGAAGGGGGTCATGTAGAAGCATGAAAAATCTAGCTTCCATCCTCTCCAACTACCATGCACCCCAAGGCCGACTCAGAAGAAATCAGGCCGCAGAATGACCATGTGGCTAAGAAAAAGCAGCATCCATACGCCCCAAATATTGGCCGCATAAAGGCATCATGACAGATTATGTCTGACAATGAATCCTGACAAAAAAAATTTTGGACGCTTCAAAAAATGTGAGCAGACTAAGCGACAAGAAGCTCTCGTTAGACCAATAATAACTCCTGACAGGCGCACAGCGCCACGATTACGAGGCCACATACGTCCCAGAGTCCATGCATCTCTAGCCTCATGCGTCCCAGATTCCATGCGTCCTATGCGTCTATGGCCTCATGCGTCCCAGATTTCATGCATTCTATGCGTCTCCGACATCATGCATCCCAGACCCCATGTGTTTCATGCGTTTCTGGCCATGCGTTCCAGACTCTATGCGTTCTATGCGTCTCTGGCCCTACATGTTCCAGACTCCATACATCTCATGCGTCCCTTGACTCCATGCGTAGCAAGGTTTCCTGAGACAAAATCTTTCTATTGCAACTGACGTGATTATCTCCAACTAAATACGCGACACGGGTCAAGCTGACCAAGTCACGCAAACAAAAGGAGAGAACCGCCCAGATACTCAGCAACAACAAATCCCAACAAATGCCTACGTGGCAGCTCGGCCTGGGCTCAACATCTTGTTAAGGATGAACTACAAATGGCAACCTGCCAATCGAATGCGTCCACAGTTGCAACCGCGTTCTGTTGAAGAAATTTTCTGCTGCCACCAAACAAAAGCATATGCGGCACCTATAGCCCATCACCATGATGGCTATAAATAGGAGCAACTTGGACGTTCCAAGGGGAAAAAAATTCTGCTTCAGAGAGACTATGCCCTTCCAGACGAACTACGTACGTGTACACAAGCTCGAGAGAGAGAGAGAGAGAGAAGAAGAGAGCATCCCTCATTCTCTCTCTCTCTCTCTCTCTCTCTCTCTATATATATATATATATATATATATATATATATAATCACCTATATATGTATACTCTATTTGTATCTATATATGTATATTATATATATATACTCTATATGTATCTATATATGTATATATAGTCAGGATTGAGTTGTTTTAGTATCCCACCATAGCCAATATTACTGGCATCAGTTTCAACAATTTTAAACCACTCAACATTGGCTAACTGTAAGCAAGGTAAATTTTTTACCTTCTGCTTTATTATTTTTACTGCTTCAGGGTGAGCATTGCCCTACGAAGCAAGACATTTTCTTAATCTTTGATACAATTTTTTTTTATCATTTGCGATATCCTTATAAAACTCAGATACATAGTTTAATGCACCTTAGAATCGCTCTAACTATTTTTTATCAGGTATTTCATTAGAAAATTTAGAAGCAAATTTTATGCTTCTGTCAATAGCAATTATTGTGTTATTCACAATATTATGTCCCAAAAATCTAATTTTTTGCTGAAAGAGTTTCATTTTTGGGACAAAAATTACTAAGCCATTTTTAGTAGCTAAGTATTTAAACACATTAAGGTGTTTAAAATGCTCTTTTATTGTATTAGAGAAGATTAGTATATCATCTATATAAGATAATATAAAATTAGAATGTTGAATGAATATTTCATTCATAATGTTCTGGAATTCTGAAGGCGTATTCTTTAGACCAAATGGCATTACATTCCGTTTATAATGACCAAAAGGAACTATAAAAGCAGTTTTATACTTATCATTTTCGTCAATTTGAATTTGCCAATAACCTGATTTCAAGTCAAACTTAGAATAACTTTTTGCTTTTGCTACTCTATTAAGTAGGTCTCTTTTATTAGGGATTGGATATCAAATTCATTTTAAAACCTTATTTAAAGGTTTATAATTAATTACAAGTCTTGGAACAACTCATTTTTTTTTTAGCATTATTATTGACATAAAATGCTATGCAACTCCATGGGGAATATGACTTGCGAATTAGTTTTTTATCCAATAAATCTTGAATTTCTTTTTTGCAAAGTTCAAGATATTCTTGATTCATTTGACAAGGTCTTGCATTTGT